>CM053028.1:23147640-23630140 GCA_028564925.1 Lithobates sylvaticus | reverse complement strand
GGGGAGGGGCTAGTTTCCTATGCAGTATGCACTCCTGGGGGAGGGGGGGTAGTTCCCCATTTCTCCCTGTGTATATTGGGGTTTAATGTTTCTTTTCTGGTTTGCATTAGGTGGTGGTGGATACCAGATTCAGCCTGTCGGGGCACTCCTCCTGGCACCACGCCCAGCTGTAACAGGCCAGTGTGTGGGGGCACCTCACCTGGCACCATATCCGACTGTGACCTGCCTGGCACCACACAAACCACTGACAGGCCTCTGATAGTCCTGCTGAGTCTGCAGGATGTTGCCGGGCTCTATCCAGATGTCGGGGGAGACCCTGTCTGGGGCAGAGGTGAAGGGGGTATGTGAGGGGCTGACAGAGGGCACAGTACGGCTTCTCTCCCTACGCGGGTGCCTCCTCTCAGACAGGGACTTCACCCGGTTGTGTCAGGGGGTGGCTCAGTCTCCCTCCTTGGTTCAGTTGAACCTTAACCTGGGCGTGGTGTCCAGTGCCTCTCGCGTCCAGCAACTGGCACAGTCCCTGCACAAGAACCGCTCGCTGCAGTCCCTCTTGTGAGTAGCGTGCCTTGGGTGGGTGGGTGGGTGGGGGAAGCTTAGGGTTTCTCCATGGCATTCTAAGATTTTTGTCTGTCTGTCCTGCACGCAGCCTACATGGGAACCCACTAACAGACACGGGACTCGCCCTCCTGAACCCGGCACTGGCTGGACACCCCTCCCTGGTCTCCCTAGACCTCGGGGACTGTCTGCTTGGTGATGAGGGCATCAGTCTGATCTGTAGCCTCCTCCCCCCTGATGGAGCCAAACCAGGTGAGACCTCCATCTGTCCAGCTGTCTTTCATCTCTCTGTCTCCAGTGCACCTGCAGAACACAGTTACCATGTGTGAGCTGGTAGATACATCAGTAGAAAATGAAAATAGGGATGAGGTGGATGGCAGTGGCAGGTAGGCAGCAGTAGGTAAGAGATGACTGGCAGTGGTTAGTGGGCAGCAGTAGGTAGGAGATGGTTGTTGGTGGTAAGTAGGCCACAGTAGGTAGTGTAGGACATGATTGAAAGTGGTATGTTGGTATGAGGTGGCTGGCAGCAGTAGTAGGTAGGAAATGATTGTCAGTGGTAGGTAGGCAGAAGATGGTTGGCATTGGTAGGTAGGTTAGAGATGGTTGTTGGTAGTGGGTAGGCCGCAGTAAGTAGGATGTGGTTGAAAGTGGTATGTAGATAGGAAATGGTTGGCACATAGGAGGGGGTTGGCAGTGGTAGGTAGGAGATAGTTGGCATTGGTAGTTAGGCAGAAGATGGTTGGCGTTGGTAGGTAGGCGATAGTTGGCATTGGTAGGTAGGCAGAAGATGGTTGGCGTTGGTAGGTAGGCTGCAGTAGGTAGTAGATGATTGTTGGGGTAATCAGGCAACAGTAGGTAGGGTGGTGGGTAGGCCGCAGTAGGTAGGACATGGTTGAAAGTGGTACATGGGTAGGAGATGGTTGTCAGTGATTGGTACGTATGAGCTGATTAGGTAGTTAGGTAGAAAATGATTGTCAGTGGTAGGTAGGCAAAAGATGGTTGGCATTGGTATGTAGGCTGCAGTAGGTTGGAGATGGTTGTTGGTGGTAGGTAGGCCGCAGTAAGTAGGACGTAGGTATGTAGGTATGTAGGTCGGAGATGGTTGGCAGTGATTGGCACATATGAGAGGGTTAGCAGTGGTAGGTAGCAGTAGGTAGGAGATGGTTGGCAAGTGGTATGTAGGTAGGAAATTATTGTCAGTGGTAGGTAGGAGATGACTGGCTGTGGTAGGTAGACAGAAGATGGTTGGCATTGGTAGGTAGACTGCAATAGGTGGAATATGGTTGTTAGCAGTAGGCAGGCAGCAGTATGTAGGGTGGTAAGTAGGCCGTAGTAGGTAGGACATGGTTGAACGTGGTACATGGGTACGTATGAGATAATTGTCAGTGGTAGGTAGTTAGGATATGGTTGGCAGTGGTATGTAGGCTGCAGTAGGTAGGAGAAGGCTGTTGGTGGTAGATAGGAGAAGGCTGTTGGTGGTAGGTAGGAGAAGGCTGTTGGTGGTAGGTAGGAGAAGGCTGTTGGTGGTAGGTAGGAGAAGGCTGTTGGTGGTAGGTAGGAGAAGGCTGTTGGTGGTAGGTAGGAGAAGGCTGTTGGTGGTAGGTAGTAGAAGGCTGTTGGTGGTAGGTAGGCAGCAGTAGGTAAAAGAGAAGTACCCAGGCACTTCATACAACAGGCAGATGGCCAGGCTTAGAGTCTCCACCAGACCATCTGATGGACATGGTGTGGTCAATGGCAGCTCCATCATGTACTGTGTAAATTACATTTTGCAGGCTTATCATTTAGCTGATGGAACTCTTATAGAGGTAACAGGAATTGGAATGGAACCGTGGCAGGCAGTGTCTGGCCTGGTGGACCGTGGTGCTGTCTGGCCTGGTGGGACAGTGGCATGACGTAGAAGGTCAGATATAGCCCCAGAATAGGATTTTATTGATAACAGACGACATGTTTAGGGGGTTTTACTCCTCCTTCCTCACCACCACAAAAAAAATAAAACACAACAAAGTGTTCATCATAGAGTATCTGGGCATAAAAAGCAAAAGAGGTAAAAATAAAACGCTCATGCATCCAGATTATACATACAATGAATCATTAGATATTCGACCAAAATGTGTGAGCCAATCAGCAGCAGAGGAGAAAATCAGATGTTTAATGAATTGCTTCATCAATCCCTAATAAAAGAGATGAGCTCAGGCGCTTTCAGATCTTAGTCCAAACCCACCAGGATGCTGTCACGGCACAAAACCAATCAAAAGAGACTGAGGCATTTCTCACCCGGAGCCGCGTGTATAGTATATACACTCCTCCCAGGGAATGCTGAAGAATGTCTCGTCCGCCTATGATTGGTGTTTTGCAATGACAGCTTCCTGGCAGTCAGCCTGGTAAACTTTATAACTATATGATTGTAGTCCAACAATGGGAGATGTATGTGGCCTGTTGGCCTTATTTTTACAAAATTCATATAGTGGAGACATTTATGACCGAGAAAACGTTCTCTGGTGTCAGATTTGTTCAGTCTCTGTACTTCTACCTAAATGATGGTTCTGACCAGTTGCCCAACTTCCTTTTTCTTTTTCCAGTGGAACATCCCGCAGGTAGAACTGTAAAGCACCTGCATTTTTAATGTTACAGGAATGGTGTACATTCACACCTCTGACCACCACAATTCCTGCACCTTCACACCTCTGACCACCACAATTCCTGCACCTTCACACCTCTGACCACCACAATTCCTGCACCTTCACAACTCTGACCACCACAATTCCTGCTTCTTCACACCTCTGACCACCACAATTCCTGCACCTTCACACCTCTGACCACCACAATTCCTGCACCTTCACACCTCTGACCACCACAATTCCTGCACCTTCACACCTCTGACCACCACAATTCCTGCACCTTCACACCTCTGACCACCACAATTCCTGCACCTTCACAACTCTGACCACCACAATTCCTGCACCTTCACACCTCTGACCACCACAATTCCTGCACCTTCACACCTTTGACCACCACAATTCCTGCACCTTCACACCTCTGACCACCACAATTCCCGCATCTTCACACCTCTGACCACCACACATCCTGCACCTACACACCTCTGACCACCACAATTCATGCACCTTCACACCTCTGACCACCACAATTCCTGCACCTTCACACCTCTGACCACCACAATTCCTGTATCTTCACACGTCTGACCACCACAATTCCTGCACCTTCACAACTCTGACCACCACAATTCCTGCACCTTCACAACTCTGATAACCACAATTCCTGCACATTCACACGTCTGAACACCACAATTCCTGCACCTTCACACCTCTGACCACCACAATTCCTGCACCTTTATACTTCAGATCACCTCAATTCCTGCACCTTCACACCTCTGACCAGCACAATTCCTGCACCTTTATACTTCAGATCACCTCAATTCCTGCACCTTCACACCTCTGACCACCACAATTCCTGCACCTTCACACGTCTGACCACCACAATTCCTGCACCTTCACACGTCTGACCACCACAATTCCTGCACCTTCACACGTCTGACCACCACAATTCCTGCACCTTCACACCTCTGACCACCACAATTCCTGCACCTTCACACGTCTGACCACCACAATTCCTGCACCTTCACACGTCTGACCACCACAATTCCTGCACCTTCACACGTCTGACCACCACAATTCCTGCACCTTCACACCTCTGACCACCACAATTCCTGCACCTTCACACCTCTGACCACCACAATTCCTGCACCTTCACACCTCTGACCACCACAATTCCTGCACCTTCATACCTCAGATCACCACAATTACTGCACCTTCACACCTCAGATGGCCCAAATTCTTGCACCTTCACACCTCAGACGGCCCAAATTCTTGCACCTTCACACCTCAGACCAGACTCTATTCCTGCATCTTCACATCTCAGATCACCCCACTTCCTGTACCTTTACACCTCAGATCACCCTAATTCCTTCACTTTCAGACCCCAGAAACCCCAATTTCTTCTCCTTCACACCTCATAACACCCCAATTACTGCACCTTCACACCTCAGATCACCCCAATTACTGCACCATCACCTCTCAGATCAACCCAATTCCTGCATCTTTGCTTTTTAGATCACCCCAATCCCTCCACAATCAGACCTCAGATCACCCCAATTTCTTCTCCTTCACACTTCAGCTCACCCTAATTACTGCATCTTTACCTCTCAGATCACCCCAATTACTGCACCTTCACACATCAGATCACCCCAATTCCTGTACCAATCACATCTCAGATCACCCCAGTTCCTGCACCAATCATCTTAGATTACCCCCAGTTCCTGTACCTTCACACCTCAGATCACCTTAATTCCTGCACCTTCACACCTCAGATCACCTCAATTCCTGCACCTTCACACCTCAAATCACCCCTAGTTTCTGCACCTTCACACCTCATATTACCCCTAGTTCCTGCATTATTAAAAACATGGGTTTACATTCATACCTGCTGCAGCTGGAGTTTCAGTTAAGAAAAGGAAGACAGCAGGTGGGCATGCTTCTTCACAAAACAACATCAGCAGCCATAAGAGGACCTACACTGGTACCGGGAGAGGGGTGGTACCTGAAATTCACTGATATTAGACTGGCATGTTTAAAATGTTATGGAGGTGGGTGGGCCACAGACAGGGCAGGCCAAGCTTTGTAATTGACAACCTAGTGAGCTATCGATTTACAGCCTATGTATTTGTAGGGAGCAGTGGCCCACTGGAGTGTCCTGCATGCATAACAACCATTGTCCTGGGTAGCACTGAAAAGGACATTGCATGTTTGGTCTGGCACAGGTGCCTTGGGCTGCCTACCCCTGTATTAGATGCTCAGAGTGGTGGCCTGGGCTTTCTGCCTTCAGCTTTTTAGGATTAGGAAAATTGTATCAAATACTTAACGTAATTTTCCTTTCCTGGCACCAATCCAGGGCAGCATACTACCACATGTATGCTGCCATGTTGGCGCCAGGAAAAGTGATATGAACATTGGGACAACTTTCTGAAATCCTCCTCAAGAGTATAATTGGGTCATGGTCTTCTGAAACGACTCAACAGGTCGGGGGTGGCAGGTGGAGCTCTTTTTCTTTTACTGATTGCCAAGCCTGCTGATTATTTATTGGTGTGATGTCCAGGTAGTCTAGACCAGTTGGATGTACATGAGGGGAGCATGATAATCCCCGATCATTCCTGTTTCGATGCTTTATGATAGTTTGGTCACCTTACCAGATGAAAGGAGATGTTCTGTGTACCTTCTCTGTAGGGCCAGATGTTCTGTAGGTTACCCCTAACTGGTTGGTCCACAGAGGAGACCATGTAGAGGTTGATGAACCCTGGCATCAGGGGCGGACTGACCATTCGGCCACTCGGGCACTTTCCGAGGGCCCCAGGCCACTAGGGGGCCCCATCAGGGTTGCTAGCCTCAGTAAAACCAGGGACAGTATGTAAAAATCTTTTTTTTTTTTTTACATCTGTCTCTGAAATGTCCCTTACCGACATCCTTTTGGTCTAAAAATCCAGAGATTATAGCTGCCCCACCTCTTCAGTACCTTCTCAGCCAATAGAAACATGTCTTCTGTGTATACATGTATGTGTATACTGTGTGATTGTATACTGTGTGTGTGTGTATACTGTGTGGCCCCATAATCTCTGATTGCCTGGGGGCCCCATAATCTCTGATTGCCCGGGGGCCCCATAATCTCTGATTGCCCAGGGCCCCATGAGTTGTCAGTCCGCCCCTGATGCCAGGGTTCATCAACCTCTACATGGTCTCCTCTGTGGACCAACCAGTTAGGGGTAACCTACAGAACATCTGGCCCAACTGGTTGGTCCACAGAGGAGACCATGTAGAGGTTGATGAACCCTGGCCCCCCGGGCAATCAGAGATTATGGGGCCCCCAGGCAATCAGAGATTATGGGGCCACACAGTATACACACACAGTATACAATCACACAGTATACACATACATGTATACACAGACATGTTTCTATTGGCTGAGAAGGTACTGGAGAGGTGGGGCAGCTATAATCTCTGGATTTTTAGACCAAAAGGATGTCGGTAAGGGACATTTCAGAGACAGATGTAAAAAAAACAAAACAGATTTTTACATACTGTCCCTGGTTTTACTGAGGCTGGCAACCCTGATGGGGCCCCCTAGTGGCCCGGGGCCCTCGGGAAGTGCCCGAGTGGCCGAATGGTCAGTCCGCCCCTGCCTGGCATCATCATCCTGATCCCCATAGGAGGTCTACAAAGGGTGTAGGTTATATCAATTAAATGGAGTCCAAAATAAGGCTGGCTTGTTATGAACATTTGGATTGATGGGTTGATGACACGTGGCTTAGGCTGTAGTGGAACAAAGAACTTCAATATCTCAGTCAGGGATATTCTGACTGTTGGTGAGACGGTGAGATGTATCTCAGGTACAAGGGAAGATGACAGATATTTGTAGATGGAAATTCACATATTGAAATTTTCAACGTATGGGAATTAACAGCAGAGGAAATTGGTAAGCTGATGAATAGATACTGTAGGATTTATGGACGTAATGGATTGTGGGAATTTTTAGCCATTCTTTACCCTCAGTAGCATCCCTAGATAGATTCTATGTACATTGTGAGGTGTTGATCTGCCAGTGTGGTGTCCTATGGACATCATGCAATAGGTAGATGCAGTAGACTGTTTTATTGATGTAATAACATCTTCAACGGTAAAAGCAGGACACTTTGTGGGCTGAAGGAGAAGTCAATGCATTTCACGCCATCTCAGTGCTTACCGTCATCAATCGTAGGAGATTCAATAATAACATTCCTCAGTGATCTCCGTTCCCAGGCCCAGCACTTTGATCTATGAAGCTGTTATTGGCTTAACCACTTCAGCCCCTGGACCAATTTGCAGCCAAAGGACAGGCCCCTTTTTGCGATTCGGCACTGCGTCGCTTTAACTGACAATTGCGCGGTCGTGCGACGTGGCTCCCAAACAAAATTGGCGTCCTTTTTTTCCCACAAATAGAGCTTTCTTTTGGTGGTATTTGATCACCCCTGCAGTTTTTATTTTTTGCGCTATAAACAAAAAATAGAGCGACAATTTTGAAAAAAATGCAATATTTTTTACTTTTTGCTATAATAAATATCCCCAAAAATATCGAAAAAAATTTTTTTTTCCTCAGTTTAGGCCGATACGTATTCTTCTACATATTTTGGTAAAAAAAATCGCAATTAGCGATTATTGATTGGTTTGCGCAAAAAGCTATAGCGTTTACAAAATAAGGGATAGTTTTATAGCATTTTTATTAATACTTTTATATTTTTACTAGTAATGGCGGTGATCAGCGATTTTTATTGTGACTGCGACATTATGGCGGACACATCGGACATTTTTGACACATTTTTGGGACCATTGTCATTTATACAGCAATCAATGCTATTTAAATGCATTGATTCCTGTATAAATGACACTGGCAGTGAAAGAGTTAACCACTAGGGGGCGGGGGAGGGGTTATGGTGTGTTTTTTTTTTTTTTACATTAGGGGGCTGACGTCTGACGTCACTGATCGGCTTTCCCCATGACAGGGAACAGTCGATCAATGACAGGCAGTGTAGGAAGCGCGGGGAGAGGTTTGTTTACACAGACCTCTCCCCGTTCTATCAGCTCTGTGACCCGATCGCGGGACACCAGCGGCGATCGGGTCCGCTGGTCCCGCGGCCGTGGTCACGGAGATCCCGACCACGCGCGACCCACGGCTGGCCTCTTAAAGGACCACGTTTTGCCTAGCCGTGACATTCTACCGACGTATATCGGCATGAGGCGGTCGGGAAGCGGTTAATAATAACCATATAAGAGTCGCAAACCAATTTGGGGGGTGGGTAAAATAAATATTGAACATGTCACCATTTTTCTAGGTAAATATATTTCTAAAGGTGCTATTGACATGACATTTTCACCACGTGTTGGTAACAACCCATGCAATCCATACATACAAAGACACCGAAACAAATATGTCCAGAAATGAAGTTCTGTGTAATAAAATGGAATGACACAGGGAAAAAGTATTGAACACGTGCAGAAAGGGAGATGCAAAAAAGCATGGAAAGTCAAGACACCAGCTAAAATCTATCAGTAATTAGAAAGCAATTCTGACCCTTGTCAGTGCAAATTAATATCAGCTGGTTCAGTCTCATCTGATTGCCTATAAAAAGGTGTCTCATTACCAAGGTGTCACACAAGAAAGATATCATAATGGGTAAAAAGCAAAGAGCTCTTTCAAGACCTTCACAGCCTTATTGGCATTGATTACAGAAGGACTTCTGACTGTTCCCGTGAGCACTGTTGGGGCCATAATCCGGAAGTGGAAAGAACATAATTTCATCATAACCGGCCACGACCAGGTGCTCCTCGCAAGATTTCTGACAGAGGCTTGAAAAGAATTATCAGAAGAATTGTCCAAAAGCCAAGGAACACTTGAGAAAAGCTTCAGAAAAAAATATAATACACACCATGTTTGGAAGTCAAATTGCACATCACCCCAAAAACACCCCCCCCCCCATACCAACAGTGAGGTTTGGAGGTGGGAACATCATGGTGTGGGCGGGGCTGTTTTTCAGCATACGGTACTGGCAAACTTTATATCATTGAAGGATGAATGGGAAAACGTACCAGGACGTTCTTGATAAAAATCTGCTGCCATTTACCAGGATGATGGAGATGAAACGAGGGCCGAAATTTCAGCAAGACAATCATCCCAAACACAAAGCCAAGGAAACTCTCAATTGGTTTCAAAGAAATAAAATAAAGCTGCTAGAATGGCCCAGCCAATCACCTGACTTGAATCCAATAGAAAATCTATGGAAAGAACTAAAGATCCAAGTTCATAGACAAGATTTGAAGACTGTGTGGGCGAACGTCCCAAAATCACATCTGAGCAACGCATGCGACTAGCTTCTCAATAAAGAAGCTGTTATTACCAACAAAGGATTTTGTACCAAGTATTAAATAGACATGTGCACAATAGAAAAATTTGTTTAGTTTCGTTTCATTTCTGTTCGTTTCCGTTGATTCGTAATTTCGTAAGTCGTCGGTGTTCGTATTCGTAACGATTCGTAATTTCGTAAGTCGTCGGTGTTCGTATTCGTAACGATTCGTATTTTCGTAAGAGTTATTTTTTCGTTGATTCGTTTTTCCGTTAGTTTAATTTTCGTTTATTCGAAATTCGGACGCATTCGTATTTTCGTAGATTTAGTTACATTCGTACTTTCGTAAGATTGATTTATTCGTACTTTCGTAACATTGTTTTCGTAGATTCGTAATCGGAGCATAATTCATAATGTTATGTAATGTGTATGCTATTATTACATTGTAAGAGACACGGAAAATTACGAATCGAAAAAAAAAGTTACGAATGTACAAATTTTTTCGTTCAATCCATTCGAGGCACGTTATGCAGCGCCATTGTAAGAGACACGGAAAATTACGAATCGAAAAAAAAAAAAGTTACGATTGTACGAATTTTTTCGTTCAATCCATTCGAAGCCCGTTAAGCAGCGCCATTGTAAGGGACACGGAAAATTACCAATTCAACAAAAAAAAAAAAAAGTACGAATGTACGAATTTTTTCGTTTATTTCGATTTTCGTTGTTCCTGTTTTTGTTTTTTGGATTTGCTTCTTTCGTAGTTTCGTTGTTTCTAATTTGGTTATTTCGGATTTTCTATGTTTTTCATATTCCTTCGATTCGATAATTCGTTATTCGCTAAAAATTTTAGCGACTCATTCGTTCATTCGTACGATAACGAATGAACGAATATAACGAATTTTAACGGAAAACGAAAAAAAAACGAAAAACGAATTGCACATGTCAAGTATTAAATACATTTAGCGTGTTCAATACTTTTTCCTTCTGTCCTTCCATTTTATTACACAGAACTTCATTTCTGAACGTCTTTGTTTTGGTGTCTTTGTATGTATGGATTGCATTGGGTTGTTACCGACAAGTGGGGGACATTTCATGTCAATAGCGCCTTTACCAATATATTTACCTAGAAAAATGGTGACGTGTTCAATACTTATTTTACCCGCTGTATATAGATTAGGGATCAGCTTTTCCACATTAATGCTAGCCATACACCAGTCGAAAAATCGTCGTGAGAGCAAACGATATTGCCATCATGTAATGACCGATTTTTTCCAACAATAAATCATTTTTATTATTGTATTATTTAGGTCCCTTTTTTTATTAATGTCATTTTTCTCAGGGAACATTCACAGGAAAAAAAATGGGTACAGTAGTTTTTTTAAGAGCATAATTTGTTCAAGAAGAATGCTTGTAATCCAAAGCACTTGTATATCAAAGCGTGTTTCCCCATAGGAATCCATGGAAACTCAGATAATTCATTCCAGTGTCACTACTAGTGTATGCAGTACCGCATGTGGCCAGAGGTGTGGGGGGGCACCCGACACACTCAAAGATGTTCAGAGACCCTCGGGGTGGAGTGTCTCCGAGTGGTCTCCAAACATCACCGGCGCCCCTGCACCTCTGGCCACATGCGGCACTGCACACCCCAGAGGCTTGAATCCTGATTGTCTTGCGAGACAACGCTTACAAATCGAGTCAGGATTTATTTATTTTTTTAAATAGCTCGTATTGCGAAACGCTTGTAAACCGCGTTACTCACAATCCAAGGTTTTACTGGCATATAAAAATTGCCTATCTGGAAGGTTGCATGTTTCTTGTGTGTACTATTGCTACGCTCTTTATTTTAGACGTGACAGATCATTGACACGAACGTTTATCTTCCGAGTTAACGTTTTTTTCACACATGCGCAATACCAACAGTTCGTGTTTTAACAGACAAGAAACACATTAACCTTTTAATTTATCGTCTGTTTTGCAGAAGTTTTCCAAACTTTTCCTTTTTTGATTTTTTGTTTTGGCTCAAAAACAACTCAACTGATTATAGATTTGTGCCCATTAACTGTACGAAAAACAAAGACCTATCCGAATGACAGATTTTAAAACGATTTTTCATCTAGTATATGGGCACACTCAGGGGTTTATTTACAAAAGCTGATGCACTCAGAATCTGGTGCAGATTTGCACGGTAGCCAATCAGCTTCTAACTTCAGCTTGTTTAACTACCTGAGATCCGCGCTATAGCCGAATGACGGCTACTGCGCGGATCTAAGATGCCGGGATGACGTCTATGGACGTCGTCCCGGCCACGAGCTGCCTGCGCGCCCCCTGGAGGGCACGTGCGGCGCGCTCTGTGATCAGCGAGTCTGTGAGACTCGCTGGATCACAGATCCGAGTAAGGGGTCGATCCTGACCCCTTACCACGTGATCAGCTGTCAGCCAATGACAGCTGATCATGTGATAATAACAGAGCCGGTAATCGGCTTTTTTTCCTTCTCGCGCTGACAGCACGAGGAGAAAAAAAAAAAGGCGATCACCGGCGGCAGTGAGAGGGATATCAGTCCCTCTCACTGCAATGTGCCCAATCCATGGTGCCCACCTTTGCATAATTAAAGTGCCGCCTACCAGTGCCCACAGTGCCATCTGTCAGTGCCCACAGTGCCAGTGCTGCACATCAGTGTCACCTACCAGTGCTCATCAGTGTCCCCTACCAGTGCTCATCAGTGTCCCCTACGAGTGCCCATCAGTGTCATTCATCAGTGCCCATCCGTGCCACCCATCCGTGCCACCCATCCGTGCCCATCAGTGCCATCTTTGCTGTCCCCATCAGTACCGACTTATCTGTCCCCACTAGTGCAGCCTATCAGTGCCAACCAGTGCAGCCTATCAGTGCCCACTGTGCCGCCTCATCAGCGCATATCAATGAAGCAAAAAAAATTACCTGTTTGCAAAATTTTATAACAAACTATTAAACATGATTTTTTTTTTTTTTAATTTTCCATCTTTTTTTGTTTGTTTAGCAAAAAATAAAAACCCAGCTGTGATTAAATACCACCAAAAGAAAGCTCTATTTGTGGGAAAAAAATGATAAAAATGTCATTTGGGTACAGTGTTGTATGACCGCGCAATTGTCATTCAAAGTACGTCAGCGCCAAAAGCTGAAAATTGGTCTGGTCACGAGGGGGGTTTAAGTGCAAAGTAATCAGGTGGTTAATTAGGCTTTGGCAATAAAACCTGGAAGCTGATTGGTTTCTGTGCAGAGCTGCACCAGATTTTGCACTCTCCATCTTTAGTAAATAAACCCCTCATGCCGTGTACACACGATCGGAAATGCCCCCAGCAAAACTCAGATGAGAGCTTTTTGGCGGAAAATGCGACCGTGTCTTTTGCTTGCCGAATTCAAGCCAGCAAAACATTGAGAGCAGGTTCTCTATTTTTTAGTCGGGAAAAGTTCTGAATGCAATTCGGACGCGCAAAAAATCGCTCATGCTCGGAAATAATTCAACGCATGCTCGGAAGCATTGAACTTTATTTTCTCGGCTTGTCGTAGTGTTGTACGTCACCGCGTTCTTGACGTTCGAAAGTTCAAAGAACTTTTGTGTGACCGTGTGTTGAGCCGAATTCCGTCGGAAAAACCATCCAAGATTTTTCCCATGGAAAATTTGCTCGTGTGTACGGGGCACAAGTGTCAGATCGGCCCCAATTCCCACACAATGAGAAAGGCTTTACCTTTATAACCGCCTCAGCTGGTGGTTCCACCGGGTGGAAGAAGAGGGTTGGAGGGCGGGCTTCTTCACACTACAACATCCGCAAGCGGGCCTATGCTGGTAATGAAATATCCTGGAAGTGGGTACAGAGGGGTATTTGTAGAGAGCAGGGACCCACCTTATGATTCAGCAGTCCACCAGCAGACCAGTCTTAGCCTCTGCACATGCCACGTGACGATCTTCTAGGTGCCACTGAAAATGACATCTTACATCCACCCTGACCTTAGATAACCTATCTCTGATCTAGACAGTAATAGTGTGAGGTGGACTCTTCTGTCTATCTGTCTGTGTTTGTGATATCTGCCTGTCTGTGTGATGTGCTCAGCTTGGTGCCGTACCACTGGCGGTGTGCCTTTATATCTGTCTATACAGGACTTCGTGAACTGACCCTCTCCGCTAATCCAGCCATCACCTGCACTGGATGGGCCCGTCTGGCAGTTGCTGTGGCTCACAGTTCTCAAGTGAGAACCCTGAACTTGGACTACAACCCACTGGGTAAGAAGAGGACCCCCCCCTCCTCCCCAAGTTATTTGTAATGTTCTGTTTATATGGCAGGTGCGGGATGGCAGCTATGGCATTTGTCAGAAGCCTCAACGGTCTGCAGTTGTATGTGTGATAGGGTTACACCGATATTAGTATCGATATCGGGGGGCCGATACCGAGTATTTGCACAAGTATTGGTACTCATGCAAATGCACCGATACCTGAAACTGATACTTTCAGGCTTTGTTCTTTGAGCTGTCAGCGGGGTCTCCCCTGTTGACAGCTAAAGTTTTAAAGAAGTTCGGTAATTGGAGCTATGAAAAAAAAAATGCAGCTGGCAATGTTTATTAACAACATTGCTCAGCCACTAAAATAAAAAGAAACATTGTTTCTTTTTGTATCTTTCTGTTTCTTCATCTGCAGATCAAAGGGATGAACAAATGTTCCTCTGTTTAACCCCTTATCAACCTTTAATTTGCTCTAACCAGCCTTAAAGTGGTGGGCCACCCTGAAAAAAAAAACTTGATAAAAATGTCAATAAAAATTTTAAATGAGAAATGGCTGTTGCTAGGCAGATCGTCCTAATCTGCCTGCCTCTTCCTGTTCCGCGGAGCTGTTGTGTCTTCTGCTCCTAGCGCCGTCTTCTAGTGAATGGGGCACGGTGTGTTATGGGAACGGTGTGTCCCACAACACATCGTGTTCCCCATTCACAAAGCGCCGCGGGACGACTCACGCATGCGCAGTAGGAAACGGGCAGTGAAGCCGTAGTCTTCGCTGCCTGTTTCCATTACTGAGGATGGCGGCGCTGGGACCGGAGCACCGAGGGACATCTCGGCCTCCACGACCGACATCGCGGGTGCCCTGGGAGGGTAAGTGTACTTATTAAAAGTCAGCAGCTACTTTTTTTTTTTAGCTGCTGCTTTTAAAAAAAATTTTTTTTAGCTGAAACACCCCTTTAATTATCTCCCTATTCTCTTCCATTTATTATTTTCCTGTTTTTTTTTTTTTTCACTTCTATTTTATAAACGATAAACAATTACAACTTTTTATTTTATTTGCTTTGTTAGTGAATATTTTTGCACATATATATATATTAACATATATTTACACATTTCACACTGAAAAAGCGCAAAATTAAAAACAAAAATCTATTTATTTCATTTGTAAATAACTTTTCAATGCTTTGTACCATTGCTGACAGCTGAAGTGAAAACAAAACAGTTGCGGTAGGTATCGGTAATTGGTATCGGCGAGTACTAAAAAAAAGTATCGGGACATGAAGTACTCGTAAAAAAAAAAAAAAAAAAGTATCGGCATTTATACAAAAAATGGTATCGGTGCATCCCTAATGTGTGACAGATGGTCACATTCCGTAAACATTATGTGCAGGGCCCCCAGCATAATTCAAACACCTGAGTAGGGAGATAGGCCCCTAAACTGTGTTGGCATACATCATATGTTGTGCTTGTGTCTCGGCAGGTGACCACATCGCCTCTATGCTAGCTGTGTGTGTGGCCTCTAGCCGGACTCTGGAAATTCTGGATTTGGAAGGCACGGGTCTCAGCAATTTGTCTGCACAGGTGAGTCCTGATATTCTGGTTCTGGATTTGTGTCTTATGAGATTTCATCTTGTCGTGATGTCACCCCACACATACAGATCGCTCATAATGATTGTATGTCTTCTATGAGCGATGGCCGAAGGGGGGCAAATGTGTGTCCTGTCATTAGGGCCGTCCATGTAGACTGACACTCCAGCAGTTACAGTGAATTGAAAAAAGTATTCATACCCCTTGACATTTTCTACATTTTGTCATGTTACAACCAAAAACATAAATGTATTTTATTGGGATTTTATATGATAGACCAACACAAAGTGGCACATAATTGTGAAGTGGAAGGAAAATTATAAATGGTTTTCAATTTTTTGTACAAATAAATATGTGAAACGTGTGGTGTGCATTTGTATTCGGTCCCCTTTACTCTGATACCCCTAACTAAAATCTAGTGGAACCAATTGCCTTCAGAAGTCAACTAATTAGCGTGTAATTTAATCTCAGTATAAATACAGCTTTTCTGTGAAGCCCTCAGAGGTTTGTCAGAGAACCTTAGTGCACAAACATCATCATGAAGGCCAAGGAACACAGCAGACAGGTCAGGGATAAAGTTGTGGAGAAGTATAAAGCAGGGTTAGGTTATAAAAAAAAAAATTTCCCAAGCTTTGAACATCTCACAGAGCTCTGTTCAATCCATCATCCGAAAATGGAAAGAGTATGGCACAACTGCAAACCTACCAAGACATGGCCGTCCACCTAAACTGACCGGCCGGGCAAGGAGAGCATTCATCAGAGAAGAGCCAAGAGGTCCATGGTAACTCTGGAGGAGCTGCAGAGATCCACAGCTCAGGTGGGAGAATCTGTCCACAAGACAACTATTAGTCGTGTTCTCCACAAATCTGCCCTTCATGGAAGAGTGACAAGAAGAAAGACATTGGAGAAAGAAAGAAGTCCTGTTTGCAGTTTGTGAGAAGCCATGTGGGGGACACAGCAAACATGTGGAAGAAGGTGCTCTGGTCAGATGAGACCAAAATTGAACTTTTTGGCCTAAAAGCAAAACGCTATGTGTGGCAGAAATCTAACATTGCACATCACCCTGAACGCACCATCCCCACTGTGAAACATGGTGGTGGAGGCATATGGGGATGCTTTGCTTCAACAGGGACAGGGAAGCTGGTCAGAGTTGATGGGAAGATGGATGGAGCCAAATACAGGACAATCTTACAAGGAAACCTGTTAGAGTCTGCAAAAGACATGAGACTGGGGCGGAGGTTCACCTTCCAGCAGGACAACGACCCGAAACATACAGCCAGAGCTACAATGGAATGGTTTAGATCAAAGCATATTCATGTGTTAGAATGGCCCAGTCAAAGTCCAGACCTAAATGCAATTGAAAATCTGTGGCAAGACTTGAAAATTGCTGTTCACAGACGCTCTCCATCCAATCTGACAGAGCTTGAGATATTTTACAAAGAAGAAGAATGGGCAATAATGTCCCTCTCTAGATGTGCAAAGCTGGTAGAGACATCCCCCAAAAAGACTTGCAGCTGTAATTACAGTGAAAGGCGGTTCTACAAAGTATTGACTCCGGGGGGCGCCATACAAATGCCCCCCACACTTTTCACATATTTATTTGTAAAATATTCTGAAAACCATTTATCATTTTCCTTCCACTTCACAATTATGTTCCACTTTGTGTTGGTCTATCACATAAAATCCCAATAAAATACATTTACCTTTTTGGTTGTAACATGAGAAAATGTGGAAAATTTCAAGGGGTATGAATACTTTTTCAAGGCACTGTATTTTCCTGGACAGACTGAACTGTGTGGAGAATGCAGTGTGTACATGTGGATATTATACTGGGACCGCAGTGTGTATGGACAGACGAACGGACCTTATCCTGAGAATGCAGTGTGTAAGAATATATGGACCTTATATTAAGACAGCAGTAAGTACAGATGAGCGTATGGACAGCTAGACATTATCCTTAGAGCGCAGTGCTATGGACAAACGGATATTATTCTGGGAGCACAGTATGGATGGAAAGATTTTATCCCGAGGCTCCAGTAGGTATGTATGAACATTTTCCTAAGACTGCAGTGTTTGTAGACAGACAGATGGATATTATCCTGAGACCAAAGTTTTTTGGAAATGTTCAGTTTACACAGTCTGTCTTCTGCAGATCCTGCTGGACATGATCCAGAATTATCCGACACCACTGAGGACTCTGGTTCTGTCTGAGAACAACATCAGCGTGGAGCTGCAGCAGCAGATCGCTGACCTTCTCTCCGAAGGGGAGGACGAGGATGAGAGTGAAGGTCCCGGGCAGGAGCCCCCTATCAGGGAGAAAGTGCTGAAGAGCAATCTAGGTATGTGAGGAGTGTTTGGCAAAGGGGACTGGTCAGAGACGGGATTAGTAATGACTTTTTTTTGTCTATTATTTATGGAAAGGTTGGGCAATAGCTGTGTGGAGGGTATGTCAGCGGGCAGTATGGGTAGGAAAGTGTGGAGGGTATGAAAGCGGGCAGTATGGGCAGAACAGTGTGTATGGTATGACAGCGTGCAGTATGTGCATGAGTGTGTGGAGGGTATGACAGTGGGAAGTATGTACAGGAGGGGGGTGTGGAGGGTATGACAGCCAGAAGTATGTGCAGGAGAGTGCAGAGGGTATGACAGTGGGCAGTATGGGCATGAGTGTGTGGAGGGTATGACAGCGGGCAGTATGTGCATGAGTGTGTGGAGGGTATGACAGTGGGAAGTATGTACAGAAGGGGGGTGTGGATGGTATGACAGCCAGAAGTATGTGCAGGAGAGTGTAGAGGCTATGACAGTGGGCAGTATGGGCAGGAAAATGTGGAGGGTATGACAGCGGGCAGTATGTGCATGAGTGTGTGGAGGGTATGACGGTGGGAAGGATGTACAGGAGGGGGGTGTGGCGGGTATGATAGCCAGCAATATGTGCAGGAGAGTGTAGAGGGTATGACAGTGGGCAGTATGGGCAGGAGAGTGTGGAGTGTATTACAGTGGGCAGTATGTATAGGAGAGGAGTGTGGAGGGTATGACAGTGGACAGTATGTGCAGGAGAGGATTGTAGAGGGTATGACAACGGGAAGTATGTGCAGGAGAGTGTGAAGAGTATTGCAGTGGGCAGTATGTGCAGGACAGTTTGGAGGGTATGACAACGGGCAGTATGTGCATGAGTGTGTGGAGGGTATGACGGTGGGAAGGATGTACAGGAGGGGGGTGTGGCGGGTATGATAGCCAGCAATATGTGCAGGAGAGTGTAGAGGGTATGACAGTGGGCAGTATGGGCAGGAGAGTGTGGAGTGTATTAAAGTGGGCAGTATGTATAGGAGAGGAGTGTGGAGGGTATGACAGTGGACAGTATGTGCAGGAGAGGATTGTAGAGGGTATGACAATGGGAAGTATGTGCAGGAGAGTGTGAAGGGTATTGCAGTGGGCAGTATGTGCAGGAGAGTTTGGAGGGTATGACAACGGGCAGTATGTGCAGGAGAGGAGTATGGAGGGTATGACAGTGGACAGTATGTATAGGAGAGGATTGTGGAGGGTATGACAATGAGCAGTATATGCAGGAAAGTGTGGAGTGTATCACAGTGGGCATGTGCAGGAGAGTGTGGCGGGGGTATGACAGTGGGCATCATGTGCAGGAGCGGGTGGAGGGTATAACAGTGGGCAGTATGTTCAGGAGAGGAGCGTGGAGGGTATGACAGTGGGCAATATGTGCAGGAGAGGAGTGTATGACAGTGGGCAGTATGTACAGGAGAACAGTGTGGAGGGTATGACAATGGGCAATATGTGCAGGAGAGTCTGGAGGGTATGACAGCAGGCAATATGTGCTAGAGAGGAGTGTGGGGGGTATGACATTGGGCAGTATGTGCAGGAGTGTGAAGAGTATGGCAGAGGACAGTGTGTGTGTTGTCATTCTTGCTGTGTGTCCAGCACTGGAGTTGGGTGGAATGTTATATGAAGTGTCTGTGATAGTTCTGTGTATCCTCCTCCACAGGTCACGGACCGCACAGAGTCCTCCTAACCTCTGGTCTGGGGGACAGCCTCCTCGCTGAGACAGAGATGTGAGCACACTGACAACGACATGGCACTTATTCAGAATAACCCGAATCCTGGCGTCCCGAGCGGCTGCACGTCTGAGGACACGGCTATCCTCTTCACTAATTGCACAGATCAGGAGAACACAGGAAGATTTTATTTATTGATGATGTGTGTGTCCTGGGAAAATGACAGGGTTCAGATATAAATGATATATAAATACAGAATATATACATATGAATCTGCACAGGGGAACAAACCCGGCACTTTATCACTGGCACAAACTGCTGATCACAACCACTAGGGGGGGCAGCTATACTCAGCTGTGCCTGAGTCTGGGAGAGGGGGGGGGATGGGCACTGCATGGGGCGGAGCTCGTCCACTGTTCAAGCACAAGCAGCTCAATAAAGTTTGTTGTGAAGAAGTAACCGTTGTTATGTTATGTATATGTTGGAATTGTATGGGGGGGTCTGGGGCTGATATTAAAGTGAATTTGCCATTTGTACGAAGAAAAATACGGGAGGCCAATTGTGACCACCTGGAAATGCTGATCTCCTGGCTGTGTCTGCCTTTGATGCTTTCTGAGTGACTGTCCTGGAAAAAGCATGTAGAGCGTCAACCTGAGGTCAGACGACATTGGCAGTTGTCATCCTTCGCATGTGACCGCACCTGTTGCGGCTGATTTGCTGCTCAGGCCGAGTGCAGCATTATGTTAGGAGAAGGAGGGGTCACGTGTTCTCTCCGTACAGGAAGTAGCGGCAGGAGATTCTTTTCAGGGTCCCTACAGAAAGGTGAAGCTGCCCTCTGCTCAGTACTGGCCCAGGATAGGTTCACTGAATAACAAGCTGCGGTCACATGACCTCCAGCCACCAATCATTGCGGCAGTGTTGTTTTCGTTGGGCTGAACTAATATAGCTGCCTCCCGTGTACACCAAGATTAACCACTTGCTTACTGGGCACTTAAACCCCCCTCCTTTCCAGACCAATTTTCAGATTTCGGCGCTGTCGCACTTTGAATGACAATTGCGCGGTCATACAACACTGGACCCAAATGAAATTTTTATCATTTTTTTCCCCCCAAAATAGAGCTTTCTTTTGGTGGTATTTGATCACCTCTGCAATTTTTTTTATTTATTTTTATTTTTTTAAAAAGACGGAATTAATAAAAAAAATAAAAGTTATTTTTTTTAAATTTTGTTATAAAAATATAAAATGGGTAATTTTTGTCCGTCATTGATGTACGCTGATGAGGCGGCAGTGACGGGCACCGATAGGTGGCAGTGATGGGCACTGATGGGTTACACGGATAAGCAGCACTTTTAGGTGGCACTGATTGGCAGCACTGGTGGGCATTGACAGGTAGACATGTGCAATTCGTTTCGTTTTTCGTTTTTTATCGTTATTTTAGTTTGTTCGTTTTTGTATGAATGAACGAATCGAACGAATCCGATTAACGAATCGTTCGAATCGTACCAATCCGATTAAACGAATCATTCGAATCAAACGAATCCGAAAAACAACGAAAATCCGAAAAAAACGAATTAGAAACAACAAATGTACGAATGAAGAAAATCCGAAAAACGAAAACAGGAACAACGAAAATGAACGAAAAAATTTGTACATTCGTAACTTTTTTTTTTTTTTTTTTTCGAATCGTAATTTTCCGTGTCTCTTACAATGGCGTTGCTTAACATGCTTCGAATGGATTGAACGAAAAAATTCGTACATTCGTAACTTTTTTTTTTCGATTCGTAACTTTTTTTTCGATTCGTAACTTTTTTTTTCGATTCGTAAATTATTAAAATGTAATAATAGCATACACATTACATAAAATTATGAATTATGCTCCGATTACGAATCTACGAATGTTACGAAAGTACGAATAAATACGAATGCGTCCGAATTTTGAATAAACGAATAAACGAAAATTAAACTAACGAAAAAACGAATCAACAAAAAAATAACTCTTACGAATGTACGAATCGTTACGAATACGAACACCGACGACTTACAAATTTACGAATCATTACGAATCAATGGAAACGAAAAAAACGAAACGAAAATAAACAAATTTTTTTGTTGCGCACATGTCTATTGACAGGTGGCACTTGTGGGGATTGCAAGGTGGGACTGATGTCTTTTTTTCTCCTCCGCTGTCAGCGTGAAAAAAAAAAAAAAAAAACGATCACTGAGCTTTTGTTTTAATCATGTGATGAGCTGTCATTGGCTGACAGCTGATCACATGGTAAGGGGCCGGGATCCGCCCCTTACTCGGATCGCTGATCACCCGAGTCTCAGTGACTCGGTGATCACAGGGCGGGCGTAGGGAGCGTGCACAGGGGAGGACGTCATATGACGGCCTCCCGGGAATTCACATCCGCGCTGTGGCCGTCATTCAGCCATAGCGCGGATGTCAAGTGGTTAAAGTTCCTAAAAAAACAGAAACCTGCCGGATGGCGATACATCAAGTGTAATGGCTAGATTTGTTCACACAGAGGCTGATGCTGGAAAGTAAAACCATCTCGGTTGGACATAAATATACGAGGTGTGCCTAAAAGGTTTGGTAAATGGTATCAGAAAACAAACAAAACAGGAGATACAAAAAAATGACCTTTATTGGCCTTCAAAATAATCGTCATCCTTCACAACACACTTTTGGCAACGTTCATAAAGCTTCTGGAAACTGTCAGCAAAGGCATCCTTAGCAAATCGATCGCAGAACCGCTGTCACACATTCGTGAATTGTGTGATGACAGGCTGTTGGTGGAAAAATCTGACTGTTTCTACGCTCCATCGGACAATTACATAGTAAGGTTGAATAAAGACACCAGTCCATCCAGTTCAACCTGAGTGCACACTCACATCGGTCCCTACCCTCAAGGAGCCCACAATCCAAGGTCCCCAACTCACATTCGTATACTAGGGCCAATTTTTTGGACAGAAGCCAATTAACCTACCAGCATGTCTTTGGAGTGTGGGAGGAAACCGGAGTACCCTGAGGAAACCCACGCAGGCACGGGAGAACATGCAAACTCCAGGCAGGTAGTGTCGTGAAAAATGTGGGAAACACTGCGCTACCTAAAGAGGATATAATGTGGAAAAGCAGCTAACATACAAAACAAAGCCAAAATCGTGTAAACAAAAAATGTAGCGCTAACACATGTACATATCATAAAAAAGAAAACGTGAATAAATGTGTATCATAATATTCACATGGTGAAAGTAAGCACTATCAAACATAAATCAAATGTCAATATGTGCTAATAAATAAACTCTGGTGATAACGTGAACTAAATCAAGAAAAAATGAGTATAAAGTTCTTATGGATGAAGATGACCACAGATGAAACCCTCGGATAAGCTCAGGGGTAAGGGAACACAGGTAAGGAACAGGCTTGTCTGATGTCACGGAAAAGCAATAGGTACTCTTACCAGAGATGTTGGATACAGCTACCGTACGGTATTTGTATCAAGCAGGCTTAGATGTTAGAATTCTTGCATCAATGGGTGGAACAGGTGGATACCCCGGCGGTCAGGAACCAATCCGCATACAAGACGGCCAAATGGACCAATCAGTATAGCAAGGAAGGACCTCCAATCACCAGATGATCCAAGGCGAAGTAATCCCACGAACCGGGGAAACAGGAAGAAAAAATGGAGACAACTCTGATGGTGCAGGTCAAAATGGTATGTAAAAATTTATTCACATTGGAATGTGACAAATCAAAAATAAAATATAATAAAATCTAATAAAATCTCGAGATGATATAAAATGGGTCGGCAATGTGGAAGGTATGAGACAGCTGGCCCGACGCGTTTCGACTCTATGGGTCTTCTACTGGGGCGTATCTCTCGTACAACGCCACCGCTTAGGAGTCTCCCTACCAGCTCCAAATAGAGTTGTAGCAGGAAAAGAGAAGGATTAGCTCAGCCTCACGTCTAAAACATCACCTTTTATTGTAAATTCCTCAATAAAATACCTCTCATGACATGACAGGGAATGCAGCATCCAAAGCTAACGTGTTTCGCGGTAAATTAATGTGAAGCGCAGTAGCTGTGGATGCGGCATTTCCTATCATGTTGTGGAGATGTATCTTATTGAAGAATTTACAAACAGTGATGTTTTAGACATGTCGGCCAACCGATTCCTTCTCTTTTCCTGTTATGAAGACTGCTGCAAACAGGGCCAGCACCTAAAGGCCCGTACACACGATCAGACTTTTTGACAACAAACATGCAAATTAGCTGTTTTAAGGCAACATCCGACCGTGTGTACGCTCCATCGGACAGACTTTTTCGGTTTTCATCGAACAAAAGTTTGTTCTGCAAACAGGCAAACTTTTCGGCAACATAAGTCCGATGGAGCAAAGTCCGATCATGTGTACAGAAGACCATCGGACTTAAAGTGGAGCTCCACTCTAAAGTGGAACTTCCGCTCATCGGAACCCTCCCCCCCCTCCAGTGCCACAGTTGGCTCCTTTCAGGGGGGAGGGGGGGTGCAGATACCTGTATAATACAGGTATCTGCACCCACTTCTGGGAATAGACTCCCGCGGGAGTCACGCCCCTTCGCGTCACCCCAGCTGTCTCCTGGGAAACACACAGGTCCCAGGAGATAGCAGGGACCACTTACGACGCGCAGATCGACTCGCGCATGAGCACTAGGGAACCGGGAAGTGAAGCCGCAACGCTTCACTTTCTGATTCCCTCAATGGGAATGGCGGCGGCAGCTGCTGAGAACCGAGCGATTGCTCGGCTTCGGCTGCCGACATCGCTGGACCCTGGGACAGGTAAGTGTCCATTTATTAAAAGACAGTAGCTGCAGTATTTGTAGCTGCTGGCTTTTAATAAAAAATGTTTTAGGTGGACTCCCTCTTTAAGTCCAAAGTACAAACACGCATGCTCAGAACCAATGCAAAAGATCAGACAACAATACAGAAGTTGACCAAAGGTGGCAGTAAAGAGCAGAAAAAACACGTGATTTGGTGAAAGTTGGCTGAAAAAGTCCTGCCGTGTGTATGTAATACAAGTTCACGGCCAACGCCCTTTGGACAGAAATCCACAGGAAAGTTTGTTTGAAGTCCGATCGTGTGTACGAGGCTTTACAGTGTGCTAGTGGGGGGTGGAAGCATGGGGGGACCTAGACCTTTGTTTTCTCTGTGTCCAAGTAGAGTTGCGTTTCCCATTCCACAGATCATGTTCTTAGGGTTTCCTGAAAACATGAGCTGCAGCGGAAGAAATGGTGGTGCCGGGAGTCTCTGGCCTGCGGCACAAATTATGGTAAGGGTGACATTATGTATTGGTGGAATCCACTCCTACCAGATCACATGACCTGCTGTGCCGGAGTTTCGTCAGATTAGGCGACCCATCAGATTTTGTAACAAAAGTGACGTTCTGTCACCGCCATCTTGCTACACCACGCACTCGTCCGCAGTAAGGATACAGTGAGAAGGCGGCAAGCGGACATCTTGTTACACCCACCGGATTATTGCATTTCACACTTCTTTTTAACAGTAAACTGAGCTTATATAGTGAAATAAAGTATTTAAAAATCCGTCTGACTGTTTAGATGTTGAATTTTAAAAGCAGCGGCAAACCTGCTGATCTCACAGGTTTTTTAATACGACAGAACACCGGTGCTTTGAAAAATAAACAAAAACGGAATTTCACTATATAAGCCGAGTTTACTGTTAAAAATAAGTGTGAAATGCAAGACTCAAGTGGGTGTAACAAGATGTCCGCTTGCCGCCTTCTCACTGTATCCTTACTGTGGACGAGTGCGGGGTGTAGTAAGATGGCGGCGATGGAAGGTCACTTTTGTTACAAAATCTGACGGGTTGTCTCTGACGAAACACCGGGACAGAATTCCCCGATCCATTTCAGGTGTTCCACTGTTCCTGCAGCAGGGCAGTGCAGGGTGACAACTTTGTCACCAGCTGACAGGAACCATTCTGTCAGCCCCAGTTAGGCCAGCCATACATGGAGTCGAATACCGAACAAAATTCTTTTGAAAATCAGAAATTTTGTGTATTTTGCGATCCGATGGCGCGACCATTGATTTTGAAATGCAACCAACTAAGCCTTCAATTTCACCTCATGTTGCTACATAAAAGAATTTTCGTAGCCGGAATTTTATTTTCTTGCACTTGCGCATTTCTTTTTCGATTATATTTCTCACACGATTCTCCCATCATTAATTAGAAAATCACAGTTTCAAAACATTTCTAACATGCCCTATAGGGCACTTACACCTCTACCTGCCATTTTTCAGCTTTCAGCGCTGTCACACTTCGAATGACAATTGTGCAGTCATGCTACACTATAACCAAATTAAATTATTTATCATTTTCTTCACACAAATAGAGATTTCCTTTGGTGGTATTTACTCACTGCTGTGTTTTTTTATTTTTTACAAAAAAAAAAAAAAAAAAGACCAAAAATGTAAAAAAATTTTTGGGGAAAATCAGACATTTCGTAAGTTTTGTGATCCCCATGCTGGCGTTCGTGCATGCGATTGCTGCCGGCCACGTACATCAGGTCCACTGCCATGCAGTGGGCATGCGCTCCCGAAAAAGGGTAGGATGTACCCATACGTGATTTTGCCCAAGAGAGCCATTCTGCCGCAGTATATCTGTGTGAGCCGGCCGCGAAACCAGTTAAATAAATGAATTGTCAAAAACCTGTCTGTCGTTTTAACTTTTTTGGTGAATGGGTAGGGGTACAACGTACTCCAACCCATTCACATAGTGGAGGGGGCGTGTTAAAGGAGGCTTCCAGATTTCAATAAGCCCCCCGCCTGCAGACCCCCACAACCACCAGGCAAAGGTTGTGGGGATGAGGCCCTTGTCCCCATCAACATGGGGACAAGGTGCTTTTGGGGGGGGACCCCAAAGCACCCTCTCCATGTTGAGGGCAAGCGGCCTTGTATGGTTCAGGAGGGGGGGGGCGCTCGTCCCCCTTTTCCTGGCCTGCCATGGCTGCTTGCTTGGATAAGGGTCTGGTATGGATTTTGGGGGGGGTAATGCGCCATTTGTTTTTTAAATGTTGGTGCGGGGTCCCCCTTAAAATCTATACCAGGCCTGAAGGGCCTGGTATGGATTTTGGGGGGACCCCACGCCATTTTTAAAAAAAAATTGTCACGGGGCTTCCCTTAACCACTTCAATACACTGTGTTAAATATATATTGCACTGACTGAATATCTAGTCTGCACTAAATGCAGAGTGTGTGCGAGTGTGTATATATATACACACACACACACACACACACACAATCTCGCAGTGCATTATGGTGCTCGAATTTCCCGCGAACGCCCCATAATATTCGCTGTTCGGCAAACACCCAATGTTCAAGCTCATCCCTAATAAAGACTATTCCTGGTTTGTTTGATTCTGAACTATACATGTTAATTGAAAGAGCTGGTCACATTGATCTCTGTTCAATGTAGGAGCCGGATAGTCTGCTACTGGGGTCTCCTGCTATTGTCTGAAAGTGTTCTGCATTTTTTACTTA
Source organism: Lithobates sylvaticus (assembly GCA_028564925.1). Lineage (NCBI taxonomy): Eukaryota > Metazoa > Chordata > Amphibia > Anura > Ranidae > Lithobates > Lithobates sylvaticus. The sequence continues at coordinate 23,603,268 of CM053028.1, read as the reverse complement.
TGATAATGTGTATTGTACCTTCTGAGCTTGAAGTCGGCAAGTCTGACCTGAAATGAGACCTCCGAGTCATACAGGTGGCTAATTAACGTAATGTTTATAGTATAAAAGTCGGTTGTTGTAATTATGCTTCTGGTTACAGTTTGTATTGTTAGGGTAATATGATCAGGAGGGGGATGTCCTCCTGTGGGATATAAAAGTATGTGTCTGAGTTTCAAATAAAGTGTGTTCCAGGTTTGTAACAGAGCTAGTCTCACCTGGTTCTTGGTTGCAATATGTGGCTGTAATATCTGATATCTATGTTCAGACTGGAGGAAGCAGTATATGACAGAAACACTCAAGTGGAGTGTGGGAAGCGGCTCTGTGACAGCGTGGTAGTAGCGTTTCCATGAATTGATGCCAGGAAATGAAAATGACAGTAGGCATTTGATACAACTTTGTTTTCATGGTGCCAAAATGGCAGCATACTACCAAATATATGCTGCCATGGTTTGGTGCCAAGAGAAAAAAAATGGAATAAGTATTTGGTACAATTGTCCATTTTATTTCTCATCTGTTGAGGGACAAAGGAATTTCGGAGACAGTTCTGACATACTCTCAGATGGGGGTCAAAACACTTCAAGGGTCTCAGTTCACATAGAGGAATACTTTAAACAGTGTGTAGTGAAAGGTCTTTGAAACTATAGGGGATATACAAAAACCCAAGAGACAGTAGGTCAATCCACAAAATGCCTGTTCTAAGAGCATGCTTACAGCTTCTGCTGTCAGTACCTGTGAGGAGCTGGGAGAATTAGGCCAAAGTCTTGTGTGACTGCAGTGGAGGCCTAAGGACTAATGCCATGTACACGCGGCCGGACTTTGACAGCAAAGGTCCGCCGTAACGAATCAGTCAGACAATTCGACTGTGTGTGTGTGCGCTTCATCGGACCTTTGCTGTCGAAAAAAATCAGACGGACTTTAGATTTAGAACATGTTTCAAATCTTTCCGACGGACTCGAGTCCGGTCGAAAAATCAGTTCGTCTGTGTGCTAGTCCAACGGACGAAAAACCGACACTAGGGAAGCTATTGGCTACCGACTATGAACTTCCTTATTCTAGTCCGGTCGTATGTCATAACGGTCCAATCCGTCGGACTTTGGTGTGATTGTGTGTAGACAAGTCCGATTGGACGAAAGTCTGTCGAAAGTCCGACGGAATTCAGTCCGTCGAAAAGTCCAGTTGTGTGTACATGGCATTAGCCTCACCTACCACAGCTAAAGTCAACTCCAAAAATGTATACTAGGGTCAGCCGTAGCAGTGGGGCTGTCCCTCAATGAACAGACATGTTGGGAACATATGGCAGAAATGCAACTATGCCCAAACGGTGAGGCAAGCCCTCGGGTATTAACTAACCGAGGCAGCTGATGCGGATTAAAGTCAGATGGCTGGAGGTGACTGTAGGTGGGCAGTAGGAAAGGACCAGAGATCGGAGTTCCATGTGGTGCTTTCTAAGGCAGGGTGATGCTTCCTCTATGCTGAATAGATGGAAAGAGAATGGAGCACATATGCGCAACCCACCACCTGGTGGATTTCAATGATCAATCTCTCAGAGATAACCCTTTCCACAGTAAACCAGCAGTAACAGATTTGAAGAGCACCCAGTGGGGCATGTAGAAAAGCAGCTTCCTAAGCCAAGTCCAATTTGCCTACTAAACAGAGTGAGTCTTCAGGGACAGAGCAACCATTGAGGCAATGCCACCGGCAATGGACCCAGAAAACACATGGAGGCTAACTTTTACCAGTACTTGATGTTTAAAAAGCACAAGTGGAATCCAGTGCCATCAAGTCACATTTCGGGTCCAGGTGCAGCAATCCAAAGTCGGGCTTAAGAAAACTATTCTGTATAGCTGCATATAGAGATCAGCTTGAACAACACTGTACTGAGAAATCCTGAAAACTTTTCCTAGCAGAGCTGAAGAAAAATCTATCCTCCTTGAACACTAGAAGCAACAGACATACTTGCTAGAGGGGTTATGCAGTTGTTTTTTGTTGTTCAAATGCCCCTGTAGGCAGAAGTAAAACTCAACTGTATATGAAAGTGCTGAGTCCCTCCCCTCAATGGTTGAGAATGAAATATGCATGGCCAAAAATATTGGCACCCCTCCATTTCTGTCAGATAATGTACCAGTTTGCCCAGAAAATTGCTGCAATTACAAATGTTTAGGCATTCTCATATTTATTTCTTTTGTTTGTATTGATGACACAAAAAAGTAAAGAAAACAAAAAGTCAAACCTGACACATTCAACAGAAAACTCCAAAAATGAACTGGACAAAATTATTGGCACCCTCAAATTAATAATTGGTAGCACAGCCCTTGAAAGAAATAACCAAAAACAAATTGTTTTCTATATCCATCAATGAGTTTCTTATACCTACTGGAACTTTGGACCACTCTTCTTTCGCCAAATGCTCTGTGTCTTTTCCCAACTGCTGTTTTCAGATCTCTCCACAGGTGCTCTATGGGATTTAGATCTGGACTCATTGCTGGCCAGTCCAGTATTCTCCAGCGCTTTGTCTTAAAACATTTTTGGGTGCTTTTTGACATTTGCTTTGGGTCATTGTCCTGCTGCAAGACCCATGACGTCTGACGGAGTGCCAACTTTCTGACACTGGGAACTACATTGCACCCCAGAATTCTTTGGTAGAATTCAGATTTCGTAATGCCATGCACACGGTCAAGACATCCAGTGCCTGAAGCAGCAAAGCAACCCCAAAACATCAGTTGAACCTCCACCATGTGTGACTGTATTATTTTCTTTAACCTCTTGCCGACCGCCCGCCATTTGACGGCGGCAGAATGGCCACCCTATGCAAATTGCCATAGCTGTACGGCAGCCGTGTTGAGGGGTATAGGGGCGCGTGCCTGCCACGTCACTGAGGAGCCGATGCCTGTTGCCCGGTGGCTGCGATGTCCGCCAGGCACCCGAGATCGCTCCTGATAGAGCCAAAACGGGGATGTGTGTGTAAACACACATATCCCTGTTCTGGCAGGGGAGAGGAGACAGATTGTGTGTTCCTAATATATAGGAACAACGATCAGTCTCCTCCCCACAGGCAGTCCAATCCCCCTACAGTTAGAACACGCTGAGGGAACACATTTAACCCCTTGATCACCCCCTAGTGTTAACCCCTTCCCTGCCAGTGACATTTATACAGCAATCAGTGGCTATTTTTTAGCTCTGATCGCTGTAAAAAATGTCAATGGTCCTAAAAAAAGTGTCAAAAGTTTCTGATTTGTCCGCCACAATGTCGCAGTCCCAATAAAAAAATCGCAGATCGCCATTACTAGTAAAAAAAAAAAAAAAAAACAAATAAAATAATAAAAATGCCATAAATATTTCCATAGTTTGTAGATGCTAAACCTTTTGCGCAAACCAATTTTTTAACCAATAATACGTAGAAGAATATATATCGGCCTAAACTGAGAAAGGAATTCATTTTATTTATTTGGGGAGTCTTGTTTATAGCGCAAAAAATAAAAAATGCAGAGGTGATCAAATGAGGCCTTTAACCGCTAAAGTGGTTAAAGGCCTCATTTCTTTTTCTGAAAATAGTAGAATAATGGGCTTTACCAAAAAGCTGTAATTTTGTTTCATCTGTCCACAGCACATTCTCCCAAAAGGACTCTGGCTTCCTCAGCCAAGTTTTGCCAACCTCCAGTCTGGCTTTTTATATTTGCGTCAGCAGTGGGGTCCTCCTGGGTCTCCCACCGTAGCGTCCTTTTTCATTCAGATGGCGACGTGTTGTGTGAGCGGATACAGCTGTACCCCCGTGTCTGAAGGTCTGCTTGGATTTGTCTGGAAGGTGATCGAGGTTCTTTATCCATTTCGACAATCCTTCTATGCAATCTTTGATCATTTTTTTTACTTTCACCCACATCCAAGGAGATTAGCTACAGTACCATGGGCTGTTGACTTCCTGACAATGTTGGGCACAGTGGACACAGGAACATGACGATTTCTAGAGATGGACTTGCTTTTCCACAATTTTTGTTTTCAAATCCTTATACAATTCTTTGCCGCTTGCTCTTCTCCATGCTACGTGTGGCACACAACAAAAAGGTGGAGTCAATTTTTCACAATTTTAACTGGTTGCCGGAGTGATTTCTATATGGTCAGCACCTGTTAATTGACACAGGTGAGTTTAATTACAAATTCCAGGAGCATCACAAACTTGGAATGCCAATAATTTTGTCCAGTCTGTTTTTGAGTTTTGCGTGGAATGTGTCAGTTTTGGCTTTTTTGTTTCTACGCTATTTTTTGTGTCATACCAATACAAACAAAAGAAATAAACATGAGAATGCCAAAACATTTGTAATTGCAACTATTTTCTGGGCAAAGTGGTGCGTTTATCTGACAGAAATGCAGGGGTGCCAATATTTCTGGCCATGACTGTATATCGGTAAGCCTTAAAGAGGAAGTAAAGCCTCCTCCCAAAAAAAAAAACGGAACCTGCAAGGCAAAGGCATAATGAGCTAGTATGCATAGTATACTAGCTCATTATGAATAACTTACCTGAGAACGAAGCCCCCGAAGCGACCCTCATCCACGACCTTCTCCGCCGCCATCAATACCGGAGTGACTTCCGGGTCTCGCCGCTCCATCGCTGTCATTCACTGGATCAGCGATGACGTCACTCTCGCACATGCGCACGAAAGCGGCATATCGCCGTGATCTCGGCATGTGCAGTGCGCCTGCGCGCCGCTGTCTACGGCACATGCGCCCTAGACAGCGATGCCTCTTTTTTTTCTAAATATCTCCTAAACCATGTAGGTTTAGGAGATATTTATTGGACCTACAGGTAAGCCTTAATCTAGGCTTACCTGTAGGCCAAAGTGGTTTGTAAGGGTTTACAACCACTTTAATACCCAATTTATACCCTGTGAACACAGGACCCATCATCACACATTGGCCACTAATATGTCTGCTGTCACTGAGCAATACACTGTAAGAAGCCGGTGATTGAAGCTATAATTCTGTCCCACAGGACACATGCTTCCTTCCTTCTAGTCTGTAAGTCAGGGAATGGCAGCTCAGCCCGGGGTACTCTGCTTTGTCACAGGTACTCTTTGCTTCCTGGCTGTGATCAGTCATAGAACCCACCCACTAATGGAGGGAAAGCCCTGGCGGCGCCCACATTCCGGACTCACGGATGACGACAGTTTACTTTTAAAATAGTTTATTCTCATTGGAAAATAGACATTAGCTCTGAAAACATGTCAGAAAATAAATCTAGGTGAGGTTAACAGTCTTAGATCAGAAGGACGCAGAGACATTAGACGCTCAGTGACGGTAATACTGCGGAGGGTACAAAAATATAGATAAATGTCTCTATGGTGTCATGGCGGAGCAGATCTCTCCCACACAGAACAGGGTGGAGTGTCCGAGGAACGCAGGACGTGTGCAGACAGGTGTGGGTGAGATGGGCGTCGTCTGACAGAGAACACAAACCAAAGCTGAAAAAGACGACGGCGCATTGCTCTGATGAAATTTCACCACCACAAAGACAAAAAATAATATTTATATATATAAAGACAAAAAAGAAAAAACAAAACCACAAGAAAACAGATGATACATTGCAGGAGGGACTTTCGGCTCGGTCAACTCTGTAGCTTGGATGGAGGTGGGTCCTGTGGGTGGATGTCAGCTGAGTCTTGTGGGGTGATGGGGGGTTTCTGGTTTTTGAAGGCTCTGCCTTTTCATGGAACGTCTGCCAACCGATAATAGACATTTCTACCAGGCCGGAAGGGAAAGATGGCCCCTTAAAACAGGTAGACATGCGACTTACTGATGTTAGACGGAGGGCGATTGGCTCCACTGATGATTACTAATCCAACACAAATCCCTACACTGGGTGAGGATGTCCTACCTGGTAGACAGGAAGCCACCATAACTTTCTAAATAAAATATTAGAATGGTGGGATCCTCCTTAACTTACCCTCAAGGCACCATCCCATCAATCTAAACCAGAGGTCTCCAAACCTTCTAAGCAAGCCAGTTTACTGTCCTTCAGACCTTTGGGGGACTGGACTGTGGCAATTGGAGTATAAACTGTCCTGGCATCAGTAGGAGTAAACAATGCAGACAATTTCCTCCCCTATTACATATGTACTAGGGTAAGGAATAGTACTCCATCTTTGGTGTCAGTGGGAGGAATAATGTCCCATTGTTGATGTCAGTAGCAGGAATTATGCCCCATCGTTGGCGTCAGTGGGAGGAATAGTGTCCCAAAAAAACAGATAAAAGGCAAACAAAGGGCCGCATCCGGCTCCCCAATGTTTGGAGACCACCGATTTAAACATTGCAACATACTACCCTCTCTCTCATGTAAAGAGGGGGGAAAAAAAAAAGAAGGGAGTAAAAAGCGGGACTGTCAGTGTGCCAGAGGGAGAATACACCACAAATTTGATTAAAAAAAATATTACAAATCTTCATTACATAGTTAGAATACAGTAGTCAGACTGCCACATAGATTTTGATAACTTGGTGCATAAATCAAGTTCCCAAAATGGAGTAATGGGTTGACACGTTTCGCAGTAACACTTACTTCTTCAGGATCCACGTCTTTTGGATGCAACCATTCTATCTCTAAAGCCTCATACACACGATCGGACCTTGTACCAACTTTCCCGTGGATTTTAGTACAAAGGGCGTTGGCCCCAAGTTGGTATTGCATACACACGATCTGACCTTTTAGGCAACAAACACGAACGTAGTGCCGTTTCAACGTACTGACGACACTTCAAAAGAGGACGTTCGAATACTCCAGCGCCACCTATGGTCAACTTCTATATTGTTGTCTGATCTTTTGCATTGGTTCTGAGCATGCGTGTTTGTACTTTGTACAAAAGTCTGATGGTTTTGTGTACACACGATCAGACTTTGCTCCATCTGACTTTTGTTGGCAGAAAGTTGGTCCGTGCGCACAGCCAACAAAAGTCAGATGAAAACTGAAAAAGTTGGTCCGATGGAGCGTACACACGGTCGGATGTTGGTCCAAAACAGCTAATTTGCATGTTGGTTGTCAAAAAGTCCGATCGTGTGTACGGCCCTTTAGAATTTAACAAAAATATATCTACAATTCAGGGTGGAAAATATATTGATTAAAACAACATGATTTAGATTTTTTGCATACATTTTGTTTTGATAAATATGTTTTCTATGCCGACTGTTGATTCATTTTTGTATAATTCTTAAAGATATATTGGTTGCATCCAAAAGGCTCCTGAAGAATCAAGTGTTCCTGCGGCATTGCAGTTTTGTTTGCACTTAATAGGATTAGGGCACCCCTGACAAAGCTCATATAGAGCGAAACATGTAGGGTCTTTTTTTTCTTTTGTGCAGTCATCTTTATTAGCACTTTTGGGGTTCATGGTTACAATTACCCTATATGGATTTCCAGTTTATTTGGATTGCTGCCAATTAGTTTCTTTTCTGTAAACAGGATTGGGCAGAGATATCTTTCTTTTTGGGAGGATTTCTTTTTTCCCTGATACCCCGCCTGTATAATAGCATATGTAGTCAGTGCAAACATCTCCACCCCAAAGAGAGAAGTCTATGTATACTGGAAGTGTGGGTGGAAGGGTTGTTTTTTTTTGTGTAACTCAGATTCTGATTTTTGTGGCAGTTCAGAGATCCTTCTAGAAAAATGTCCTTGAATGTAAACTGTTTTTGAGAACAATAGGAGGGTTTATTTTCTAGAGAAATTCTTTTCATATTTTGTTAACCTCTCCCTTTAACCGCTTCCCGACCGGCGCACAACTATATACGTCGACAGAATAGCACGGACAGGCATAAGGGCGTATATATACGTCCCCTTTAAGATGCCGCCGTGCCATCGGGCGCATGGCGCTGCTCGCGCCGGTTGGGACCCCCGTAAGGCCGGTCACGGGTCCCGCGGACTCGATCGCCGCAGGGACACCCGCGATCGTCTCACGGGAAGGCTGAACGGGGAGATGCGGAAATAAAGAGCATCTCCCCATTCTGCCTAGCAACTAGTGACGCCGATCTCTGCTCCCTGTGATTGGAGCAGAGATCAGCATTCACTAGCTGACAGCCACGCCCCCCCACAGTAAGAAACACACCTCTAGGCACACTTAACCCCTACACTGCCCCCTAGTGGTTAACTCTTTCACTGCCAGTGTCATTTATACAGGAATCAATGCATTTAAATATGTATAAATGACAATGGTCCCAAAAATGTGTAAAAATGTCCGATGTGTCCGCCATAATGTCGCAGTCACAATAAAAATCGCTGATCGCCGCCATTACTAATAAAAACAAAAATTATTAATAAAAATGCTATAAAACTATCCCCTATCTTGTAAACGCTACAACTTCTGCGCAAACCAATCAATATAAGCTTATTGCGATTTTTTTGACCAAAAATATGTAAAAGAATACGTATCGGCCTAAACTGAGGAAAAAAAATGTTTATATATTTTTGGGGGATATATATTATAGCAAAAAATAAAAAAGAATGCGTTTTTTTCTAAATTGTCGCACTTTTTGGATTATAGCACAAAAAATAAAAACCGCAGGGGCGATAATATGTTTGGGAGCCACGTCGCACAACAAAAAGGGCCCTGGTCTTTTGGCTGCAAATTGGTCCGGTCTGAAAGTGGTTAACTTAAAGCGGGGCTCCACTGCCTCTGGCGTTTTTTTTTTTTTTTAAGTGACATTTATAAACAAATTCCTTTGGAAATGCGTTACTTACATGTCCCGTTTTTGGAAGGTTTCCCATTGTTTTTTTTATCTTCAAAGAACGCTTTATAAAATTCATTGCCATGGTTTTCATCTTGCCTGTGGGCATGTGAAGCCCACAGGCATTCTCTTCCGGGATGCAGTGACATGCATCTCCCAGAATGCAACACCCATTCTAGCTAAGATCTCACGCATGCGCAGTAATATTAACATAGGAGCGCCGTCGTAATGACGTCACTCGAGGCTTCGAAATCGCGCGAGAACTCGTGCCAGGCCGCCGCACAGACTCCTGGGAACAAGAGAAAAGGATCCCAGGAGACAGTGCGGCACAAAGGAAATGGTGTAATAGCCGCCACAACCCCGCCCATACCCGCAATCCCCCAAACCCGGAAATGGAAAATATAAGAAAAAAAAAAAAAAAGGTATATGTATAAAATGGTCATATTTAGATCGAATAGAGATAAATAATACTTGTGAGCTAGTGATTACAAATCGGGTGGTGCTCCGCTTTAAAGCACATTATGACCACTTGATTGAATAAAGTCCTGGCATAGGCTCTGCCCCCTGGGTTTTGATGCCTGGGTATGCAGATCCCCGTTGTATAGAGTGATTAAGTTGCCGCAGTGGGGGGGATATCATTTCTTTGTAGAGCAGTTGGGCCACAGTATAGTTTATTCATTTTGGGAACTTGATTCATGCACCAAGTTATCAAAATCTATGTAGCAGTTTGACCACTGGGTGATTTTTATTAAGTTTTACCTATGTAGTAAAGATTAGTAAGATGTTTTTTTTTTTTTTTATCAAATTTGTAGTGTGTATCCTCCCCGTGGCATACTGAAAGTCCTGCTTTTTGACTCCCCTCTCCTTTACATGAGAGATGAGTAGTATATTGCAATACTATCCAAATCCTTTCTTATCTGAGCTCCATAATGGCAGGAACCCTCAGCACCATGCATAGAAAAGGGACTGTACTAGGGCCCAATTCACACAGCCAAGAAGCGCCCACGTGAGGCCTAAGAACTGGCCGAGTTATCCACAGCAAATTCTGTGCTTCTTTTGAAGAAGCAGAAAGGCAATGTGACTGCACTAAACAAGAACCGTTCCTAATTCAGACACTTTAATACATGAGATGTAGTACGGAGAGTTCTGTAGATATACGTTTGGAGTTACTCTGCTCAGATCCACAGCTTCTCCTTTCCCCCATCCCAAAACTATGAAGGGTCACAAAGCTTTTCTTCATATCCTAATGCGTTCTGGTCACAGGATCAACATTCAGGTGTAATACACTGCCTGTTTGCCTCATTACCTCCTCACCTTGCCATCCCAAAGCACACACCCATCTCCAGGCTCCTTTCCAACTATGGGGCAGAACCATCTAATAGACCCTGGCAGAGGAGAATGCCTACTTCCTCCAGTGTGAATGGCCCTGCCTTCCTATGACACCTCAGAGGGAAACCCACCTCCAGTAGTGCACACATGAAATGGATGCAGACACACAGATGACCAGAGCAAGCCCAGAAAGGTGACAAAGCTCTAGGCCTGATCTTCTGCATATAACGTAAGGCGAGGACGTGGCCCGCATACACGGAGCTTCACCTCTAGTTCAATAAGTTCCCCTGTTCCTGCGCCCTTGTCAGGCTATCCTTGCGATGCAGGTGATGTACGCCCATCCTTTTTGGGCTGCGGTGTGGGCGGCCACTCGGAGGTTTCTCCAAAAAGGTCTCTGGCTCTAGGTGGATCTCCTGGACCTGATCTTCTAGTTCTTGTTCTTCCTCTATGTCCTCAGAGATGACTGGTGGCTCCTCCACGTCCTCTTCTTCGAACCCCCCAGAGAGAAGGTCCTGAGCCTCCTCCCTAGAGAAGTCCTTGCCATACTCATTGGGCAGATGACCCCTCTTTGTGCTGGAGCTCTCCACATCCAAGCTAGACTCCCGGCTGCTGAGCCAGCTGTTACCGGATGACTCTCGCTCGGAGAAAGCTTGAGCGGCAAGGCTCAGTTCTTGCATAGAGCGACTGAATCTCTGCTGTAACTCAATGGCGGTGTCCCGGTTGAAGGATGTGCGATGGGCCAATGACCCATCTGTGGTAGGGGCCGCTTTATCCACAAACATCCTCTGCCAGTTGGCCAACATGTCCTCCTCAGAACTGGCCGAACTAGGGGCAGCACTGCTTAGCGGGGAGCGTGCAGGGTTATCAGCGCTCCGTGCACGCTGCGGGTAGCTGCCTGAAGATGCTGGGCTGTTGGGTACGGTACGATGCCTGTCTGGGCTCCCATTCTCACCTTGTACGAGGCTGAGGGAAATGGCTTGCCGAGTGGCATAGGTACAGTTGGGTAGTGGACTGTTCTTGGGGATCCGAACTTTCTCATCTGAGAACTCTATTACCTTACGGCCTGGGTACATAGGGTGCGGGGGTGGAGGGGTGGGGTAGGGACTTAGTTTTTCAAAAGTTGCTGCATCTTCACCGCCGCTGTCCTCGCTCCCCTGTTTCTGCAGAACGCCATTTTGCTGCTGGCTAGAACCACTCATATCAACGTGGACAAAGACATCCTCAGCTGTAGGTCCGCTACCGCTGCTGGACATGGCCGAATTCAGAATGAGCGACTCCGGTTTCTCCAAAACACGTGCAATCACAGAAGTGGGCACCACATCGGATTGAGACAGAACCAGCGGAGGGGTATCTTGTCCTGATCCAGGAGAGGAAGTCGTGCTTTGCAGATGTTGGTTAACCATGTCCTGCAGCTTGTACGGTAACTGTGGGAGACACACAGACAAAGGATGACACACCTATACAATGATCAATGCGGCACCCCCAATTCATGCTTGGAATCACCACGAGAATTATCCACCCCATCATCATACGAACTTACAGCCTAACCTCACCAAAATCCTCTCATCATAAGAAACCTACACGCTAACCTCAACATAATCCCCTTACTATACAAACCTACAGCCTTATCACATCACAATCCCCTTACCATATACTGCAAACCCACAGCCTAACACTACCACACACTCCTTACCCGATTACCTTCCAACTTAACCCCACCAGTCCCCTTACCATATGTACCTACACAGCCTAACCCCACCACAGTCCCGTTACCATATGTAACTACACAGCCTAACCCCACCACAGTCCCCTTACCATATGTACCTACACAGCCTAACCCCACCACAGTCCCCTTACCATATGTACCTACACAGCCTAACCCCACCACGACCCCATCATACACATCTACAGCCTAACCTTGCAAAAATCCCCTCACCATATATACCTAGAGCCCAACCCCACCAAAATCCCCTCACCATACCTACCTATAGCCTAACCACACCACATTCTCCTTACCATACAGCTCAACCTCACCACAATCCTTTCAGTATAACCCTACCATAATCCACTCATCATACATGCCATCAACAGCCTAATCCCACCACAATCCTTTCATCATGCCTACAGCCCAACCCTACTCTTACCCCTCACCATACATACCTACAGCCCAACGTGGGTGAAGGATGTACTTACATCTGCAAATTTGTGGTTTCTGAAATGAGATTTGTTGCACTTGAGCAGCTGAACAGCGAGGTTACAGTCCTGGCGATATCGCTCCTGAAACAGAGAGAGGACACATATAAAAGTATATATACAGAGAAATATCATGGTCAGAAACAAGAATCCAGGACAAGGCATATCTGGAAAGAGAGAAAGTAGGACAACAAGATCTGTCTGCAGTGCTGATCCAAATCCAGCAATTAAGAATGTGTGGATACAGGCACAAATCTTTACATACAGACCTTTACTCCACCATGAACCTGTACTGGTGCTCTGAGAACCACAGGACTAAGACTGAGCTCTGAGCCTATCAAAGCCAATTTCCAGGCATTAATTAACCACCCCACCTACCCACCCACTCCAACTATCACTGACGTTACAAAACAAAATGTCCTTTTTCCTCAACCTAAAGTCGTGGTCTTGGATAAGTTCGAGGAGGGTTAATATTTGCCCTTCAAAAGAGGCTTTAACTGCTTCAACACCGGGCACCTTCACCCCCTTCATGCTTCATGCTCAGGCCAATTTTCAGCTTTCAGTGCGGTCACACTTTGAATGACAATTGCGCAGTCCCCAAATGACATTTTTATCATTTTTTTCACACAAATAGAGCTTTATTTTGTAGACATGTGCAATTTGTTTCATTCCGAATTCGTTTAACGAATTTCGACAAATTCGTTCACTCGGAAATATCCGAATTAATGAAAAAACAAATTTTTCCGAATATTCGTAAATTCGAATATTATCACATTCGTAATTTGTACATTCGTAAATTTGTACAAATTTAGGAATGTACAAATGTACAAATTTAGGAATGTACAAATTTACGAATATACAAATGTACATTCATTAATTCGGAAATCTGAAATAATAATTACCTAATAATAACTTAACTATTAAATTATAGGTATTATAATTTCCTTTCAAATGTGTCTGTTAGTGAATGTAACAAATACAAATTTATCCGAAGTTACGAATTATCCGAAATAACGAATGCCGCATCTAAACAAATGCAACGTAATGAATTAATAATAAATAACAATAATAACATTTTATTATTATTGTTATTAATTTGTTCCCTTCCATTTGTTTAGATGCGGCATTTGTTATTTCGGATAATTCGTAACTTCGGATAAATTTGTATTTGTTACGTTCACTAACAGCCAAATTTGAAAGGAAATGACAATACCTATACCTAATTTAAAAGTTATTTACTTTTTTAGATCTTCTAATTTTCGGATTTTCGAATTTCCAAATTTACGAATGTACGAATAAGAATTTTCTAATTTACGAATATAAATTTTCTAATTTACGAATATGAATTTTCTAATTTCCGAATATGAATTTTCTAATTTACGAATGTACAAATTTACGAATGTACGAATTTACGAATGTACGAATTTACGAATGTACGAATTTACGAATGTACGAATGTACGAATTTCGATTATAACGAATGACCCGAAAAAAAAAAAAAAGGAATGAAACGAAAATGTCTATTATTTTGGTGATATTTAATCACTGCTGTTTTTTTTTTTTTTTTATCAAAAAAAAAAAAAAAATGTATATAAGTTAGTCCGAAAATTTGTCAAATAACTGATTTTTCTACTTCACTGATGGGCACAGGTGAGGGGGCACTGATGTGCAGCATTGACTTGCATCACTTATGGGCACAAATTGGCAGCACTGCTGGGCCCTGTTGGGGCTGCACTCATAATCAGGGCACCGATTACAGGCAGTCCCCGAGTTACGAACATCCGACTTGCAAACAAGAGGCGGCGTGACGTCTCTGCCGTTCTGCGTGGGCACTTTTAGACGGTGGGTACATCGGAAAACGATGTCTGCGCATGCGCGGCTACTTGACAGAACATTGGAAAACGACGTCTCTGCGCTCGCGCTTTCCGACTTACGAACATATTCGACTTAAGAACAAATCGGCAGTCCCTAACCCGTACGTAACTCGGGGACTGCCTGTATGTGCACACGTCTCCCCTGTGAGGAAATGACGCTGATTGGCTCTCCTCACAAGCTGTCAGTGTGAGGCGAGGAGAGCTAATAACCAGCATTTCCTTGTTTACAGGTCATCAGTTGTGATTGGACATAGCTGATCACATTAACCACTTGCCGACCGGTGCACGACGATATACGTCGGCAGAATGGCACGGACAGGCAGGAGGGCATATATACAAGTCCCTCCTTTCTGCCTGTCCGTGCCATCGGGAGCGCGCAGGGAGCGGCGCGCTCTCGCGCCGGTCGGGACCCCCGTGAGTCCGGTCGCGGTCCCCGTGGACTCGATCGCCACGGGGACCCCCGCGATCCTCTCACGGGACGGCTGAACGGGGAGATGCCGAGATAAACAGCATCTCCCCGTTCTGCCTAGCAACTAGTGACGCCGATCTCTGCTCCCTGTGATTGGAGCAGAGATCAGCATTCACAAGCTGACAGCCACGCCCCCCCACAGTAAGAAACACACCCCTAGGCATACTTACCCCCTACACTGCCCCCTTGTGGTTAACCCCTTCACTGCCAGTGATATTTATACAGGAATCAATGCATTTAAATAGCATTGATTGCTGTATAAATGACAATGGTCCCAAAAATGTGTCAAAAATGTCCGATGTGTCCGCCATAATGTCGCAGTCACAAAAAAAAAAAAAAAAAAAAAAAAAAAAAATCGCAGATCGCCGCCATTACTAATAAAAAAAATAATAATAAAAATGCTATAAAACTATCCCCTATTTTGTAAACGCTATAACTTTTGCGCAAAACGATCAATAATCGCTTATTGTGATTTTTTTTACCAAAAATATGTAGAAGAATACGTATCGGCCTAAACTGAGGAAAAAAAATGTTTTTTTTATATATTTTGGGGATATTTATTATAGCAAAAAGTAAAAAATAATGCATTTTTTTCAAAATTGTCGCTCTATTTTTGTTTATAGCGCAAAAAATAAAAAACGCAGAGGCGATCAAATACCACCAAAAGAAAGCTCTATTTGTGGGAAAAAAAAGGACGTCAATTTTGTTTGGGAGCCACGTCGCACGACCGCGCAATTGTCAGTTAAAGCGACGCAGTGCCGAATCGCAAAAAGGGGCCTGGTCCTTTGGCTGCAAATTGGTCCGGTCTGAAAGTGGTTAAAGAGGCCTGTCATTGGCTCTTTACCGAGATCAGGGTCGCGCCGTGGCCCGCAAGAATTGCGAGACAGGGGCAACGTCATCTCAGAACAAGAGAGCGATCTGCCCGCTGTCATTTGTCTATTCGGCAGGAGGGAGGTGGTTAAAGCCTAAAGCCCCATACACACGATTAGATTTTCTGCAGATTTTTGTCTTCAGATTTACCAAAAACATGTAGTGCAAGGGCCTGCCCGATTGCGTACAAATTGAAACTCTTAAGGTTTGACCTCATACTATATGGTTTGGGTAAATCTGAAGACAAAAATCTGCAGAAAATCTAATAGTGTGTATGGGTTCTTACTCAACATTTAATGTTCCTTTAACCACTTCCTGCAAAAACGACGTACCTGTAGGACGCTTTGAGGAAGTGGTTGTGCCGGGGTACCGGGCTTTTTATAGTTGGCTTTCTGAAGATAACAACTAATGCAGTTTAGCAGCCGCTCGGATGTTATCACGAGCAGAGGGAGGGGATGTCCCCCCTCCAGTCGCTTTCCGACGCTCCGCCCGGGTCTCCTGTCCCACCAGGAGACCCGAGTGTCTAGCCAACACGTCCGCTGGCTGGTCCCAAACAAAGCCGGAATCGCCTTCGTTCGGATCTCCGATGTAGTAACCCGGAAGCAACATCCCAACGTCAATTCCGGTGAAGACAGGATCAAACAGCCTTTTCACACAATGCAGAGGATTAACCCCTTAGGTTCCACAGTGAGTATAACAAGCATGCTTTACTGTATATACAGACTGATTTTACTGCTGTGGGTTCCCCAAGAGGGTTATCTAATGCGGGGAGGAGCCGCTAGAGCTGCCGAGAGACCCCAGAAATTGATGTTTGGGGGCCACTCTGTGAAAAACGAGCTGCACGGTGGAGGTAAGTATGACATTTAAAAAAAATAAAAAACGATCATTTAGTATCACTTTAAGCTTTAGCTCGAAGCATGTGGCTAATTTGGTTTGTTACATGTACCCTACTTTAGTCTTTCTATACATGTTCTCTATGTGACTTTCCTATAGGAGAAATGTAGGTAGTTTGGAAAGGTACAGGTATGGTACACAGGATTGGCACAGTATAGTAGGCAGGGTAGGTAGGGAAAATATGGTAGGCAGGTCAGGCACAATGTTAGAAAAGGTAGGTAGGGTAGATATGGTAGGCAGGGGAGCCAGAGTATGGTAAAAAGAGTGGGTGGGGTAGGTATAGTATATATTAGGGTTGCACCGATACTAGTATAAGTACCGGTGGCGATACCGAGTATTTGTACAAGTATCGGTACTCGTGCAAATGCACCAATACCTGAAACCGATACTTTCAGGCTCGGCTCTTTGAGCGGTCGGTGGGTCTCCCCAATGTTAAAGAAGTCCGATAATTGGAGCTGTCAAAAAAAAAAAAAAAAGCGGCCGGCAATGTTTATTAACAACATTGCTCAGCCCTGAAACACTAAAATAAAAAGTAACATTGTTTCTTTTTGTATATTTCTGTTTCTTCATCTGCTGATCAAAATTAATTTGCTCTAATCAGCCTTAATTAACTGCCTATTCTCCTCCATTTAATTATTATTTTCCTGCTTTTTTTCTTTGTTCGTGTCTATTTTATAAACGATAAACAATTAAAACTTTATTTTTTTTGTTTGCTTTGTTAGTGAATATTTTTAAACATATATATTAAGATATATTTACACATTTCACATTGAAAAAGCGCTAAATTAAAAAAAAATTATCTATTTAATTTGTAAATAATATGTTTTCAATGCTAAGAGTTTTCAATGCTTTGTACCATTGCTGACAGCTGAAGGTAATACAAAATAGTTGTGGTAGGCAATGGTAATTGGTATCGGTGAGTACTAAAAAAAAAAAAAAAAAAAAAATTGTAAAAAAAATGGTACATCCATAGTATATATGGTTGTCAGGGTAGGCATGGTATGGTAGGAAGATCAGTTGCATTTTGTATGGCAGGAAAGATATGGTAGGCAGGCTTGACATGGTATGACATGTATGTGGGGAAGATATGGTAGGCATAGTATAGTAGGAAGGGTAGGTATGGACGGCAGGCTAGGTAAGGAAGATATGGTATGCATAGTATAGTAGGAAGGATAGGTATGGACGGCAGGCTAGGTAGGGAAGATATGGTAGGCATAGTATAGTAGGAAGGGTAGGTATGGATGGTAGGCTAGGTAAGGAAGATATGGTATGCATAGTATAGTAGGAAGGATAGGTATGGACGGCAGGCTAGGTAGGGAAGATATGGTAGGCATAGTATAGTAGGAAGGGTAGGTATGGACGGCAGGCTAGGTAGGGAAGATATAGAAGGTAAGATAGGCAGATAGGCATGGACGGCAGGCTAGATAGGGAAGATATGGTAGGCATAGTATAGTAGGAAGTATAGGTATGGACGGCAGGCTAGGTAGGGGGCATATGGTAGGCATAGTATAGTAGGAAGGGTAGGTATGGACGGCAGGCTAGGTAGGGAAGATATATAGTAGGCAGGGTATGATAGGCAGGATAGATATAGAAGGTAAGAAGAGTAGGTACAGAGGGCAGGCTAGTTAGGGAAGATATAGTAGGCAGGGTAGGCACAGTATAATAGGCAGGGTAGCTATAGAAGGTAGGAAAGGCACAGTATGGTAGGAAGAGCAGTTGGGGTAGTTTATGGTGGGTAGGTTAGCCACAATGTGTAGGTAGGAAAGATATGGTAGGTACAATGGGCGAGGTATGAAAAGACTGTGGAAGAAGAACATTGCATTATTAACACACTTTACTAACATTTAACTCTTCCAGTCTATTAATGGTAGTTTTTGCATCCAGAAGTTTATTGGTGAGTTCCACAATCTCCCAGTCCAGCGTCTTGCGGTCCATCTCTGCTTTCTTTATCTGCAGATTAAACAAGAGAGAGACATGGTCAGTGTGGATCAGAGAGACAGCCAGGTGGATGCAGGACAGGGGTTGGGGGGTGCTCATACACAGGAGAGACAGAAGTGCCCATCATACAGGAGGAGAGATACAGCTGAGGTATGAAACATTCCAGAATCCCAAAGCTGTCGGAGGGGAGGGGGGGGTTTGTGGAGGTTTCAGACAAGAGGCTCATATTTGGTGAGGGCCCAGGTGCCCCAGACAGGACAAGACAAGGAACCCAAGTGCAACCACCTCCCCCTCACACTACAGCTACCAAACGCAACTGAATAGATCCAGCTTTGGCTGAACGAGGCCTGCAAAACCGACAATGTGAGGCAGAGAGAAAGAGAGAGTTAGAAGGAAAGCAGATTAGTACATAAAAGATTACACAACACCCTCTACAATTATGTCAACTAAAGTAGAGGTTGCCACCAAACAACCACTGTTCTGGTTAAACCATTCAACCACCATTATGGCTCCTCCAATCACCCGCCTCTATAGGTTCACCCACCATCCACTCGCGGACCACCATCATCACCTGCAATTGATCAGTACGACATTCATCATATTCGAACTGAGAAACGCTACAAATGATGAAAACTGTACTTATATATTGGAGACTTTAGTATGGCCGGTGCTTCACTGACCAACAGAATGGCAGTGAGCCAAATCTCCAACTCCTTAGGATGGAATTTGCACCATGAAGCATCGTGGCTTGGCAGGCACACTGCTGTCAGCACACACGGGGGTCAGCATGTCCAACCACCTCCCCCTCACACTACAGCTAAGGACAGAGAGTCCCGTCCTCGGTGCCGAGATGCTTTTTTTGCTGAATGCTGGCAGCCCATAGAAGTGGATGCAGACGCAGCGGCTGTACGGACACAGTCTGACGTCAAAATTTGACATGCGGGCAGGAGTGGGTGCATGGATCCGAATGCAGACACTGTGCGTTCTAATCCGTGCACCCGATCCTGCCTGCATGTCAAATTTGAGATGCGAATGTCTGTAGAGCCGCTGCGTCTGCATCCACTTCCATGGGCTGCCTGCCCACAGCTTTGAGGTGGAAGCAGATAAAGCAAAAAGCAGCTCAGCATGGAAGAGCGGACTCGGTGCCCATCTGAATGAGCCCTTAAACATGTCCCTCTACACCACACACAATATGCAGCAGAAATCATGCCAATTTCTGAGACTGCACATAGTGGGCCCTCCTCTTCCTCCAGTGAGCTCCAGTCTACCCCATGTACACTATATTACCAAAAATATTGGTACTTCTGCCTTTGCGTTGCAGGGTCTATTTTTTTTTTTTTTTAAATGGCTTTACTTCCTGTTTAATGGCATCCCATTCTTAGTCCGTAGGGTTCAATATTGAGTTGGCCCAATCTTTGCAGCTATAACGGCTTCAACTCTTCTGGGAAGGCCGTCCACAAGGTTTAGGAGTGTGTCTATAGGGAATGTCTGACCATTCTTCCAGAAGCACATTTGTGAGGTCAGGCACTGATGTTGGACAAGAAGGCCTGGCTCGCAGTCTCTACACTAATTCATCCCAAAGGTGTTCCATCGGGTTGAGGTCAGGACTCTGTGCAGGCCCAGTCAAGTTCCTCCACCCCAAAACTCGCTCATCCATGTCTTTATGGACCTTGCTTTGTGCACTGGTGGGCAGTCATGTTGAAACAGGAAGGGCCGTCCCCAAACTGTTCCCACAAAGTTGGGAGCATTAAATTGTCCAAAATGTCTTGGTATGCTGACACCTTAAGCGTTTCCATCACTGGAACTAAGGGGGCCAAACCCAACCCATGAAAAACAACCCCCACACCATAATCCCCCCTCCACCAAATGATTTGGACCAGTGCACAAAGCAAGGTCCATAAAGACATGGATGTGCACTGCGCATTTGTGCGAACTGTTTTCGTAGACACACGGAGCTATTTTACCTTGCAAGGTTTAACGTTTTATTGGATCCTTTTTATTCAAATAAATTCATTATAAAGGAACATTGGAGTTTTTTTTTTTTTTCTCCCATTTTTCACCTATTGGACGTCCATACCCATTCCGTGGGAACGGAACGCCTGGTCATAGTCCACACCAGAAGTGAACTCTGGAAGGGGCCTCCCCAGAGGTAGATCGATCATTGGAGAGGAAGCCTGGAGATCTAACAGCATCTTTACTGTTCAACCAAGCCTCGTTTGATCCCCCTGAATACGGGCGGTTGCTGGCTGGTAAGCCTCCATTGTTTTACTATGTGGTGACGGGCAGCACAAGCGGTGAAAACGCATATCTACCATAATTGCACTTCTGGATGTTCCCACATATGAACTGTTTGAATGTTTATTTATGAACTTATTTTGTGTTATTAAGCACGTTTGCTTATATACAGCAATCGCATCACTTTCAGGACTATTTAGGTTATAGACATGTGCAATTCGTTTAGTTACGAATTCGTTTTCCGTTCAAATTCGTTATATTCGTTCATTCGTTATCGTACGAATGAACGAATGGTTTACTAAAAATTCGAGACGAATAACGAACTATCGAAAAGAACGAATATGAAAAACAACGAAAATACGAAATAATTAAATTAGAAACAACGAAACTACGAAAGAATGAAAATCCGAAAAACGAAAACAGAAACAACGAAAATACCGAACAAAGATTCAAAAATAACGAAAATCAAAATGAACGAAAAAAAAAAATCGAAATTACGAATATTCGGAAAAAGGAAATCAAAACAACGAAAATACGAAATAACAAAAATTTGGCTGATCGAGAATTCGAAAGAACGAATGTTAGTTCTGATTCTGAAATATTCCATCCAGAGTCCAGAGTCCAGATAGGGTGTGGTTGGGTCGGAGGCTCTGTGTTTTGGTGGATTTTTGAGTTAAGTTCTGACTTGTGAGAGAGAAATTCTTTGTTTCTTAAACATATAAATAGCATACACATTACATAAAATTATGAATTATGCTCCGATTACGAATCTACGAAAACAATGTTACGAAAGTACGAATAAATCAATCTTACGAAAGTACGAATGTAACTAAATCTACGAAAATGCAAATTTCGAATCAACGAAAATTAGATTAACGGAAATACGAATCTTTTTAAATCAACGAAAATATAGCTCTTCCGAAAATACGAATGCGTCCGAATACGAAATATAACGAAAATACGAATTTTGAATAAACGAAAATTAGACTAACGGAAAAACTAATCAACGAAAAAATGACTCTTACGAAAATACGAACGAGTCCGAATACGAACACCGACGACTTACGAAATTACGAATCGTTACGAATCAACGGAAACGAACAGAAATGAAACTAAACGAAACAAATTTTTCTATTGTGCACATGTCTATTAGGTTATATTGTTCAGTCTGTTTTGAATGATCACATTCACGTTTATTGTTTTTCTCTAGGTTTTTTTTCACTCTTTGTATATTATCCAGCGCTGCACTCTCTTGCTATATAAATTATTACTGTGTCTTGAATAGAAAACTATCTTTACATAAAATGCTTTTGGAGTAAAAATCCAATTAAAATAAATTTGATTTAAATAAAAAGAAAATCATATTTTAATTAAAAAATAAATAAATCATAGGTTTTTATCCACCTGTCGGACCATTAGTACAGCGGCTCCGAGTAACCCAGCAAAAAAAAAAAAAAAAAAAAAAATACATATACCAGGCCTTATCCTGCAGGTTCAATTTCTCAGTTGTATAAATGCAGCAGGTCTCAACAGAAAATGTAAAATAAATTAAGTAATTTTTCTTGTAAAAAAAATAAAATGAAGGAAAACAAAAACTACAAGTTTTTATCCCCTGGCTGCCAGCTGTAAGCATTTATGTGTGCATATGTCATGCTGCCGCATACATGCAAAAGGCCATATATGTTTTGTGCTGGGAGCATGATCAAATGCACACACCCATCACTGGGACTGAGCCGCCACCAACAGCTCACGGTGACACAATGAAGATCAGGAGCCGATTTGATAGGCTACAAATCATGTGATCACATAATCAGGAGCCCTGCCCAACTAGCCTTCGGTGTTACGGCCCCCCCTAAAATGTGGCAGATCCTATTAAAAGGTGGTGCCTAAAAAAAAAAAAAAGCCACCAACAAGAATTTTATGAGCGTTCCTTATCCATTAATGTGGAATTCCAGCCCAAGGCGCAGTTCACATATATGCGGATTGGATGCGTTTTGAACTGCATTCAAATTGCATGAAGATGTGAACCGGCAGCCTTCTCCGGAGACAGTTCACTTATATGCGGGCCGGCCGCAGTTTAAGAGTCCTGTCCGTTTTTCAGTCCGGTTCAGGTGCGATTTAAAGTAAAAATTTGCACCTGAATCAGTGAACACCGGACGCGTGTTTAAAAAACACAGGGAAACGGCGGCCAATCAAATGTGAACCGAGTCTAAAGCTAACTAGTCTTAACCACTTTCAGCCCCGGACCATTTTGCTGGCTTAAGACCAGACCACTTTTTGCGATTCGCCACAAATAGAGCCTTCTTTTGGTGGTATTTGATCACCCCTGCGTTTTTTATTTTTTGCGCTATATACAACAAAAAAAAAAAAGAAGAGCGACAATTTTGAAAAAAAAAAAAAAAAAACGCATTATTTTTTACTTTTTGCTATAATAAATATCCCCCAAAAATATATAAAAAAAAAACATTTATTTTCCTCAGTTTAGGCCGATATGTATTATTCTACATATTTTTGGTAAAAAAAAAAAAAAAAAAAAAATCGCAATAAGTGATTATTGATTGGTTTGTGCAAAAGCTATAGCATTTACAAAATAGGGGATAAGTGTTCCTAGGGGCGTGTTACTAACTGTGGGGGGACGTGGCTGTGTTTTAGTGAACACTGATCTCTGCTCCAATCACAGGGAGCAGAGATCAGTGTCACTAGTTGCTAGGCAGAACGGGGAGATGCTGTTTACTTCCGCATCTCCCCGTGAGACGATCGCGGGTATCCCCGCGGCGATCGAGTCCGCGGGACCCGCGACCGGACTCATGGGGGTCCCGACAGGCGCGCACCTGATGGCACGGCGGCAATCTTAAAGGGACGTACCTGTACGCCCTTTTGCTTGTCCGTGCCATTCTGACGACGTAAATCGATGTGCCCCAGTCGGGAAGTGGTTAAAAATGTTCCCTCACCCCTCCTAACACCTATGCTGACTAATCTTTTTTTTAAACAAAAAAGAAAAGAAAAAAAAAAGGATGTACCGTATTTATCGGCGTATAACACACACCCCAATTTAAGAGGGAAGATTCAGGAAAACATTTTTTTTTATTTTTTTTTTTAAATAAACCACTTTGAACCAAAATAATGGTCAGTGAGCATCAATGCAGCTTGATTAGTGCCCATCTGCAGCTTCAGTGCAGCCTGATCTGCACCCATCTCCCCCATCAATGCAGCTGCCTGATTAAACCTCACCATCTATCAATGCAGGAAATCACAGTCCCGCCTCCGCCATCGGCATTGGACCAGCCCCTGTGATAGACAGAACACTGGTCCAATGCTGGTGGCAAAGGTGGGACTGTGTGTGTGAAGTTAGAGCCGAGAGGAGATGGCGGCTCGGTGAATTTCGTTGGCACTCGTCCCCCTCCGAGGTACGCTGTTGGCGTATAAAAAGCACCCGTGATTTTCCCCCTATTTTCAGGGGGAAAAAGTGCATGTTATACGCCGATAAATATGGTATATATACTTCGCTATTCTCAGCCTGCTCTGGTCCAGTCACATAATCCCCTGTCAGCCAGCAGCGGCTGCCAGGGAAAGAAGGGCGTGCCGACAACAGCTTGGACATGGGAGCATTTGGGTGATGTCACTGCAATCAGGCATTCCCAGCTCTGGTCAAGCACGCTCTCCTCTCCCCTGCAGCTGCTGCTGGCTGACACGGGGGGGGGGGGGGTGGGATCACGTAACCAGACTGGAAAAGGTAAGTGTATATATCTTTTTTTACACAGGTTAGTCAGCATAAGTGTTAGTGGAGGGGGAGGGACATTTTTAATACTAGTTAGGTTGAGGCTGGGATTCTACTTTGTCAATAAACCTGAGGCCAAGTAAAACAAAAGGGGATATTTACTAAAACTGGAGAGCGCAAAATCTGGTGCTGCTCTGCCTAGAAGCCGATCAGCTTCCAGGTTTTATTGTCAAAGCTTATTTGAACGATCTGAATTTAGAAGCTGATTGGCTACAACGCACAGCTGGCACCAGATACCGAGTGCGCCAGGTTTTAGTAAATCTCTCCCTAAGGCCCCTTTCACACTGGGGCGTTTTTCAGGCAGTACCGCGCTAAAAACAGCGCCTGTACACCGCCTGAAAAAATCCGGCCCCATTCACTCCAGTGCGAAAGCCGGCGGGCTTTCAAACTGGAGCGGTGCGCTAGCAGGACGGTCAAAAAAGTCCTGCTAGCAGCATCTTTGGAGCGGTATAGGAGCGGTGTATTCACCGCTCCTATACCGCTCCTTCCCATTAATTTCAATGGGACACTGCAGTAATACCGCGGCAATACCGCCGCAAAGCGCCACTACAGCAGTGCTTTGCGGGGGATTTTAACCCTTTTTCGGCCGCTAGCAGGGGTTAAAACCGAACCGCTAGCGGCCGAATACCGCAGATAAAACGACGGTAAAGCAGCGCTAAATATATTACCGTCGCCGCGGCTCCCGCCCCAGTGTGAAGACCCCGTTCACACTGGGGCGTTTTTTTTTAGGCGTTTTTCAGGCGCTTTAGCGTTAAAAAAAAAGCGCCTGTAAATCGCTTGAAAGAAGCCTCATCTGCAATCCCAATGTGAAAGCCCGAGTGCTTTAACACTGAGATCCCTTTCACACTGGGGCGTTTTAGCTTAAAAAAAAGCGCCTGTAAAGCGCCTGAAAGAAGCCGCAACTGCAATCCCAATGTGAAAGCCCGAGTGCTTTCACACTGAGGCGCTGCGCTGGCAGGGCGTCAAAAAAAGTCCTGCAAGCAGCTTCTTTGCAGCGCTTTTGGAGCGGTGAATACACGGCTCCTAAAGCGCCCCTTCCCATTGAAATCAATGGGAAGCGCCTGCAAAACGCCCGAAAAGCGCTTTTAGCAGCAGCGCTCTGTGGGCTCTTTTAACCCTTTATTTGGCCACTAGCAGGGGTTAAAAGCGCCCCACTAGCGCTCGAAAAACGCTGGTAAAGCGCTGCTAGTTTAAGGGGCGCTTTTGGGGGCTGGCAGTGTGAAAGGGTTCTTAAAGCACTTGGGCTTTCACATTGGGATGAAGCTTCTTTCAAGCGCTTTACAGACGCTTTTTTTTTTTTTAAAGCTAAAGCGCCTGAAAAACGCCCCAGTGTGAAAGGGGCCCAAGTGTCATTGTGAACCTTTTTACACAGCCCCTAACAGATCAGGTTCTACCAGTCCACAGCTCCCAA
The DNA here is from genome assembly GCA_028564925.1 of Lithobates sylvaticus. Lineage (NCBI taxonomy): Eukaryota > Metazoa > Chordata > Amphibia > Anura > Ranidae > Lithobates > Lithobates sylvaticus. The sequence continues at coordinate 23,577,539 of CM053028.1, read as the reverse complement.
ATTTAGAAATACTGCTGTGTGTGTGTGTATGGCCACCCCACAGATCTCACACACAGCACACCACTAGCCTGGCTACCACATGACAGACACCTACCAGTGTGTGCAGCTTCTCCTCCAAGTCCTGATTGGTCCTCTGTGAGGCTGTGTAGCTGTTCTGTAACCTGTCAGAGGTGGAAGAGGCGCACGTTAAAATAGCAGCCATGCACAAACTTATCCCATCCACTCCCACTCTACTCAAGCCCCACCCCCTTTTTAGGGGGACATAAAATCCTGAGAAATCTGAAGTGTGTGTGAACTTTGCTGGAGACTGAAAGGAGAATAAGCAGCATCCTCCAAAAAGAAGCGGAGAAGGAAGGACAAGAGAAGTAGCAACATGGCACCTCTCCATAAACTGCTATTGTTCCTTGGCATTGTGGCAGCTGGGGTTATTGCAAGCATTCTTATTTCTTATTTAACCCAATCTTACCTTGTAATCCAACACCACTTGTAGTAAGTCTGCTCTTGTGATTACTCTCCATTTCCTGCAGACTTGTACTGCCACAATGTAAAGGGGATTATAAAAACTACATTTTTATTTTATTTTTCTAAAATAATAAACATGTTATCCACTTGCATACTGGGCCAATTGTGGCATTCCTCTCCTGCATGTAGAAATCATAATTTTTTTGCTAGAAAATTACACAGATTCGCTGATCACAGAGCGCGCCGCACCCGCCCTTCAGGGGTCGCGCAGGCCGCTCGTGCACAGGACTCTGTCAAAGATGTAGTCCCGGCAAAGCAGGTCCGCGCTGTAGCCGTCATTCGGCTATAGCGCGGATCTCTAGAGGTTAAAGGAGAAGTACAGCCAAAGCTTGTTTGGCTGTACTTCTCCTGTGTATCACAGGAGTGCAGATCGTTTTGCTGAAGTCCGCTCTCTGCTGACGTCACAGAGTTGGTGCAGGTTTGGCATTATCACGACCATTGAGTTGGGATCTGCCCAGATCCCTGGACCGACAGCGGGCTCAGCCGTTCAGCGAGCCTGGCTGGCCGCTCCTGACCCCTTCACAGCCCAGCGCACTAGTGAGCAAGGAAGGGGGCAGAGAACAGTGACTGACAGTCACCAGCTCTCTCCTCGGGGAGCTCTGAGAACTGAGAGATCGGCGGCGTTCAATCGCTCGGATCTCAGTGTTAGAGGCGCCAGGGGACCGATGCTGCATCCACCTAGGTAAGTATAAATTAAAAAAAAAAAAAAAAACATACTTCTCTTTTAATGCATTAAGGTTAAAAAAAAAAAAAAAACGTTTCACCTTTACAACCACTTTTACCATTGGAAGATGCAGCAGCTATTTTGAACCCGCCTTCATTTCCTGACTGAATGACTGCAAACATCCCCAATTCCCCCCCTCCTCCTAATCCATACTGTCCATGGCCCTCCTTTCACTGCTGTTGGCTTTCTCTGCCATCAATCATTTTGCTCTTTGTCATGTGTGGGTGTGATCTTTATTGCTGGTGTTAGGCAATATACTGCTGTTCCTGAGCGTTATATGAAAGAACACATCCCTTTAGTTGTGCATGCGCCTACCTGCTGGTCAGAGTGCTGCAGACTGTGCAATCTACTGATCAGTTGATCGTTAACACTCGAATGGAGTAACTTAATCCGCAGTTTGCACAAGAAAAGTCTGCAGCACAAAGTGCATGTCTAATGGAGGTCCAGGGATGTGTTTTTTTCACATAACACACGATGGAACAGCAGTACAGATACTGGGGGCTGCGCATCAAGGCTAACAACATTTAGCTAAAACCTCCCAAAAGCCACTCAACTACTAGATACTAGGCAGGGTGCTGTAAAGTTTACAGATCCTGCAAGTCTCTTCTACCAAAGTTGATCTTACTAAAAAGCAAAGACCAGTGTACATTATACTATAGCTATAAAAAAGGCTTTCACCTTAACAAGCAGATAATTTGGACTCTGCTGTGTAAAGACATCACATGACCCCCTTTATACTTACCGCCGAAACTTGTCCTTAAGCTTCTCCAGTTCCTCCCGGTTGCGGCTTAGCTCCACCTCCAGGTAATGGCGGCCAGCATCTAGTTCATGTTCCATGGCCTCCATCTTTGTTGTAGCATATGCCAAGCGTCGGCGGAGTTCATCATTCTGGAGCTGCAGGAAGCTGCGAGGTGTAAATAACAGTTTGTTGTAAGTGACAACACTGCAGTACAAGCAAAATTACCAATATTCATAGACAGACACAACGATCACACCGTGCGATTTCACTGCAAATATATTGATCAGACACCATAATGTGACATTACCGCAGACACAATAATCACTCGCCATGTGCTATCACCGCAGACTCACCGATTACTCACCGCCATGTGCCATCACCACAGACACACCGATCACTCACCACCATGTGCTATCACCGCAGACCCACCGATCACTCACCGCCATGTGTCATCACCGCAGACACACCGATCACTCACCGACATGTGCTATCACCACAGACACACCGATCACTCACTGCCATGTGCTATCACCACAGACACACCGATCACTCACTGCCATGTGCTATCACCGCAGACACACCGATCACTCACCGCCATGTGCTATCACCGCAGACACACCGATCACTCACCGACATGTGCTATCACCACAGACACACCGATCACTCACTGCCATGTGCTATCACCACAGACACACCGATCACTCACTGCCATGTGCTATCACCGCAGACACACCGATCACTCACCGCCATGTGCTATCACCGCAGACACACCGATCACTCACCGACATGTGTCATCACCGCAGACACACCGATCACTCACCGCCATGTGCTATCACCGCAGACACACCGATCACTCACCGCCATGTGCCATCACCGCAGACACACCGATCACTCACCGCCATGTGCTATCACCGCAGACACACCGATCACTCACCGACATGTGCTATCACCACAGACACACTGATCACTCACCGCCATGTACCATCACCGCAGACACACCGATCACTCACCGACATGTGCTATCACCGCAGACACACCGATCACTCACCGCCATGTGTCATCACCGCAGACACACCGATCACTCACCGCCATGTGTCATCACCGCAGACACACGATCACTCACCGCCATGTGCTATCACCGCAGACACACCGATCACTCACCGCCATGTGTCATCACCGCAGACACACCGATCACTCACCGCCATGTGCCATCACCACAGACATACCGATCACTCGCCGCCATGTGCCATCACCACAGACACACCGATCACTCACCGACATGTGTCATCACCGCAGACACACCGATCACTCACCGCCATGTGCTATCACTGCAGACACAATAATCACTCACCGCCATGTGCTATCACCGCAGACACACCGATCACTCACCGCCATGTGCTATCACCACCGACACACCGATCACTCGCCGCAATGTGATATTACCAATTAGACATCACCACAGACACACCGATCACACACCATTTGGGAAATTCGCAGACACACTGCCTGGTGCTATCACTGCAGACACACTGATCAGATTTCCTGGCCGATTTGCACCCATCGTTCTCTATAGAGACCCGGCACTGCCCTGCCCTATATACAGCGGAATCATTACATCTCAGGACTCTGACAATAAACTCAGAGGATGCCGGAAAGAACCCACAGATTTCAGTGATTGGGGGACACCGGGCCCAGCATACTGCCTTAGAGGAACATCTGCATTCAACCAATACAAAAACAAAGAACATTTATGTATATTTCTCAGTGGTCACCAAATGACCCGTCCTCTGGGGGCAGTACTGATTGCAGGCGGCTATGCACTGCTGGCTTACAGATAAAGGGGTTGATTCACGAAAGCCAAATAGACTGTCCATTTTACAAGTGCAGTTGGACTCTGCAGGGGCATTTCCCCCAGAGATTAGTAAATGAGGGAATTACCTACTGACTTCCATCATCCAATCATGTGCAAGCAAAAATGCTTTTTTTTTTTTTTTCTTCCTTGCATGTGATTGGGTATTCTTTAAAATGTGAAGCTTTACCTCATTTACTAAGCTCTGGAGCAACCACAAGGGCAGTCACACTCTGCAAGAGCAAAGTGCACAGTCTATTTAGCTTTAGTAAATCAACCTCATTACCTTTCATGGAGCTCCATGTAAGTCTTAGAGGAGAACGATGAATGCAATCTATATAGCAGAATGTGCGGAGAACAATGACAGAGTCTCATCTGGTGGTAACTGGAGAGCGAGTGTAACTTTACACCAAGACACAGCGCTAGTGTTCGACACTAAATCATTCATGTGCGGCTGTCCGGGACACGCTCTGCTGGGTACACAGATCAGGAGTTATGGCCTCTCTAGCTGTACACTTCTACAAGGACAGCAACTCAATTGAAGCCAGAGGACCAGCAAAACGGCCAGATAATATTTTTCCAAAGAAGTAGTTGGCATGGTCAGATTTCATAAACCCAAATGCAAATCCCAACCACTGGAGTTTGCAAGTTCTCCCTGCCTGGGTTTCCTCTGGGTATTCCAGTTTCCTCCCACACTCTAAAAGACATGCTGGTAGGTTAACTGGCTCCTGTCCAAACTAGCCCTAGTATGTGCATGTATGAGTTACGGACCTTAGTTACATAGTCTGGTTGAAAAAGACAAGCCCATCTAGTTCAACCAATAAAAGACCTTAGATTGTAAGCTCCTTGAGGGCAGGGACTGATGCGACTGTAATTATATATATATATATACATACATACACACACATACATATACACACACACACACCGTATATACTCCTTGAGTATAAGCCGACCCGAATATAAGCCGAGGCACCTAATTTTACCACAAAAATCTGGAGTATAAGCCTAGGGTGAGAAATGCGCAGCTACTGTAAGTGGAAAAGAGGGTCAACAATGCCCATTTGCCTATTTCAAACTTGGTAGTTAAGGGTTCCTAGATGCCCCCTAGCTGCAGCCAAAATTTGGGGTCTCTGAACTCAAAGGGTCCCGAAATGACATTGCTGCAGATGGACACAATTGACCGAATTTGGCGCTCTGTATCTCGGGGCCACTTGGTGCTAGGAACCCCCAAATCATGTTTTAGTGTTGGTTCCACTTGGTTTGCACACCAAATTTGGGGTTCCTAGCACCAGGTGGCCCCGAGATACGGGCCCCAAAGTCGGGTCGGAAAATGTCATTCTCTGCTGCAGAAAAGTGCTTGACTCGAGTATAATACCATAAAAAAAATGAGCTGAAAAACTCGGCTTATACGGTGTGTATGTATGTATGTATGTATGTATGTATGTATGTATGTATGTATGTATGTATATATATATATATATATATATATATATATATATATATATATATATATATATATATATATATATATATATATACACACATACATATACGCACACACACACACACATATATAGATTGCCAAAAGTATTGGGACGCCTGCCTTTACACTCACATGAACTTCAATGGCATCCCAGTCTTAGTCCGTGGGGTTCAATGTTGAGTTGGCCCACCCTTTGCAGCTATAACAGCTTCAACTCTTCTGGGAAGGCCGTTCACAAGGTTTAGGAGTGTGTCTATGGGAATGTTTGACCATTCTTCCAGAAGAGCATTTGTGAGGTCAGGCACTGATGTTGGACGAGAAGGCCCGGCTCGCAGTCTCCACTCTAAGGCCCCATACACACTATTAGATTTTCTGCAGATTTTCTTCTTCAGATTTACCAAAACCATATAATATGAGGTCAAACCTTGATACAGCGTACACACGATCAGAAATGCCGCCGGTAAAAGACCGATGTGTGACGGACTATTTTTTCGAGAAGCAATAGTCAGGTAAGGCGCTAATGTTGGACGAGAAGGCCCGGCTCACAGTCTCCACTCTAATTCCTCCCAAAGGTGTTCTATCGTCAGCGGTCATCAACTCCTGTCCTCAGGACCCACTAGCAGGCCAGATTTTATGTATTAACTTGGGGGAGATGCAGACTAGAAAACGGCAATCACTGAGCAGCAAATTATATCACCCATCATGTATTTCAGTTCTCTTGCATTATTTATTTTTAACTTTCATTTTTGCTATAAATTCCATCAATAACATATGACATTCTAAATTGAATTATGGATTTATTTCTTATATGTTTATTGTTATAATATACCCGTATCCCTTATTTTGGATGCTCTGTATTATTTTGGCATATTATTATTATTAATATTTATTTTCATTCTTATTGTTTCATTTTATTTAAAATTTTTGATGTTATTTTTAAACGAATGCATTTACATTTGTTTCGTCTGTGATTTCCGTTGGTTTGGCTTGTTATGTCTATTAGGTTTCAGTTCTGGAATGATTACCGTATATACTCAAGTATAAGCCGACCCGAATATAAGCCGAGGCACCTAATTTTACCACAAAAAAACTGGGGAAAACGTATTGACTCGAGTATAAGCCTAGGGCAGTGATGGCGAACCTATGGCACACGTGCCACAGCTGGCACGCAGAGCCATCTCTGTGGGCACACGAGAGAGTCCAGGACAGAGCTAGAGGTCTCTGTCCCCTCTCTCTCAGCCCCCCTCCCCCTCTCAGCCCCCCCCTCTCTCTCAGCATATCTCTCACACCCCTCTCCCCCTGCCCCCCTCCCACTCTCTCTCTGCCCCCCTCCCACTCTCTCTCTCTGCCCCCCAGCCTCTCTCTCTGCCCCCCTCTCAGCATCTCTCTCACACTCCTCACTCTCGCTGTCCCCTCTCTCTCTCTCCCACACACCCCCCTCTCTCTCACACACAAACCCTCTCTTTCGCACAGCCCCCCTCTCTCGCGAATTGCCGTGTTGGCACTTTGCAACTCAAAACCAATGTATTTATTTCAAAAAGGTTCACCATCACTGGCCTAGGGTGAGAAATGCGCAGCTACTGTAAGTGGAAAAGAGGGTCAACAATGCCCATTTGCAGCCTCACTGTGCCCATTTGCAGCCATAGGTCCCCCGAACTTCAAACTTGGTAGTTAAGGGTTCCTAGGTGACCCCCTAGCTCTCTGGGCCCAAAGGGTCCCGAAATGACATTGCTGCAGATGGACACAGTTGACCGGATTTTGGGGCCACTTGGTGCTAGGGACCCCAAAATTTGGATATGTTGTATTGTTAGTTCCAGTGGGTTTGCATACCAAATTGGGGTTCCTAGCTCCAAGTGGCCCCCGAGATACGGGGCCCCAAGGTCGGGTCGGAAAATGTCAAGCACTTTTCTGCAGCAGAGAATGACAATTTCCGAACCGACTTTGGGGCCCCCGTATTTCAGGGCCACTTGGAGCTATGAACCTCAAATTTGGATATGTTGTAGTGCTGGTTTCACTGGGTTTGCTAGTACTAAGTGGCCTGAGATACGGGGCCCCAAAGTCGGGTCGGAAAATGTCATTCTCTGCTGCAGAAAAGTGCTTGACTCCAGTATAAGCCAAGGGGGCCACTTTCAGCACAAAAAATGTGCTGAAAAACTCGGCTTATACTCAAGTATATACGGTATTTCATATTTATCATGTGTTGTGTATACCAAGACATACAGCCATTGAACTTTAATGCATTCCTCTGACGTCACTTACACCTGTGCCACATACAGGGGGTGTTACTCTATTTAAGGATCGACAGAGGAGTACATTGGTGTAATGAGTAAGCACAGAGCTACTGTGTGAAATGCATCAACATGCTATTGTTTGGCTACTATCCTGTGGTGTTTTTTCATGTTTTTATACTTCTAATAAAAAGGGACTTTTCGGTATTTGAAATGCCGCCCTCACAAATTTTTTCTCTTGTACTTGCACATGGCCTGCGAGCCGAGGCGTGTACCCATAGGAGGGGTCCTTTTCCCCAGCCATCTACACACCTGTCTCTCATCACTCACCTAGAGCGGAGTTTCCTTTTTTTGTTGTCCTCCACCCCAAACTCGCTCATCCATGTCTTTATGGACCTTGCTCTGTGCACTGGTGGGCAGTCTTGTTGGAACAGGAAGGGGCCGTCCCCAAACTGTTCCCACAAAGTTGGGAGCATGAAATTGTCCATGATGTCTTGGTATGCTGACGTCTTAAGAGTTTCCTTTACTGGAATTAAGGGGCCAAGCCTGACCCCTGAAAAACAACCGCACACCATAATCCCCCCTCCACCAAATGATTTGCACCAGTGCACAAAGCAAGGTCCATAAAGACATGGATGTGCGAGTTTGTGGTGGAGGAACTTGACTGGCCTGCACAGAGTCCTGTCCTGAGACCTCAACCCGATAGAACACCTTTGGGATGAGTTAGAGCGGAGACTGCAAGCCAGGCCTTCTCGTCCAACATCAGTGCCTGACCTCACAAATGCTCTTCTGGAAGAATGGTCAAACATTCCCATAGACACACTCCTAAACCTTGTGGACGGCCTTCCCAGAAGAGTTGAAGCTGTTAAAGCTGCAAAGAGTGGGCCAACTCAATATTGAACCCTACGGACTAAGACTGGGATGCCATTAAAGAGGAAGTAAAGCCTAAAAAAAAAAAAAAAAAAAATAGACCCTGCAAGGCAAAGGCATAATGAGCTAATATGCATAGCAAACTAGCTCATTATGAATAACTTACCTGAGATGGAAGCCCCCAAAGCGACCCTCGTTGTCCTCCTCCAACGCCGACATGATACCCGGAGTGACATCCGGAGTATCGCAGCTCCGGCTCTGTTACTGGCCGGAGCCGCGATGATGTCACCCCTGCGCTTGCGCGCAGGAGCCGCCACTAATGGCGTGTTTGCCGTTAGCAGCGGCATGCTCAGTGCGCCTGTGCGCGCCGCTGTCTACGTCGCATGCGCCATAGACAGCGGCACCTGTCTTTTGCAAATATCTCCTAAACCGTGCAGGTTTAGGAGATATTTCTTGGACCTACAATTAAGCCTTAATCTAGGCTTACCTGTAAGTCAAAGTGGTCTGTAAGGGTTTACAACCACTTTTAAAGTGCATGTAAAGGCAGGTGTCCCAATAATTTTGGTAATATAGTTCATATGTAAAGTGTTGCATAAATCGTTGGCGCTTTGCTAGTACCTGTAATAATAAAGCAAATTCATGCGAGCGCGGCCTGGGAGGATAGACATAGTGGGAACAACACACCAAATGTTTATGACCCATTCAGTGTGGACTTTATGGTTAAAAAAAAAAAAAATTCAGGCAAGATCACAGGATGAAGCCACCCCGAGAATCATTCCCTCAATCTGGATTATAACCAGCAATGGGGGGGGGGTCACCTGGATATTTGACTACGGATTGGTTGCTCTGGGTTATGGCAGTTTTCTCGACTGAATGAGGTCACATTCTGCAGACAGGGGTTATCACAGCAATGCTGCCTCATCTAATCCCTCCAACAGAGTGACCGGCTTCATCATTGATTTTGCTCTTCCCCCCTGGAGCACCTTACTATGGAGACCAGTTAACCCCCTCTCTTGTTTCTGTCTATGGAGCCTCCCCCCCCCCCCCCCCTTCCGTGGCCTAGATTTATTCTCTGCAGATTGCATTGGGAGTCATGTGACCCCCTTCCATTCAGAATATAGAAGAGGGATGAACTGACACTTCATTGTGAATAACAGGACGTAATATGGCTTCGGGTGGGGGGGGGGGTGAGAGCGCTGGGATTCCTCCCGATGGGAGCAGACGCCACCACAGGGGCCATTTACAATACATTTCACCATTTCTAAGTCCGCTGCTGCAATAACTGTGTAAAGACTTGAAATACTCCAAAGACACGCTGGTAGGCCATCTGCTCCTGTCTAAATTGTCCCCAGTATGTATGAATGTGAGTTAGAGACCTCGGATTGTAAGCTCCTTGAGGGCAGGGACTGATGTGAATGTACAATACATGTGTAAAGCGCTGCGTAAACTGACAGCGCTACAGAAGTACCATAAATAAATATATAACTATGGCAGTCAAATCTTATTATACAGGCAGGCTCTGCTTCCTGCGATTGTGTCTCTATCATTTCGGCCAGACTAAATGAAAACCATATCATCATCTGTGGGTGGTTTATCCTTTTACAGATTTTATTTTGGCGCTTGTTTAGCAAGGATCCAGCCTGCTTACTGGAAAGGTACTAGACATGTGCACAACAAAAAAAATCGTTTTTATTTTTTTTTTTCGTTTCCGTTGATTCGTAACGATTCGTAAGTCGTCGGTGTTCGAGTTATTTTTTCGTTGATTTGTTTTTTCGTTTAATTTTAAGTTTAATTTTCGGACGCATTCGTATTTATTGGTAACATTCGTAGATTCGTAATCGGAGCATAATTCATAATTTTATGTAATGTGTATGCTATTACATTTTAATAATTTACGAATCGAAAAAAAAAAGTTACGAATCGGAAAAAAAAAAAAAAAAAGTTACGAATCGAAAAAAAAAAAAGTTACGAATTGAAAAAAAGTTACGAATGTACGAATTTTTTTGTTCAATCCATTCGAAGTACGTTTAGCAGCGCCATTGTAAGGGACACGGAAAATTACCAATTCAACAAAAAAAAAAAAAGTTACGAATGTGCGAATTTTTTCGTTCATATTTCGGATTTTCTTCATTAGTACATTCGTTGTTTCTAATTTGTTTTTTTCGGATTTTCGTTGTTTTTCGGATTCGTTCGATTCGAATGATTCGTTCATTCGTACGAAAACGAACGAACGAAAAAAAACGAAAAACGAAAAAAAACGAAACGAATTGCACATGTCTAAAAAGGTACTGCGATGTCTAGTCGGCTGGGATGGTGTAACAAGACAGAAGGTAGTAACCCTTAGCAAGCAACCTACAGTCCTCCGACAAGGGGCATCTGGGTAGTTTTTGTGTGAAAGACCAGATAATAAATAGTTCACTTTGTATAAGGGGCTCGAATGATGTAGAAACAGTGAGAGCATGAAAACCTACCCGATTCTGTCTCCTTCTGTTGACGGCTCCTGAAATAAGAATGGGAGAGGGTCATTAACTGCCATCATTTTACCACTTTATTATCTCTAGGTAGTGTATACCTCTCCCCAGCACAGTCCCATCCCTGGCCCAATGTACCCCTCCCCACCACAGTCCCATCACCGGCCCAATGTACCCCTCCCCACCACAGTCCCATCACCGGCCCAATGTACCCCTCCCCACCACAGTCCCATCACCGGCCCAACGTACCCCTCCCCACCACAGTCCCATCACCGGCCCAACGTACCCCTCCCCACCACAGTCCCATCACCGGCCCAACGTACCCCTCCCCACCACAGTCCCATCACCGGCCCAAAGTACCCCTCCCCAGCACAGTCCCATCACCGACCCAATGTACCCCTCCCCACCACAGTCCCATCACTGGCCCAACGTACCCCTCCCCACCACAGTCCCATCACCGGCCCAACGTACCCCTCCCCACCACAGTCCCATCACCGGCCCAACGTACCCCTCCCCACCACAGTCCCATCACCGGCCCAATGTCCCCCTCCCTACTACAGTCCCATCACTGGCCCCCCATTCCCCTCCCCACAATAGTCCCATCACTGGCCCCCATTCCCCTCCCCACAATAGTCCCATCACTGACCCCCCATTCCCCGCCCCACAATAGTCCCAATGCATCTCATTTGGCTAAAATCCGGTCATTGGCCCCACATTCCCATCACTGGCCCAATGTACACCTCCCCACCACAGTCCCATCACTGGCCCGAAGTACTCCTACCCACAATAGTCCCATCACTGACCCCCCATTCCCCTCCCCACAATAGTCCCATCACTGACCCCCCATTCCCCGCCCCACAATAGTCCCAATGCATCTCATTTGGCTAAAATTCGGTCATTGGCCCCACCACAGACCCAACACTGGCCCAATGTACCCCTCCCCACAACAGTCCCATCACTGGCCCAATGTACCCCTCCCCACCACAGTCCCATCACCGGCCCAATGTACCCCTCCCTGCTACAGTCCCATCACTGGCCATGCATTTCCCTACCCACAATAGTCCCACCACTGGCCCAATGTACCTCTCCAGGCTACAGTCCGGTCATTGGCCCCACCACAGTCCAATCACTGGCCCAATGTACCCCTCCCCACCACAGTCCAATCACTGGCCCAATGTAGCGCTCCCCACAAAAGTCCCATCACTGGCCCCCCATCCCACAATAGTCCCAACACTGGCCCAATGTACCCTTCCCGGCTACAGTCCTGTCATTGGCCACACATTCCCCTGCCCACCATAGTCCCATCACTAGCCCAATGCACCCCCTCCCCACAACAGTCCTGTCACTAGCTCCACATTCCCCTCCCCACCACAGTCCCATCACTGATCCCATGTGCAACTCTCTACCACAATCTCGTTACTGATCCAACCTATCCCTTATCACATTACATTACATATTAAATTCTGGAGTTTCATCCGATGTAGAGAAGAGAAGACTGCAGATAAAACAAATACAGCTTATGTAGGAGGATTTGTTTCATCTCTGTCTATCACCTGAGGCCAGTCACTGGGTATATGGAAGGGTCACTCCTTTATCCCTGGATAATGTTCTTTTGAACAAAACTACCGGAAGGAGTTGCAGCAGTGACTTTTTTTTACAGCCGCTGGGTTATCTGCATGTGATTGATTTATATGCGATTTTTCTCCTACCTCCTTGTAAGTAGTTTTAACCTTAAAAAGCCTGGAGTTTTAAATTACTACACTACGAGTTCCTCCTTTGTCTCTCCCTTTTGCTGAGCCCACTGTTGAGCATCCTGGTCATATGGTAACCTGGCATCCTGGAATCTTGGCTCCTGATATCCATCCATCCCATGTGGATACTGGGATAAAGTGCAGCCTGACCCCCATCTTGGGGTCAAAGTAGCTGGTAAGCGTCTTGAGAACCGAATGTGAAGATTGTGCTATCCACATTGAAATATGGATTTTTGTTGACACACAAGTTTGAATGAACTTTTTGCACAAGAGCACTTCTCTTCTTTTTATGATGGACTTTACTGGATTATTTACGAATGTTTAACACATTCTTATTTACAGTTTTTTATATATACAGTACCTCACAAAAGTGAGTACACCCCTCACATTTTTGTAAATATTTTATTCTTTTCATGTGACAACACTGAAGAAATGACACTTTGCTACAATGTAAATAGTGAGTGTACAGCTTGTATAACAGTGTAAATTTGCCGTCCCCTCAAAATAACTCAACACACAGCCATTAATGTCTAAACCGCTGGCAACAAAAGTGAGTACACCCCTAAGTGAAAATGTCCAAATTGGGCCCAATTAGCCATTTTCCCTCCCCGGTGTCATGTGACTCGTTAGTGTTACGGTGTCTAAGGTGTGAATGGGAAGCAGGTGTGTTCAATTTGGTGTTATCGCTCTCACTCTCTCATACTGGTCACTGGAAGTTCAACATGGCACCTCATGGCAAAGAACTCTGAGGATCTGAAAAAAAAAAAAAAAAAGAATTGTTGCTCTACATAAAGATGGCCTAGGCCAGTAATGGCGAACCTTGGCACCCAGATATTTTGGATCTACATTTCCATGATGCTCAAACTACTCTGCAGAGTGCATGAGCATCATGGGAAATGTAGTTCCAAAACATCTGGGGTGCCAAGGTTCGCTATCATGGGCCTAGGCTATAAGAAGATTGCCAAGACCCTGAAACTGAGCTGCAGCACGGTGGCCAAGACCATACAGCGGTTTAACAGGACAGGTTCCACTCAGAACAGGCCTCGCCATGGTCGAACCAAAGAAGTTGTGTGCACATGCTCAGCATCATATCCAGAGGTTGTCTTAAACTTATTTGGTTCAGATGGTGTCAAGTGTGTGTGGCGGTAACCAGGTGAGGAGGACAAAGACAAGTGTGTCTTGCCCACATTCAAGCATGGTGGTGGGAGTGTCATGGTCTGGGGCTGCATGAGTGCTGCCGGCACTGGGGAACTACAGATCATTGAGGGAACCATGAATGCCAACATGTACTGTGACATACTGAAGCAGAACATGATCCCCTCCCTTCAGAGACTGGGCCGCAGGGCAGTATTCCAACATGACAACGACCCCAAACACACCTCCAAGACGACCACTGCCTTGCTAAAGAAGCTGAGGGTAAAGGTGATGGACTGTCCAAGCATGTCTCCAGACCTAAACCCTGATGAGCATCTGTGGGACACCCTCAAAACGGAAGGTGGAGGAGCGCAAGGTCTCTAACATCCACCAGCTCTGTGATGTCGTCATGGAGGAGGGGAAGAGGACTCCAGTGACAACCTGTGAAGCTCTGGTGACCTCCATGCCCAAGAGGGTTAAGGCAGTGCTGGAAAATAATGGTGGCCACACAAAATATTGACACTTTGGGGCCAATTTGGATATTTTCACTTAGGGGTGTACTAACCTTTGTTGCCAGCGGTTTAGACATTAATGGCTGTGTGTTGAGTTATTTTGAGGGGACGGCAAATTTACACTGTTATACAGCTGTACACTCACTACTTTACATTGTAGCAAAGTGTCATTTCTTCAGTGTTGTCACATGAAAAGATAGAAGAAAATATTTACAAAAATGTCTGAGGTGTGTACTTACTTTTGTGGGATACTGTATGAATGTTTAATTGTCATTAATTTATGCACTTTACATTATTAGCGCAACACGTTTTTCAGTAAAATTAATATGCGAGGGTTTACAACCATTTTTAAATTTATTTTTTTATATTCATGGCGGGATAATCCCATTACGGGGAGAATACCAGAGACGTCACAATTTGGTAAACCTCAGCCACTACAAACTGATGGGGAAATTAAAGGAAGGATGAAATGTATTTTAAGACCCCCCCGCCCGTATGAGACTCAGTTGGATACTGGTGGTCACCAATACCCTCCCATTTCTCTGCTTTTGGTTCCCAGGTGTCTGGAATATCTGTCGGCCGTGCCAAGTGTGTTTTTCCTGGAAATGGTGCAATTGGTGCACATTACAACGGGTCCCGTATAAAAACCCAATAAGATGAATACAGATGGGGAGGGGCATTCCGATATGGCTTTGAAGGATCAGAAATATTCTATTAGAAAACATTAAACGTCACCAAGAGTAGGTGATGAAAGTTAACACACCCGGCAGGTGTCACTAATAAAATAGCGGAGGGATGGATGCCAGGATCACCAATATGGTAAAGAGGCAAAATGGAAATGGCCAGAGATTCTATCAGTGTCTAAAGGGATCTGAGGGGCTCTATGGGAGTAATACGGTCAGAGGGACCACAGAAAAAAAAATGGTAATATGGGGGTCACAGAGGAGCGAGGTGGGCGAACTGAGCCGAGAACAAAGATGGAGGTTACAGCATAAAATGTGGCAGATTGCTAACGGAGGAGAAGGAAAGGATACAGAGGAGAGGAGAGAAGATGAAAAGTATTCATATGGGAGGTCAGAGAAGGTAGGCCAGATGGAAGACAGGAAGAAGGAAGACCATGGAAGATCGGGTGTAGAGGCCAGGTATGGTGGACAGGAAAGAGGATGGAAGTAGAGACCAGAAATGGAGGACTGGAAATAGAGGATAGAACATGGGGATTAGAGGCCAGGGATGGAGGACAAGAAAGAGACAATCATGATAAGAACTAGAGGCCAAAGAGAGAAGACAGGAGAGAGAGAAAGCTGAAGACAGGGGTAGCGGTCAAGGATGGAGGACAGGAAAGAGGATGGAAAATGGGGAGTAGAGGCCTGTGATGGAGGAAAGGAAAGAGAAGACAACGACAGGGGGTAGAGGCCAGGGAGTGAAGACAGCAAAAGGGAAGATGGGGTGGAAAGGAAGAAGGATGAAGGACAAAGATGGAGGACAGGAAAGAGAAGATAAGGAGTGGAGGCATGGGACAGAAGACTGGAAAGAGAAAACTGAAGACGGATTAGAGGTCAGGGATGTAGGACCGAAAAGAGGATAGAAAATGGGGAGTAGAGGCAAGGGATGGAGGACAGGAATAGGATGATGGATGATTCAGTGTGGAGGCCAGTTAGTTATGGTGGACAGGAAAGAGGATGAAGATAGAGACGGAGACTAGACATGGAGGACAGGAGAGCGAGAGAGAGCGAAAAAATGGAAGGTGGGGGGTAGAGGCCAGGGATGGAGGACAACAAAGAGACCATGATAAGGAGTGGAGGCAAGAGAGAGAGGACAGGAAAGAGAAAACCAAAAGACAGGGGTATAGGTCAGGGATGGGGGACAGGAAAAGGATGATGGAAGACGCAGTATGGAGGCTAATACCTAGTTATGGTGGACAGGAATGAGGGTGGAAGATGGGGGTAGAGGCCATTGATGGAGGACAGAAAATGGAAAATGGGGGGGGGGGGGGGGGGGGGGGGGAGGGCGGGGGGGGGG
Organism: Lithobates sylvaticus; assembly: GCA_028564925.1. Taxonomy (NCBI): domain Eukaryota; kingdom Metazoa; phylum Chordata; class Amphibia; order Anura; family Ranidae; genus Lithobates; species Lithobates sylvaticus. The sequence continues at coordinate 23,561,234 of CM053028.1, read as the reverse complement.
GGGGAGTGAGGGAGGGGGGGGGGGGGGGGGGGGGTAGAGGTAAGGGATGGCGGACAGGAAAGAGACGACTGACGAAAGGGGATAGAGGACAGAAAACAAAAAAGTTGAAAGCAGGTCATAGAGGCCAGGAAAAGGAAAGAAGACAAGGGGTAGATTTCAGGGATGGAAGACAGGAAAGAAAAAAAGTTGAGAGGTATAGAGGACAGGGATGGAGGACAGGAAAGAGACAATTGACGAAAGGAGGTAGAGGCAAGGGGATGGACGATGGAAAACAAAGTCGAAGGCAGGGTATAGAGGCCAGGGATAAAGGACACGAAAAAGAAAATTGACGATGGGGTAGAGGTAAGGGATGGAGGACAGGGAGAAGAGCATATCAAGCATGGGGAGGATGAAGATAAAGGGCAAGGAAATGTGACTCAAATAGACTAATGATGGGAAGCAGATGAAGAAAACAAATAAAACAATGTGGTGTGTGACTGTTACACATTTGATGGTTTGGTCTTATTAATGGCTGAAAGGTAAATCGACTGGTAAAATTCAGGGCAACATCCATGGAACAGGGGACACGAAGGTGACATGGAACTGACCTTGTTTCGGGTGGTATTAGGCGAAGGTGAAGCATGGGGTGAGGGGCTTTTCCCCTCAGGACTCCAGTGAGAAACCGACGAGAGGGATTCTGTATCCAAGTAGCCGAGCTCCGACGAGGTCTGGGAAGGCTCCTTGTTTTGTTGGGTGGCCAATTTCCCTCTATACCCCTCTTTGGGTTCTGATTCTGTGGAAGTGTGTCCAGAAAACGACGACCCTGGATGGTCGGATTCGGCTGGCCCACACTTTGTTCTCTGCCTGGTATCGGGCGACCTTTTCTGGCCTCTTCGTTGAGCAGGAGAAATGGATCTCCGTCTCCCTGCCCTTTCTGAACTCTTCTCGGGTCCGTCCTCTGTCACAGCTCTGGTGCTGTTTCCAGGTGCCCTTCTAATAGAACCTGGGCTTTCATCATCAGTGCTGGCACCGACTCCTCTCCGTCTGCCAGCCTGCAGGTTTGTCGGGCTCAATACCCTAGAGGTGATCTCATCCAGGAACCTGGAAAAGCTTGCTTTGTCCTGCTGGCTCTTTCTGTCTGGTGATGGCGATCCGCCTCTCCCTGCATCCCCTTGAGATGGTGACAAAGCAAGGGGTGACCGGGGTGATCGCGGTTTCTCGCAGCGGGCCTGGCCTGGATGTAGTTTGCTGCTGATGTTAAGGGTGCCGGGGTGTTTCAGGATACTTTTTAGAGGCTGAGAGGTGGCCAACTGGCGGGTTTTTTTTGGTGCCAGGACTTCTGCCGGCTCTTTGAAGACCAGGCTGCGCTCCAGGCTGCGGCTTTTGCCCTCGTGTTTCCCCTCTTCCAACGCGGCGACATTCTCTTCGCTGCGGCTCAGGAACCGCCGCAGCCCCCTGAGACGCGTAGCTCGGCTCTGTTTTCCCCGACTGCGGAGGGATTTCACCCTGCGGAGCAACGCCTGTGACCTGAACCCTCGCGTACCCCCCCAGTCGGTGTCCTTATCATTGCTGGACGCTAGAGACCAGGAGGAGGAACAGCTAAGATTACCAATATCTGAGCCTTCGGCTTCCTTTAACTCCACAGCCACGGCTCTACTGAAACAAGTTCTCTGGTAAATAGGGCCTCGAAGTGCAGTTACCTTACTTGGCTGATCTGGCGACTCCTCCCCCCGTGCTGCAGGTGGATCATGACGGTTCTCTCTGTGCTGTGGGGGAGCCTTTCGGTACGGCTTCTTGGAAGGGGCAATGCTGCTCATTCTGGATCCACGAAAAGCGATTCTGTGAAGGCAGAGGGTGTCAGGATGTTGGGTACAGGGCACACAGTAAAGACATGGCACTCAGAACACACAGTACAGGGAGCCACAGGCTGAGTATTGATCCGTCAGTGGAGGAACTCTGATCAATCAACCCGACAAACAGAAAAAAGTGGGGGGAGGGGCGGTGGATACACAGTGAACTCATTCATCAAACATCACACACCCAGGATGTGACAATACAGAGAGTTGCACACAGCCACTTCTAAAACTGTGCAGGACTGTCCTGGCATGGTGCACCCACACTAGAGTACCTTAAGTGCCAAGGGTAAGGTATAGGAGAGACAGCACACACGGCTGTGTAAGGTATATGGGAGTTCACACAGCTTTGCATTGGAGACTTGGTTCTGTTCAGTTAGAACAGCCGCCTGAAGCTCCACAAGGTAATATAGAACAATCGGTTCGTTAGAACCAATCCAGGAACCCAGAAACCCAGTATGTGATGACTGCTCTGACTCACCGCAAGAGCTTGACCCGGGATCAGCTGGAAGATCCTCTTCTGATCAGGACTCCTGAGAAAGGACAGACACAAGTTATACACCAGAATCAATGTGTACAGAAAGACACAACAAAAGATGCTTCCCAGAGGGCAGGGAGACTGGGGGGCAAGGGCATCAGAACAGGGAGGCCAGAGGGTGAGGGCGAGAGAGGGATAGGGGGCGAGAGAGGGAGAGGGTGAGGGCGAGAGAGGGATAGGGGGCGAGAGAGGGAGGAGGAGGGGAGAGGGCGAGAGAGGGATAGGGGGCGAGAGAGGGAGCGAGGGGAGAGGGAGAGAGAGGGATAGGGGGCGAGAGAGGGAGAGAGTGAGGGAGAGGGCGAGAGAGGGATAGGGGGCGAGAGAGGGAGCGAGGAGGGAGAGGCGAGAGGGGGTAGGGAGAGAGCGAGGAGGGAGGGGCGAGAGAGGAGGGGGAGGGCGGAGAGAGGAGAGAGGGCGAGAGGGGGCGAGAGAGGGAGAGGGGCGAGGGAGGGAGGGAGGAGAGAGGGAGCGAGAGGGAGGGGGCGAGAGAGGGATAGGGGGCGAGAGAGGGATAGGGGGCGAGAGAGGGAGGGGGAGGAGAGGGGGCGAGAGAGGGCGGCGGAGGGAGAGAGTGAGGGAGCGAGGGGGAGGAGGGAGAGGGAGCGAGGCGAGGAGAGGGGGAGAGGGAGGGGAGTGAGGAGGGAGGGGGGGAGAGAGGGGAGGGGAGGGAGGAGGGAAGAGGGAGGAGAGGGGGGGCGAGGAGAGGGAACGAGGAGGAGAGGGCGAGAGAGGGAAGAGGAGGGCGAGAGAGGGGGCGAGGAGTGGGAGAGGGCGAGGAGGGGGCGAGAGGAGGGAGGGAGAGGGAACGAGGAGGGGAGAGGGCGAGAGAGACGGGGCGAGGGGGGGAACGGAGGAGGGGGGGAAGGGGGGAGAGAGGGGGGAGGGGGTGGGGGGGGAGGGAGGCGAGAGGGGGAACGAGGAGGGAAGGCAGGAGAGGGGGAGGGAGGGCGAGAGAGGGAACGAGGAGGCGGAGGGGGAACGAGAGAGGGCGGGGAGGGGGAGACGAGGGGAAGGGCGAGAGGGGGAGGGCTCGCACGGGAGAGGGCGAGGGGGGGAGGAGGAGCGAAGACGGGGGAACGAGGGAGGGGAGGAGGTGGGGGAACGAAGGAGAGGGGGCGACGAGGGGGGGGAACGAGGGAGGGAGGAGAGGAAGGGGGGCGGGCGGGGGGAAGGGGGAGAGAGGGGGGGGGGGCGGGGGGAGAGGAGGGCGAGAGCGAGGAACGGGGGCGAGGAGTACAGGGCGAGGGAGGGGGGGGAGGGGGGAGAGAGAATCGGGAGAGGAGAGAGAGGGGGAACGAGGAGGGGGGGGGGAGGGGGGGAGGGCGGGGTGGGGGGGCGAGGAGGGGAGAGGGGAGAGGAGGAAGGGAGGGGGAGAGTGGGGGAGGGGGGGACGGGGGGGGGATGGGACGGGGGAGGGGGGGAGAGAGGGGAGGCACGGAGAGAGAGGGGGGAGGGGAGGAGGGACGGGGGGAGAGAGGAGGGGAGGGGGCGGAAGAGGAGAGGGGGGGAGATGGGGGGAGGGGGAGAGGGAGGGGGGAGCGAGAGGGGGGGGCGAGAGGGGGGGGGCGGGGGGAGGCGGGAGGGGGAGAGGGGGGGGAGGGGGGGCGAGGGGGGGGGGGGGGGGGGGAGGGCGGGGGAGAGGGTGGAGGGGAGGGGGGGAGGAGGGGGAGGGGAACGAGGGGGGGAGGGGGGCGGGGAGGGGGGAGGAGGGGGGAGGGGGCGGGGGGGGGGGGGGGGGGGGGGCGGGGGGGGGGGGGGAGGGGGGGGGCGGGGGGGGGGGGGGCGGGGGGGGGGGGGGGGGGGCGGGGGGCAGGGGGGGGGAGGGGGGAGGGGGGAGGGGGGCGGGGCGGGAGGGGGGGGGGGGGCGGGGCGGAGGAGGGGGGGGGGGGGGAGGGGGCGGGGGGGGGGGTCGGGAGGGGGGAGGGGGGAGGGGGGAGATTGGGGGGGGGGGGGGGGGGGGGGGGGGAGGGGGGGGGGGGGGGGGGGGGGGAGGGAGGGGGGGGGGGGGGGGGGGGGGGGGGGGGGGAGGGGGGGGGCGAGGGGAGGGGGGGGGGGGGGGGGCGAGGGGGCGGGGGAGAGAGAGGGGGCGGGGAGAGAGGGGGCGAGGAGGGAGAGGGGGCGAGGAGAGAGAGGGGGCGAGGAGAGAGAGGGGGCGGGGAGAGGAGAGGGGGCGAGGGGAGAGAGGGGGCGAGGTGGAGAGAGAGGGGGCGGGAGAGAGAGGGAGCGAGGATGGGGCGAGGGCAACAGAGCGAGGAGGGGGCGAGGGCAACAGAGCGAGGAGGGGGCGAGGGCAACAGAGCGAGGAGGGGGCGAGGGCAACAGAGCGAGGAGGGGGCGAGGGCAACAGAGCGAGGAGGGGGCGAGGGCAACAGAGCGAGGAGGGGGCGAGGGCAACAGAGCGAGGAGGGGGCGAGGGCAACAGAGCGAGGAGGGGGCGAGGGCAAGGGGAACAGAGTTGGGTGGCCGGAGGCTGAGAGCTACAGAGTCGGGAGGCCTGGGGTGAGGGCTCCTGAGATGAAAGTCCTGAATGTCAGGGAAGTAGAGCAAGGAGACCAGAGCTGGAAGGTTAGGGGAACAGTGCAAGGAGGCTGGAGCGTCAGGGAAGCAGAGCCTGGAGGCCAGAACATTAGAGAAGCAGAGCGAGGAGGCCAGAGAATGGGAGATAGAAGGGAATAAGGGGAATTTATGAAGCAGGTTGGTGAGAGAAGAACGAGCAAAGTGCAAGTCAGGTGACTCTAAAGGAATTTCATATGAGACTTCAAACAACACTGAGCTGGAGCAGCCAGACGGCCCCTTCAACTGCCAGTGAGACACATTCCAACATTTACAAAGGAATACCAGAGCCGCAACACACAATCTGCACCTAGCACACAATGCACAAAACATGTGCGCAACACAGAATGTGCATCCGGCATGCAAACTGCAACTAGAAGACATGGAAATGAGACATGGGGATAATGCCTGGTAGGGGATATATCCGGATACTCTTGGGTACAGTGGGGTGGAGAGACTGGGATAATGCCAGGAAGAGGGAGACGATTTATCAGGATAAATGTAGGTACAGCGATGTGAGATATTGGGATAATGCCAGGATTAGGGAAGGGAGATAAGGGAATAAGTAGTCCAGGTACAAGAAGGCGAGATATCAGGAAAATGGCAGTAACAGGTGAATGTGAGATCATGATAACATCTAATGCAAGAGGATAGGAGATATGGACAGATGTCAGCTACAGGATAGGAGGCTCACCTGATAAGGACACTCCTCTGCAGACTCGCATGCTGCCATCTCCAGAGGGATCTGCACTCTTTGTACCGACGCCGGGTCACACCGAAGTAATTCAAGCTGCTGGAATCCGCATTATACCTGTGAAATGTGAGCACAGACACCTGTCATGGCAAAATCAGCACCCGAGTGCCAGCCAATGTCCTATCCCCGTCCTCCCCACTTGATTTACACCTAAATATGTCCATTTCACCACACCATCCCCATCACACCATCCCCACCCCCATCCTCACCACACCATCCCCACCCCCACCACACCATCCCCATCCTCGCCATCCCCACCACCCCCACACCATACCACACCATCCCCATCCTCGCCATCGTCACCCCACACCATCCTACATACCACACCATCCCCACCCTCACCATGTCACCACCACACCATCCCCACCCCATCCTCACACCATCTCACCATCCTCATCCCATCTCACCATCCCCATCCTCACCATCACCAGGCGTACCACTCACCATCCTCACCACCACCATCTCCATCCCCATCCCCATCCTCACCATCCCCACCATCCTCCCCCTCCTCACCATCCCCATCCCCATCACCTATCTGTCCTCCACTCCATCCCATTCTCACCCGCTCCACCTGACACATGCAACCCTGTCCTCATAACCACGCCGTTCTACTCTTATGCTGGAGTGCATCACAGAAAGAAAGGGCTTGCCTGTGCCACACCTGCAACAGAACTCAGACTGGTATTAACTAGCACAAACAGATGAATCTATCACCATAAAGCACTGCCTTAAAACAACCAGCAGAGGGACCAATCACCATACAGCACTGCCCTACAACAACAGAGGGAGCTGTCACAATGCTGCACTGCTCTACAACAACCAGCAGAGGGAGCCATCACCATAGGGCACTGCTCCACAACAACCAGCAGAGGGAGCCATCACCATAGGGCACTGCCCTACAACAACAGACAGAGGGAGCTGTCACAATGCTGCACTGCCCTACAACAACCAGAGGAGGGAGCAGTCACCATAGGGAACTGCCCTACAACAACCAGAGGGAGGGAGCCATCACCATAGGGCACTGCTCCACAACAACCAGCAGAGGGAGCCATTACCATAGGGCACTGCTCCACAACAACCAGCAGATGAAGCCATCACCATAGGGCACTGCTCCACAACAACCAGCAGAGGGAGCCATTACCATAGGGCACTGCTCCACAACAACCAGCAGATGGAGCCATCACCATAGGGCACTGCTCCACAACAACCAGCAGAGGGAGCCATTACCATAGGGCACTGCTCCACAACAACCAGCAGATGGAGCCATCGCCATAGGGCACTGCTCCACAACAACCAGCAGATGGAGCCATCACCATAGGGCACTGCTCCACAACAACCAGCAGATGGAGCCATCACCATAGGGCACTGCTCCACAACAACCAGCAGATGGAGCCATCACCATAGGGCACTGCTCCACAACAACCAGCAGATGGAGCCATCACCATAGGGCACTGCTCCACAACAACCAGCAGAGGGAGCCATCACCATAGGGCACTGCTCCACAACAACCAGCAGATGGAGCCATCGCCATAGGGCACTGCTCCACAACAACCAGCAGATGGAGCCATCGCCATAGGGCACTGCTCCACAACAACCAGCAGATGGAGCCATCACCATAGGGCACTGCTCCACAACAACCAGCAGATGGAGCCATCACCATAGGGCACTGCGCCACAACAACTAGCAGAGAGAGCTGTCCTCATACACACTACAAGCCATAACCATACAGCAATGCCCTACAAAAGCCAGCAGAGAGAACCATAGCCAAAGAGCCCTGACCTATATAAATCAGCAGAGGGAGCCATAACCATAGAACACAGGGCAGGCAGCACACACAGACCCCTCTCACCATCGGGGCAGGCAGCACACACAGACCCCTCTCACCATCAGGGCAGGCAGCACAAACAGAGCCCTCTCACCATCGGGGCAGGCAGCACAAACAGAGCCCTCTCACCCTCGGGGCGGGCAGCACACACACAGCCCTCTCACCCTCGGGGCGGGCAGCACACACACAGCCCTCTCACCCTCGGGGCGGGCAGCACACACACAGCCCTCTCACCCTCGGGACGGGCAGCACACACACAGCCCTCTCACCCTCGGGACGGGCAGCACACACACAGCCCTCTCACCCTCGGGACGGGCAGCACACACACAGCACCTCTCACCCTCGGGACGGGCAGCACACACACAGCCCCTCACCTCACCACACACACAGCCCTCTCACCCTCGGGACGGGCAGCACACACACAGCCCTCTCACCCTCGGGACGGGCAGCACACACACAGCCCTCTCACCCTCGGGACGGGCAGCACACACACACCCCTCTCACCCTCGGGCTCACAACTCATCACAAAAATCTAAAAAATAAATCACTACAGCTCAACACACATCAAGCCCTCTCAGCTCACTCTCAACAAACTCACTAGACATTCAAAACTCTCAATACACACTCACCCAAATCCAACATCAAAAACACTCATCAACACTCAACCACCTCACTCCACACTCACACAACAAACACAACACGCAAACCAGACATCAAGCACCAACTCACAAAACAAACACCAAGCCAACACGACATCAACACAACATCACTCACTCTCACCAAAATCAAAACAACAACTCCACTCACAACAATCAACAATCATTCCACATCAATACCAAACACTCAAAAAATCACGACAATCACTCAACATCCAAATCAACTAAAATCTCAACACCCTCAAACATATCAACACACACCAAACACAAAGACATCAAAACACACACAAAAAAACACTCAACAAAACCAACTCCTAAAAGAACACACAACTCACAGCCCTCTCATCACACAACATACTCACAAAAACATCTCACATCACAAACTCAACAATCACTCACATCAACACTAACTACCAAAAAAATCTCACCAACTCAACTCACACAACCCACTCACTCCAACTTTTCAACTCAAACACAAATATTCACCAATCACATTCACCAAATCACAATCAACTCACACCTCAACACAAAACACACAACAAAACCTCTCAACTCCAACATCCTCAAGACACAAAAAACCCCAGATCAACTTACTAACATCATCTCACGACATATCAAATCTCAAAAAAAGACACTCACACAATTCAACAATCAAATATCTCACAAAACATCACAGCGACATCAGCACACTCGAAAAAACACGCACTCAACTCACCACAATCAATCAATCAGTCACAATCACTCAAAAAAACTCACTCTCATCAAACACTCGGCACATAAAAAAAATCACAAACACAAAAATACACGGCATCAACAAACAAAGAAAATATAAAAATTGCATCTCAAATCACAACCTCCATCAATCGGGCAGCACACACACAGGCCCTCTCACCCTCGGGACGGGCAGCACACACACAGCCCTCTCACCCTCGGGACGGGCAGCACACACACAGCCCTCTCACCCTCGGGACGGGCAGCACACACACAGCCCTCTCACCCTCGGGACGGGCAGCACACACACAGCCCTCTCCCTCGGGACGGGCAGCACACACACAGCCCTCTCACCCTCGGGACGGGCAGCACACACACAGCCCTCTCACCCTCGGGACGGGCAGCACACACACAGCCCTCTCACCCTCGGGACGGGCAGCACACACACAGCCCTCTCCCCCTTCGGGACGGGCAGCACACACACAGCCCTCTCACCCTTCGGGACGGGCAGCACACACACAGCCCTCTCACCCTTCGGGACGGGCAGCACACACACAGCCCTCTCCCCCTTCGGGACGGGCAGCACACACACAGCCCTCTCCCCCTCGGGACGGGCAGCACACACACAGCCCTCTCCCCCTTCGGGACGGGCAGCACACACACAGCCCTCTCCCCCTCGGGACGGGCAGCACACACACAGCCCTCTCCCCCTCGGGACGGGCAGCACACACACAGCCCTCTCCCCCTTCGGGACGGGCAGCACACACACAGAGCCCTCTCACCCTCAGGACGGGCAGTGGAGGGTATATACAGTACGTTGTGGTACTGAGCACTTGTAGTGGGCCCCCCCTAGCACCAGGTGGTGGTAGAGATCTATTTGTGTAGAAGCGTCCTCCCCTCCTCCACCCCTCATGAGGCCCGCCTGTGGGCTCCAGGTGTAACCAGGTGAAGACACGCGTAGCGCTGCCCCTCCCTTCTCATGTCTCCTGTAAAAAAGTTTGTGCCCGGAGGCTAGAAACAGCGTGCCGCTCTGACTCGTAGCTGGAAGAATGCAGAGAGCAGTCGTACGCCAGAAAAACACACACAAGACAAAAACACTCCATTACCCTCCCACGTCCAGACAAGACCTGGCAGGGCTGGTAACCTGAGCAGTGTGAGGAATGAGAAGTGCGACCGCGCACGTGGAGGCAATGAAGCAACCTGCCCAGAACTTCCTCCCGAGCCTCTCTACTCCCCTCCATAACATGGGTCGCCATCATACAAATTTTCCCAGGAAAAATGCCACTCTGCCCGTACCCTCCACATTCTGCCCGCAGATCAGCTTCGCTCCACCAGCAGACACATGGGCGCGTCGCCTATAAAGTGGTGTCTGGAATTAAAGTTGAACTTTACAAGCTTGCATTAATTCATTCCTGACATGTTAGCAATATACAGCAACATTCTCAGAAAAGCTCCACCTTTTACCAATAAAACGCCATCCTCAACCAATCAGTGACTTTGCCTAGGCTGATATGATGCGATCAGCACCGTCCAGCCCCGCTGCCAGCACCCGTTAAAACTCTATGAGAGGCTGAAAGCCGCCACAGCTGGACGGTGCACTGAGTGGTACCAACGTTTAGGGCAAGTATGAGGCCAGGGACAAATACTACCGGGCACTTTCACCTTCCCTTCCTGCCCAGACCAATTTTCAGCTTTCAGCGCTGTCGCAATTTGAATGACAATTGCGCGGTCACGCAACACTGTATTCAACAGAGATTTTTATCATTTTTCTGAGACAGATAGAGCTTTCTTTTGGTGGTATTTTATCACCACTGGGTTTATTTTTTGCTAAACAAACGACAAAAAAAAAAAAAAAAAAAAAAAAAAAAAATAAAAAAAAAAAAAAAAAAAAAAAAAAAAAAAAAAAAATAAAAAAAACGAAAAAAGACTGAAAATTTGAAAAAAAAAAAAAAAGGAATCTTAATTTCGGTTATAAAATTTTGAAAAGAAGTAATTTTTCTTCAAAGATGGGCACCAAAGAGGCTGCACCAAAGAGGCTGCACCCATGGGCACCAAAGACTGCACCCATGGGCACAGATGAGCACCAAAGAGGCTGCACCCATGGGCAAAGAGGCTGCACCCATGGGCACCAAAGAGGCTGCACCCATGGGCACAGATGAGCACCAAAGAGGCAGCACCCATGGGCACAGATGAGCACCAAAGAGGCAGCACCCATGGGCACCGATGAGCACCAAAGAGGCTGCACCCATGGGCACCAAAGAGGCTGCACCCATGGGCACCAAAGAGGCTGCACCCATGGGCACAGATGAGCAACAATGAGGCTGCACCCATGGGCACCAAAGAAGCTGCACCCATGGGCAAAGATGAGCACCCATGGGCACCAAAGAGGCTGCTGATCAGTGCCCGATGGGCACTGTTGGTGGCGGTGGGATTGCGATAATTGCGGGCGAACATTCTGACCCTTTTTGGGAACCAGTGACGAATACAGTGATCAGTGCTAAAAATATGCACTGTCACTGTACTAATGACACTGGCTTGGAAGGGTTTAACAACTAGGGGCGATCAAAGGGTTAACTGTATGCCTAGCCAGTGTTTATGTGTACTGTGTATGTTGCTTTTACTAGGGGGAAAGAGATGGAATTTATTCCCTGCTTTGCAGAAACAAAAACTCCACCCCTTTCCTCCTGTCAGAATGTAAACTAGGCAGATCGCAGTTCTCGTTCTCTGCCCAGCGATCGGCGGTTGCCGGCGGACGTCGAGTACCCAGAATAGCTGTGTGTAATGACAGCGGAAGTGAGCCACCGGCGGCGCCCACCCCCCCTCCCCCCACCTGGAAGTTTTAGATCACACATACATCATACACACACACACACATATACACATACATATATATATATATTATATATATATAATATATATATTTATTATATATATATATATATATATATATATATATATATATATATATATATATAAAAAAAACACACACACACACACACACACACAGCTGCCACCCTGTAGCAGTAAAACTACTATAGGGCAGCTGGCAAGCGGTTAAAGTGGTTGGGAACCTCGGACATGAAATATTAACAAAGCATATCCCTCTATAGAAGGGGTCTCAAACTGGCGGCCCTCCAGCTGTTGCACAACTACAAGTCCCATGAGGCATTGCAAGGCTGACAGTTACAAGCAATGACTCCCACAGGCAGAGGCATGATGGGACTTGTAGTAACGCAACAGCTGGTGGGCCGTCAGTTTGAGTCCTGTAACTTGTCTCATTCCAGTGTCATTTCTGTCTGCCTCCTTTTTCAGCTGTCTGTATGAATCACTACTGACAAGTTTTCCTGACACCAAGAGAAAAAAGGTGACAGGGTAGGGAACTCCAGCACACAGCATGTGATTGACAGACTCGGCTCTGTTCCTGTGTGAAAGGGGGGGGAGGGGGTGTCCCATTCCTCCAATCCGCTCTTAGAGCTTGCCTTTACTCTCCGGCCCCTTCTTTCTGAATTCTCAGACAAGCTTTATAAATTCTGCACTTGGAATCGATGTAGAGAAGACTGTAGATAGACAGGTACAAATTATATAGGAGGATTTGTTTCATCTCTGCTATATCACCTGAGGCCAGTCACTTCACTGGGTATTAATAGAAGGGTAAAAAAAAAATCATTAATGTTCCTTTTTTTTTTTTAACTCACCTCTAATGGGCTGTTGCTAGGGGGTCCCTTGTAGTCTGCCTCCTTCAGTGCCTGGGCTGGTGACATCACTTCCCCTCGGTGCAGGAAGGGCTCAGCTCCGCCCCTCCTTCCTGTTAATCATCTGGGACACGTGACATGTCCCAGATGATTGCGCGGCCAATTACGGCGCCGCTCGCGCATGCGCAGCAGGTGCCCAGCTGTGAAAACACAGCCGGGCGCCCACAGGTACAATGGCGGCCCGCTGAATGGGAGCAGAGCTTCCATCCCCCGTATTGCTGGACCCTGGAACAGGTAAGTGTCCGATTATTAAAAGTCAGCAGCTGCTGTATTTGAAAAATGGGAAAACCTCTTTAACCACTTAAGGACCGCCTCCTGCACATACACCTCGGCAGAATGGCACGGCTGGGCACATCAACGTACAGGTACGTTGCTCTTTAAGTGCCCAGCCGTGGGTGACCTGGTCCTGAGCTCCGTGGCCACGGATCAAGCGGACCCGATCGCCGCTGGTGTCCCCGCGATCGGGTCACAGAGCTGAAGAATGGGGAGAGATCTGTGTAAACAAACCTCTCCCTGTGCTTCCTAGTGAGACTGACACTGATCGTCTGTTTTCTGTCATCGGAAAAGACGATCAGTGATGTCACACGCCAAGCCACGCCCCCTATGGTAAAAAACACATAGATCACACTTAACCCCTACACTGCCCCCTAGTGGTTAACCCCTTCATTTTTACAGTAATCAATGCATTTTTTTTAATCGCACTGATCGCTGTATAAATGCTAATGGTCCCACAAATGTGTCAAAAATGTCCGATGTGTCCGCCAATAATGTCGCAGTCACAAAAAAATAAATCGCTGATCGCCGCCATTACTAGTAAAAAATAAATTAAATAAAAATGCCATAAAACTATCCCCGATTTTGTAGATGCTATAATTTTTGCGCAAACCAAATCAATAATCGCTTATTGCGAATTTTTTTTAACCAAAAATATGTAGAAGAATACGTATCGGCCTAAACCGAGGAAAAAAAAAAATGTTTTTTTTTTTTTATATATGTGTTGGGGATATTATAGTAAAAAAATATGGCATTTTTTTCAAAATTGTCGCTCTATTTTAGTTTATATAAGGAAGTTTGGCCTAACTGTCAATTCTATATAAGAAAGGTTTTTACAAGTATGTCTGTACCATCATCCGTATGAAATCTAGAAAAAAATATTGGAATGAATCTGGTCTCCAGCCAAGATTCTCCAAAAAGAGGGAGCTGTCGGACTATTGCGGTACATAAAGTTTTGGTAATATAGTTTTTACACCATTAAAGATACATAAGTAAAATAGGAACAATTTATTATAATGGTTCTTCACGCATTGAGAAACATTTGAACAGCTTTCATAAAATCAAACAAATGTACAAAATTTCTACTAGTTTCGCTAAAAAAGCTTCATCAGGAAATATGTATTTTACATCTGCAGAAAAGACAAAGAACAAAGAAAGACATTTTATAAATGAAGAACATTCATTTTTAATTTCCCGTTCACCAGTATCCATATCACTCTATTCATAAGAATCCCTCCTCATTCACACTCACCTACACTTTAATTTCGTTTCACTTTTTCACTCTATTCACCTTAGCACATGCTGTCATCATGATTCTCATCACGATCACTCTTGTAAATGATCCAATATGGATACATTCTCGTCCGGCTTTTATTCTTTCACAACAATATTTTTCACATCACACCTCCCCTCCCAAACCTGGCTCCCCACCAACTTTCATCCCACTTCCCTTTATTCCTTTTTTCCCCCCTTTTCTTCCCCTTCCCCTCCCGCTGCTTTTCCCCAGTCCCTTGTCCCCTTTCCCCCCCCCCACCCCCCCCCCATCACTTCAATTCTCTCTTTTCTTTTCCTTTTTCCCCCCCCCCCCCCCCCCTTTCCCTTTTTCTTTCCTCCCCCCCTCCTCACCTCTCCCTCCCCCTCTTTTCCCACCCCTCCCCTGCCCCCACACACATTTTTTCACTGTTCACCGTGCAATTTTATTTCATCATCATTGTTTCTCCCCCCCCCCCCTTTCTTTCCCCCCCCCCCTCCCTCTCCCTTTTCTTTCACCCCCAATTTATTCTTTTCCTCCCTCCTACCTTCCTTATCTCCCGTCCCCACACACCTCCTTCACCGCCTTACCCCACTTTCCCACCTTTCCCTCACCTTTTCCTCCTCACACCGGCCCTTTGGGCACTATATTTGCGGAGCTTTCAACTTGGGCACCGGGTCACGTCCAGGTGACATATCTAGCATCTTTATGTTCATTACTTACCCTTTTAGTCATAGACCATTGTATCATCTCTAGATATTTTGAAACAATTGCTGGATCCATACACCCTCCCCAGTCGCCGAGTAAGGCCCCGTGGGGGGTGCGCCCGCGTCTCCACAGAGGCTTCCTAATGGGGTAAGAACTGCCCCAATACATACAATTATATATACCCTCTCCAGTTTATGTGAAATTAAAAATGAATGTTCTTCATTTATAAAATGTCTTTCTTTGTTCTTTGTCTTTTCTGCAGATGTAAAATGTAAAATACATATTTCCTGATGAAGCTTTTTTAGCGAAACTAGTAGAAATTTTGTACATTTGTTTGATTTTATGAAAGCTGTTCAAATGTTTCTCAATGCGTGAAGAACCATTATAATAAATTGTTCCTATTTTACTTATGTATCTTTAATGGTGTAAAAACTATATTACCAAAACTTTATGTACCGCAATAGTCCGACAGCTCCCTCTTTTTGGAGAATCTTGGCTGGAGACCAGATTCATTCCAATATTTTTTCCCTATTTTAGTTTATAGCGCAAAAAATAAAAAAAACCGCAGAGGTGATCAAATCCCACCAAAAGAAAGCTCCATTGTGGGGAAAAAAGGACACCAATTTTGTTTGGGAGCCACGTCGCACGACCGCGCAATTGTCAGTTAAAGCGACGCAGTGCCGAATCGCAAAAAGGGGCCTGGTCCTTTGGCTGCAAATTGGTCCGGGGCTGAAGTGGTTAAGTAAAGTGCAAGTTCCACTCAAATTACCCAGCCCCACCCCTCCCCCCCCCCTTTACAAATCACCTATTGTTAGAAGATGAAAAATGTAAGAATAGCGTCATACTTGAATTACCTCCGTCGTCTTTCAGATCCCCAGGCAGAACATCGGGAAGACTCCCGGGGAATGCAGAGCAGGCGGAATTTACGAGAACACGTTCCAGTCCATTACATGTGTCTTCTAATGGGATTTCAGCAGCTCCACTCCCCGGGATCTCACCGGAAGTAGGTGTCACCCTCGTCTAGACGCCGCAGACAGAAGACCGGGTCGAGGCAAGTATATACCCTCAGATAACTTCCTTTATAGGAACATTCTAGGCCTCATGCACACTGGGCGTTTTTACAGCTGCTGCTTTTGGCTTCAGATGTTTGTCAGCGCAGCCTCATCAGTGCCCATCAGCGCAGCCTCATCAGCGCCCATCAGCGCAGCCTCATCAGCGCCCATCAGCGCAGCCTCATCAGCGCCCATCAGCGCAGCCTCATCAGCGCAGCCTCATCAGCGCCCATCAGCGCAGCCTCATCAGCGCCCATCAGCGCAGCCTCATCAGCGCCCTTCAGCGCAGCCTCATCAGCGCCCTTCAGCGCAGCCTCATCAGCGCCCTTCAGCGCAGCCTCATCAGCGCCCTTCAGCGCAGCCTCATCAGCGCCCATCAGCGCAGCCTCATCAGCGCCCTTCAGCGCAGCCTCATCAGCGCCCTTCAGCGCAGCCTCATCAGCGCCCTTCAGCGCAGCCTCATCAGCGCCCTTCAGCGCAGCCTCATCAGCGCCCTTCAGCGCAGCCTCAGCGCAGCCTCATGAGCTCACAGCAGTGAAGGAGAAAATGACTTAGTTACAAAATTTACTGACAGAAACTAAGAAAAACTTAATTTTTTTCTTATAAAAAATTGAAGCAGAGGTTCACACAAAAATTGAACCTCCACTTTTCGGAACCCTCCTCCGGTGTCACATTTGGCACCTTTCATGGGGGGGGGGGGTGCAGATACCTGTCTAATACAGGTATCTGCAACCACCTCTGGGCATAGACTCCCACGGGAGTCTACGCCTCTCCCCGTCCCCCCGTCTGCTAGGACACACAGTCCCAGAAACAGCAGGGACCATTCCGATTGCGCTGCGCGACTCGCGCATGCGCAGTAGGGAACCCGGGAAGTGAAGCCGCAAGGCTTCATTTACTGATTCCCATTCCAAAGATGGCGGCAGCAGCATCCGAGGACCGAGGGACGGTTCGGCCTCGGGTGCCGACATCGCTGGACCCTGGGACAGGTAAGTGTCCTTATTTTAAAAGTCAGCAGCTGTAGTATTTGTAGCTGCTGACTTTTTAGAAAAAAATTTTTTCGCGGGACTTCCTCTTTAAAAACCCAGCCGTGATTAAATACCACCAAAGAAAGCTGTATTTGTGTGAAAAAAAATTATAAAAATTTCATATAGGTACAGTGTTGCAAGACCGCGCAATTGTCATTCAAAGTGTGAGAGCGCTGAAAATTGGCCTGGGCAGGAAGGGGGTGAAAGTGCCCTGTAGGCAAGTGGTTAAAAACGCGGCTATTCTGCGTCTTTGAGCCATAAGCTTTTGTGGGAGTATAGTTTCGCTAAAAAAAAAAAAAAAACGCTACTTATGGCTCTGCTGATACCTGTAGTCCCCCATCTGAAGAAGAACAGTGCAATGTCAAACAGCCGAGTGCACAAAGCGTTCCTTTCACCGCCTCATCTACAAGCGTTCCGTGACCCCAACCTACACCGGCAACATAAACCCCGGCTCACATTTCTGGAAAACAAGAGGCCCGGAGAGTAAAATATCAGTGGAGGCGGCCAAGACGCCGATTGTGTTACAGGCATAGGCTGGCATCTCCGCAGGGAGGAAATGGGGAGGGGAGGGTCATACAGATATCAGAGTAAAAGGAAGCAAAACTATAGGAACCCCGTGTGACTGGCTGCTCCGCCACCAACTCTTGGTTGTCGTACCCCTAAAAATTATTCCTCACACTGCTGCACATCAGTGCGGAACACCCAACCCAAAATATACCCCAGAAATATTCCGGGGGATTTCCATTTGTACCATATTCATGACTAATATTATAGGAGATCAACTATAAACACAGAAATACCTCAACTGCCCCCAAATATTCATCAACCCCCTCCCACAATACCCACCCGAAAACCCCACCATCCGCTAATCCCCATCCGCTCCAATCACATCCTTCAACTCCCATCACTCTGAAGCCCCATCATCCTCCAATCACTGCCCTTATCACTCATAATAACCCAATCATTGCCTCCAACCCCCATCATCCACCAATCACTGCCCCCAACCCCCCAATCACTGCTCCCCAACCCCCATCATCCCCCAATCACTGCCCCCCAACCCCCATCATCCCCCAATCACTGCCCCCAACCCCCATCATCCCCCAATCATTGCACCTATCCTGCCCTCCATCGCTGCCCTCAATCCCCCCATCATCCCGCCATCGCTGCCCCAATCCGCCATGCCCCAATCACTGCATCTATCCTTGTAACACTCCTTTGCTGTCCTCAATCCTCATCATCCCCCAATCCTTGCCCCTAGCCGCCATGCCACAATCCTTGACCCTACCCGCCATGCCACAATCCTTGCCCCTAGCCGCCATGCCACAATCCTTGCCCCTAGCCGCCATGCCACAATCCTTGCCCCTAGCCGCCATGCCACAATCCTAGCCCCAATCATCAATCATTTCCCCTAGCTGCCATGCCCCAATCCTTGCCTCTAGCCTAACACTTCATCACTGCCTACACCCCCCCCCCTGCAATTATCCACCATCACTATCCCTCATTACACACAAATCACTGCTCCTACCCTCCATAATCAATCTCCCTTATCTTCCATCATCCCCCAACCCCCATCATCCCCCAACCACCTATATCTACCAATCCTTCCAAAATCACCACCACTATCCCTCATTATACCCAAATCACTGACCGCCCCCCCCCAACCCACATAATCCCCCCAATCACTGTCCCTAATCTTTCTTCATCCCCCAATCATCACCACCACCAAACCCCTTGATCCCCCAGTTACCGCCCTTAACCCACCATCATCCCCTAATCACTGCCCCGACCCCCCTCCCCCAGCCAATGGCTCATTATCTCTCAACCCCCTTCAACAATACCCACCCCCCTCTCTGATTAGATGGCCCAATCACATCCCTCAATTCCTGTCACTCTGAACCCCCATTATCTCCTAATTACTGACCCTATCTCTCACTAATTGCCTATCACTGACCCTCTCTCCCACAAAAAAAATGTCTCTGATGCCTATTTTCTCTGATCACATCCTCCAACTCCTGTTTTTCTCAACCCCCATCATCCCCTGATCACCTCCCCAACCACCATCAAACCCCAATTACTGCCCCAACCACCATCAAACCCCAATTACTGCCCCAACCCCCATCATCCCCTAATAACCCCCCCTCCCAACCACCATCAAATCCCAATTACTACCCCAACCCCCATCATCCCCTAATCACCCCCCCCCCCCCAACCACCCTCAAATCCTAATTACTGCCCCAACCCCTATCATCCCCTAATCACCCCCCCCCCCAACCACCATCAAACCCCAATTACTGCCCCAACCCCCATCATCCCCTAATCACTGCCTTTGTTCCTTATAACATCCAACTACTGCCCCCAATCCCCATAATCTCCTAATAACTTCACTCCACCCAAATCAATTCCCCCAACATCTCTCAATCAATACCCCCACCCCATCATCGCCAATTATTGCCCCAAATCCATCATCCGTTGATGCCTACCCACAATGACCAAACCTACCCCCAATAGAAAAACCCTAATCCCATCCTCTCCAATCACAACCTCCAACAATTACCAGCTTCCCCCATCTGCTGTGACCCTAAAACTCCATCATTCCCCATCACTGCCCCATCTCTCATTACATCCCCCATTCCTGCATCCACTGACTTACCCACCCATATCATCCCCAAATCTGTACCATTTTCCAACCGCTTTGCACAATACCCATCCCAACCCCCATCCTTCCCCCAATAAAATACCCCTCTCTTATCACATCCCACAATTACCATCATCACAGTTGAACTCTTGTGACCCTCAAATCCCATCATCCCCAATTACTTCTCCTATTCCGCAATACATCCGCATCCCTGCCCCCATCTTCGTCATCCCAATCATTGCCCTATCCCTATAAATTCCCCAATTCCTATTGACACACCCATTACTTGCCCCAACCCCCATCATCCCCAATCACTGCTCCCAACCACCATCATCCCCCAAGCACTTCCCCTAACCCATCATCCTCAAACCCTCATCACCCCCCCCCCCCCAATCCCTCAATTTTCCCCAACCCCCATTACGGCCTAATCACTGCCCTCAATGTATTCTTCCCAATTACTGCCCCCAACCCCCATTACCCCCCAAACACTTCCCCTATACCTTATTAAACCCCCATCATTGACCCAGTCCCCACTATCCCCTAATCTTCCATCATCCTGCAGTCCCTGTCCTTATCCCCCTTTTCACCCCACTCCCTGTCCTCAACCAATATTATCCCTCCAATCACTGCCCCAAGTCCTCTCATCCCCCAATCATAACCTATTATTCCCCATATACTCTCTCCAAACCCATCATCTCCCAATCACTGCCCCTGTTCCCCTCTCACAACACCCAGTCACTGGCCCCAACTCTTATCATCCCCTGTCAAAAATGGACCTAGTCCCACTTTCTCTAAACACATTCTCCAGTTAATATTATCCCTCAACTACCAGAACCCCCCTCCAATTATCTCCCAATCACTGCCCTCAACCACCATTATTCCTGAATTCCTGCACCCACCTGTTTACCCCTTATAACTCGATCATAGCCCATAACCGCCTCCTCTCCCAATCAATGCCCTCAGCCGCCACCCAACCATCACCTAATCACTGCCCCAATGGCACCCCATCATTCCCTAATGATAACACATGCACCACCTCCATTATCCCGCAATCACTGCTTCGAACACTCTTCATCCCCAAATCCCCCATCAGCCTCCAATCACTGCCCAGATCCCCCATCAGCCTCCAATCACTGCCCAGATCCCCCCCATCAGCCTCCAATCACTGCCCAGATCCCCCCATCAGCCTCCAATCACTGCCCAGATCCCCCCCTCGCCCTCCAACCACTGCCCAGATCCCCCCCCCCTCGCCCTCCAACCACTGCCCAGATCCCCCATCGCCCTCCAATCACTGCCCAGATCCCCCATCGCCCTCCAATCACTGCCCAGACCCCCCCATCGCCCTCCAATCACTGCCCAGATCCCCCATCGCCCTCCAATCACTGCCCAGATCCCCCATCGCCCTCCAATCACTGCCCAGATCCCCCATCGCCCTCCAATCACTGCCCAGAACCCCCATCGCCCTCCAATCACTGCCCAGAACCCCCATCGCCCTCCAATCACTGCCCAGATCCCCCATCGCCCTCCAATCACTGCCCAGATCCCCCATCGCCCTCCAATCACTGCCCAGATCCCCCATCGCCCTCCAATCACTGCCCAGATCCCCCATCGCCCTCCAATCACTGCCCAGATCCCCCTCCAATCACTGCCCAGATCCCCCATCGCCCTCCAATCACTGCCCAGATCCCCCATTGCCCTCCAATCACTGCCCAGATCCCCCATTGCCCTCCAATCACTGCCCAGATCCCCCATTGCCCTCCATTCACTGCCCAGATCCCCCATTGCCCTCCAATCACTGCCCAGATCCCCCATCACTCTCCAATCGCTGCCCCAATCCCTCAGCACCCTCCAATCACTGCCCAAATCCCCCAATCACTGCCCAAATCCCCCAATCATTGCTCTAAGCCCTATAATCCCCCAATTGCTTCCCCTAACCCATTGGCCCCAGCCCATATCCTCCTCCCTCAATTAATCCCATTTTCTCTAAACACATCCTCCAATTAACATTATCCCTCAATCACATCCCTCAATTCCCATCACCCCTCAATGATTAACCCATAACCTGCTCCTCCATCACTACCAAATCGCTGCCAGCAGCTCCACTTCCCCCAATTATCACCTAATCAAAAGCCCACCCCAATATCCCAGAGCCGCATCCCCCCCAATTGTCCCTCAATCACTGCCCCCAACCCCCTCATAGACACAGTAGCAGGTCCCAAACTTGGCCCGTCAGGTGCCCAGCACCCTGCTCTGCACTTGGATTCACCAATAGTCCATTAACACTCAAAGACCACCTGCAACCCCCCCCCTTCTTCCCAAACCACTGCTCCCAATCACTAACCCCCGCTTCCCCATCTCACAACATCCACCAGTAATTGGCCCCCAACTCCTACCCCACCCACTCAACAATGCCTAATCCCATTTTATCTAAACACATTCTCCAATTAACCTCATCCTTCAACTCCTGTCACACCCAACACCCCCCATCCTCTAATCACTGATCCCCCCCCCCCCGCACACAGAGTACGGGGTCTCAAACTTGCCTCGGAAAGGTCTGTCAGGCACCCGGCATCCTGCACCATACTCTGATTCACCAATACTCTGAGCGGCCAGGCGAGACTTACAAGAATACGACATGCGGCCAAAGTCCATCAGCAGTGAAGATGTGGAGAGGGTCAAAATCCAAAGATATAGATGACGGGTGGAGGAGGGGGGTGGGGGTAGTTGTTATACAGCAGTGGTGACTCTTGCCACTACCAATCACCGATCAGGGAACACCTCCCCAAAATCTACATCTCATGCACAATGCAGACGCACGATCTTCCCGGAGATCATTTGATAACTGCAACCAAAAGCTTAGGAAGCCGGTGGAGCGAGTCAGTTGCAGGCATTAGGCGAGTCTGGCATAACCTGGAGGAAGGTAGGTTGTTGGGTAGGTATACAATTTTTTTCCATTTTATTGCATTTTCCTTTAAACCTAATCAAAATGTATGTTAACATTCCAGAAGTGTAAAAACCTGAAACCATCCTCACATCACCTGCACAGCTGCACTCAGACTGGAAGAGGAGCTGTGCTAGGAGACAATTAAGGACTGCTGCAGTGTCTGTGAACTGACCGGAAGAGCAGAGTGAAAAGATGTCGCCTTCTCGCCCATAGCCTGAGGAGTCAACACCGTATTCCTTAGAGTGATTGTAAAGTCTATTTTTTTTCTTTTTTTTTTTTAAAACAACAAACATGTTATACTTACCTCCTCTGTGCAGTTGGTTTTGCACAAAGCAGCCCAAATCCTCCTCTTCTCGGGTCCCTCTTTGCTGCTCCTGGCCCCTCCCCTCTATCGAGCGCCCCCTCAGCCAGCAGCTCTCTATGGGGGGCACCTGAGCCGAATTAGAGCTCTGTGTATCCATTCAGACACAGAGCACTACCTGGCCCTCCCCCCCTCTCTCACCGGATTGGCTGACTGACTTTGATTGACAGCCGTTGGAGCCAAAGGCTCCGCTGCTGCGTCTCAGCCAATCAGGAGTGTCCCGGACGGCTTAGACACCAGTGGACATCGCTGGAGAGAGAGGGGGCTCAGGTAAGTATTAGGGGGTGCTGGGGAGGCTGCTACACACAGAAGGTTTTTTATTTTTTCTCTTAAAGCGGAGCCCCACCCTAAAGTGAAACTTCCGCTCATCGGATCCCCCCCCCTTTAGGTGTCACAATTGGCACCTTTCGGGGGGAGGGGGGACAGGATACCTGTCTTTGACAGTTCCCACTTCTGGAAGTCCGCTGCAGCCGTGACGTCACCGCGGGGCTCCCTCCTCCTCCTCCCTCGGCCGCCGGGCTAATAGGAGAGAGGAGCGGGGCCTCACTGCCGGCTACACTGCCGGGTTACCTTACCCGCAATGGCGGCGGCAGCACCCGACAGCTGATGGAGACATCAGCTGCGGTGCCGACATCGAGGCACAGCAGGACAGGTAAGTGTCCATTTATTAAAAGCCAGCAGCTGCAGTATGTGTAACTGCTGGCTTTTATTTTTATTTTATTTTTCCTGGAACATCCCTTTAAGGTCCCTTTCACACAGTAATGTCCGTTTTTACGGACTCGGCTTGCTCAGTAGGGATCGCTCAGTTGATGCCCACTGAGCTGGCGGATGACAGGTCCGTCTCCGCCCACTTTGCAGGGACAGACCTGTCAGATCTCTGCTCTCCTCTATGGGGGGAAATCGGATGAATACGGACGCCTGTCCGTTTTCAATTGATCCGGATGGAAAATGGGGTTTCCATGCGTCTGCATTTAGCGGATCGGATGTCAGTGAATATGTGACCGCTGACATCCGTCACTCCATAGAGGTGAATGGAGCGTCCGCCTGAAAAACTGACAGGCGGACCTGAACGGTCCGTATGTGTGAAAGGGGCCTAATGCATAGAATGCATTAAAGTGGGGTTGCGGTCAAAAAAAAAAGGGGCTTAAATATCATTAAAAAAAAAAAAAAAAAAAAAAATTTTTTACTCACCTCCAAATGCCTGTTGCTAGGGGGTCCCTCGTAGTCTGCCACCTTCATTGCCCGGGCAAAACGTCACTTCCCCCTCGGCGCCGCACAGTCATCTGGGACCTGTCATGTGTCCCAGATGACTGAGCGTCAAATCACGGCGCACGGCGCCGCTCGCGCATGCGCAGTGGGTGCCCGGCTGTGAAGCCACAGCCGGGTTCCCACATTAGGAATGCCGGCACCGCGAGCGGCTCGTGGAACGAGGGGGGACCTCTTTCCCCCGCATCGCTGGACCCCGGGACAGGTAAGTGTCCGATTTTTAAAAGTCAGCAGCTGCCGTATTTGTAGCTGCTGACTTTTAAAAAAAATAAATAAAAAATTTTCCCCAGGACGGAGCTCCGCTTTAAGATAAAAAAAAAACCTTCTGCCTTTACAACTCCTCTAATGCCAACACAGACCGTGATCTCCCCTTCTCAACCACATGCCGACCAGCGCACGACGATATACGTCGGCACAATGGCATGGCTGGGCAAATGGCGTACAGGTACCTTGCCAAGATGCAGCATTGTGGGCACGTGCCCGCTCCGTGACCGCGGGTCCCGTGGACTCGATGTCCGCCGGGTGCCCGCGATCGTGTCACGGAGCAGAAGAATGTGCAGATGTAAACAAGGCATTTCCCCGTCCTGCCTTTTTTTTGTTTTATAGCGCAACAAATAAAAAAACTGCAGAGGTGATCGAATACCACCAAAAGAAAGCTCTATTTGTGGGGGGAGGAAAAAAGGACGTCAATTTTGTTTGGGTGCAACGTCACAACGACCGCGCAATTGTCAGTTAAAGCGATCGCAAAAAGCGATCTGGTCAGGAAGGGGGGTAAATTCTTTCGGGGCTGAAGCGGTTAACTGGACTGTCCTACACAGGAGTACGAATCACAAAACCAGCCAGACAGAATTACACCTTGGACGGCAGATGATATTTATTGCCGTGTTTCAAAGTATGTCGCCATTCTGAGCGCTGCGTTCTCCTACCTTCCACCTCCGCCTCTTTATAAAATAAGAGCTCCGCCTCCTTCGAGAACATCTGCAGCAACACAGACAGTGAGGGGTTCACCTGCAAATGGAAAAAAAAAACCACAAATTATCATCTTATCTAATAACAGTAAAAAATAAAATGTGGTAACTTAATCGCTAATATGAAATTGATAAACGATTAATTAAATGAAAAACAGCTGCAACTATTCAAATGTGTTCTGACACCACATAAAATATATATATACTAACAGATAAAATTTCAAAATGACTAATTAACATTCACCTCCAGGGAATATGTGACAGACTGTAATAAACCCATAAATGCCCAATAAAAACTCTGATTGCTGAAAAACTTAAATCCAAAACAATCAGTGCTCCGTGACCGTCTTCTCCACAGCCAGCTGATTCATTTGCGTCGCCTCAAAGGTCACGTGACTTTCTCAAGGATTTCCCTTGAGAAAGTCACGTGACGCAACGCGTCGGAAGGAGACGGTGACGACACTTCCGGTGTCTCGTTACCCTTGATTTGTAGTGAGGAGGAGAGTTGTTTCAATGCTAACTGATCGCTTTAATGCGTTTCTCTACTGCGCAAATCAATCAGCCGGCTGTGGAGAAGTTTTCGAAACCTGGAGCCATTAGCTGGGGGGGGGGGGGGGGGGGGTCGGATAGGTGAGCCAGCATCGCACACTGAGGTTGGTGGTGATCATCGATCTGCATAGATTTTCTGTAAAGACGGTCACGGAGGACGGATTGTTTTGGATTGAAGTTTTTCAGCAATCAAGAGTTGTTATTGTGTATGTTTATTACAGTCTGTCACATATTCACTGGGGGTGAATGTTAATTAGTGATTTTGAAATTTAGCGCACTATTATCTGTTAGTATATTTATCTAATAACAGACGAGCACTAAACACACCCCACCCTGAACTGTCCCCCCCCACCCGCAACTGAAACCCCCCACTCTGAACTGTCCCCCCCACCCGCAACTGTCACCCCCCACCCTGAACTGTCCCCCCCACCCGCAACTGATGCCCCCCACCTGTCGCCCCCCCCCCACCTGCAACTGTTGCCCCCCACTAAATACCCCCCCCACCGGCAACTCTCACCCCCCACCCCAAACTGACGCCCCCCACCCTGAACTGTCACCCCCCCACTAAACACCCCCCCACCCGCAACTCTCACTGCCCCACCCGCAACTCTAACCCCCCCACTAAAACACCCCTACACCCGCAACTGTCACCCCCCCAACCACAACTGTCACCCCCCCAACCACAACTGTCACCCCCTCAAACACCCCCCCACCCGCAACTCTCACCCCCCACTAAACACCCCCCCACACGCAACTCTCACCCTGCACTAAACACCCCTACACCCGCAACTGTCAGTATAGTGTGGGGTATGAGGAGTATAGTGTGGGGTATGAGGAGTATAGTGTGGTAGGGTGAGGGAGCATAATCTGGTATGGTATGGAGTATATTGGGGGTGTGATGTGTATAGTGTGGGGGTGTGAAGGATATAGTATCCTTCACACCCCCACACTATGCACCTCACAACCCCAATATACTCCTTACCATACCCCACACTATACTCCTGCCACCCCCACTATATCTCTAACAATAACCCCCACACCCCAACCCCTATACCCCTTACTCTCCACTGTACTCCTCACACCCCACCACACAGCTTACATCTCCCACTGTACTCCTCACACCCCACCACACAGCTTACATCTCCCACTGTACTCCTCTCACCCCACCACACAGCTTACATCTCCCACTGTACTCCTCTCACCCCACCACACAGCTTACATCTCCCACTGTACTCCTCTCACCCCACCACACAGCTTACATCTCCCACTGTACTCCTCTCACCCCACCACACAGCTTACATCTCCCACTGTACTCCTCTCACCCCACCACACAGCTTACATCTCCCACTGTACTCCTCTCACCCCACCACACAGCTTACATCAACCACTGTACTCCTCTCACCACACCACACAGCTTACATCACCCACTGTACTCCTCACACCCCACCACACAGCTTACATCTCCCACTGTACTCCTCACACCCCACCACACAGCTTACATCTCCCACTGTACTCCTCTCACCCCACCACACAGCTTACATCTCCCACTGTACTCCTCTCACCCCACAGCTTACATCTCCCACTGTACTCCTCACACCACACAGCTTACATCTCCCACTGTACTCCTCACACCACACAGCTTACATCTCCCACTGTACTCCTCACACCACACAGCTTACATCTCCCACTGTACTCCTCTCACCCCACCACACAGCTTACATCTCCCACTGTACTCCTCACACCCCACCACACAGCTTACATCTCCCACTGTACTCCTCTCACCCCACCACACAGCTTACATCTCCCACTGTACTCCTCTCACCCCACCACACAGCTTACATCTCCCACTGTACTCCTCACACCCCACCACACAGCTTACATCTCCCACTGTACTCCTCACACCCCACCACACAGCTTACATCTCCCACTGTACTCCTCACACGGGACACCTCTCACCTCCGGGCAGCCATCTTTCCGCTGGGTATTCTGGGTAATCCTCCGGAATCCCCACGTCCGACGTGTGACGTTCCCTCACCTAATCGGAGCGGCGGCCATCTTCCCGGAGACCAGGGCGTATGGGGAAGAGAACTCCGCAAAGATGGAATCCGACCACAGTCACAGCGGCCTCTAGAGGCTGAGATCTCACCTCACTGAATGTATGTGTGTACTCTGCTCTCTCTCTGTACTGGTATTAGATTAGATAGTGTCAGGATTAGTCCCAAGAGCTGACAATCTATATCCAGTCACTGTACAGATCTCTTATTGGAGGGACTCTGCTCTGTACTGGTATTAGAATGGTGTCAGGATTAGTCCCAAGAGCTGACAATCTATATCCAGTCAGTGAACAGATCTCTTATTGGAGGGACTCTGCTATGTACTGGTATTAGAATAGTGTCAGGATTAGTCCCAAGAGCTGACAATCTATATCCAGTCAGTGCACAGATTTCTTATTGGAGGGACTCTGCTCTGTACTGGTATTAGAATGGTGTCAGGATTAGTCCCAAGAGCTGACAATCTATGTCCAGTCAGTGTACAGATCTCTTATTGGAGGGACTCTGCTATGTACTGGTATTAGAATAGTGTCAGGATTAGTCCCAAGAGCTGACAATCTATATCCAGTCACTGTACAGATTTCTTATTGGAGGGACTCTGCTCTGTACTGGTATTAGAATGGTGTCAGGATTAGTCCCAAGAGCTGACAATCTATATCCAGAAGGCCTATTTTAGGATCAGAGCTGAACCAAAAATTGCTGGATACCTTGTGAACTGAGTAACCTAATCCTGTTGTTTGCCTACCTGTTGCTGACCCAGCCGACCTCTGGACCTGTCCTACTCTGCCTACCTGTTGTTTACCCGACCTGCTTCTGTAACTGCTCTACCCTGCCAGCCTGCTTCTGATCCTTCTGTACTCTGCTTACCTGTTGCTGACCTAGCATGCCCCTGGACCTCATATATTCTGCTATGTCATTGCTGACCCAGTCAGCCTCTCAGACTACACCTGTTGTTGACCCAGCCTGCCTCTGGACCTGCTCTACTCTTCCTACCTGTTGCTGACCTAGCTGGCCTCTGGATCTGTCCTACTCTGCCTACCTGTTGCTTACCTGGCCTGCTTCTGAACCTGCTCTACCCTGCCAGCCTATTTCTGATCCCCCTTTACTCTGCTTACCTGTTGCTGACCTAACCTGCCTGTGGACCTCCTATATTCAGCTTTCTCTTTGATGACCCAGCTAGTCTCTCCAATTTGCAATACTCTGCTTACCTGTTGCGGACCCACCCTGCCTCTGGAACTGCTCTACTCTGCCTACCTGTTACTGACCTAACCAGCCTGTGGACCTGCTCTACTCTGTCTATATACTGCTGATTTAGCCTTCTTATGGATCTGTTCTACTTGTCTTACCTGTTGCTGACCTAGCCGTCTTCTGGTCATGCTTAGCTGTTGCTTTCCTGTCTGGCCTCTAAACTTTCTCTATTCCACTTACCTTTTGCGGATCCAGCCATCCTCTGGACCTGTTCTACTCTGACTACCTGTTGCTGAACTAGCTGGCCTCTGGACCTACTCTACTCATCCTGTCTGTTGCTGATTCAGTCAGCTTCTAGACCTGCTCTACTCTGCATACTTGTTGCTGACCCAGGCTGCTTCTTAAACTGCTCTACTCTGCCTAGCTGTTGTTGACTTGGTCGACCTCTGGACCTGCTCTACTCTGTCTACCCGTTGCTGATACAGCCTGCTTCTGGACCTGCTCTGGTCTGGCTTCCTGTTACTGACAACTCGGTCAACTACTGGACCTGCTCTACTCTGCCTATCTGTTGTTGACCTGCCTGGCTTCTGGACCTGCTTTATTTTGCCTACCTGTTGCTGACCCGGCCTGCTTTTGGCCCTGCTCTACTTTGCCTTCCTGTTGCTTACTTCACCAACCTTTTGACCTGCTCTACTCTACAAAGCTGTTTCTGACCAGTGCTGAATCGCACGCTCGCGACCCGGTCAGGAGCTCCGTGACCCCGGCCGCGGGACCAGCGGACCCGATCGCCGCTGGTGTCCCGCGATCGGGTCACAGAGCTGAAGAACGGGGAGAGGTCTGTGTAAACAAACCTCTCCCCGCGCTTCCTACACTGCCTGTCATTGATCGCTGTTCCCTGTCATCGGGAAAGCCGATCAATGACGTCAGACGTCAGCCCCGCCCCCTAATGTAAAAAAAAAACACACGTCACACTAACTCCTCCCCCCTAGTGGTTAAAGCAGTGTTTCAGCTTAAAAAAAAAAAATTTCAAAGTCAGCAGCTAAACAAAAAGTCGCTGCTGACTTTTAATAAGTACACTTACCCTCCCAGAGCGCCCGCGATGTCGTTCGTTGAGGCCGAGATGTCCCTCGGCGTTCCGGATCCAGCGCCGCCATCCTCAGTAAGGGAAACGGCTTCGCGCGGCCTACTGCGCATGCGCGAGTGGGATTTGTGAATGGGGAACGCAATGTGTTGTGGGACACCGTTCCCATAACACACCGCGCCCCATTCACTAGAAGACGGAAGGAGAGAAGATCACTGCGGCGCTGGAGGAGGCAGATTAGGACAATCTGCCTAGCAACAGCCATTTCTGTTTTTTTTTTTTTTTCTCATTTGAAATTGTTACTAACATTTTTAAAAGTTTTTGTTTTCAGGGTGTCCCACCACTTTAACTCTTTCACTGCCAGTGTCATTTATACAGGAATCAGTGCATTTAAATAGCATTGATTGCTGTATAAATGACAATGGTCCAAAAAAAATGTGTCAAAAGTCCGATGTGTCCGCCATAATGTCGCAGTCACAATAAAAATCGCTGATCGCCGCCATTACTAGTAAAAAAAAAAAATATTAATAAAAATGCTATAAAACTATCCCCTATTTTGTAAACGCTATAACTTTTGCGCAAACCAATCAATACTCGCTAATTGCGATTTTTTTTTTACCAAAAATATGTAGAAGAATACGTATCGGCCTAAACTGAGGGAAAAAAATGTTTTTTATATATTTTTTGGGGATATTTATTATAGCCAAAAGTAAAAAATATTGAATTTTTTTCAAAATTGTCGCTCTATTTTTGTTTATAGCGCAAAAAATAAGAATACCGCAGGGGCGATCAAATACCACCAAAAGAAAGCTCTATTTGTGGGAAAAAAAAGGACGCCAATTCTGTTTGGGAGCCACGTCGCACGACCGCGCAATTGTCAGTTAAAGCGACGCAGTGACGAATCGAAAAAAGGGGCCTGGTCCTTTGGCTGCCAATTGGTCCGGGGCTGAATTGGTTAAAATTAATTCGTATTTCGTGTCCGAAATTCAATTTGGATTCGTACGAAATACAAATTTTCGTTCTTAACAATTACGAATGTTCGTTATGATGAATTTATCATTATGAGGGGCTCCCACCATCCCTGCGCTGTGCTGACTTCCTGTTTCTTTTTTTTTTATCTTTCAGGTTCGTTAACTTTTCGTAAGAATTACGAATGTTCGTTATGATGAATTTCAATTTATCATCCAGTCACGTTTCCGTTGTAACGGAATTTGGATCCGAAATTCGTAAAACGAAATTTCGTACAGAATTCGGAAGCATAGCGATTCGTATTTCGGATCGTCCCGAATTTACGGAAATTCGTACAAATTTTCGATTCCTACGAAATTAATCGCACATGTCTACCAATAACAACGGTGGGCTCTGCGAGTGCGAACGCGTTTTTTTTTCGCACGTTCTGCGCGCGATGACATGCGCTTTTCTGCCGATTCACGGCACGCTCGGAGGTGAACGCGGCCTTCTAATAGATCTGTTTTCATAGATGTGATTGTGCGGGCCCCTCCCCCCTCCTCTGTATTACACACAAGTTTTGCTGGTGAGTAATGCGGGCGGGTCAGCGGTGAATTGTGTGTCCTCGGGGTATGGATTCTACACAGAGCCTGTTATGTACACAACACGCCGCCAACAACTGCTGCCAGACCGCCTGCCATTAATAGATGCTTCACACCTGGAAGGAACAGCGCTCCCCCCCCCACCCCCCCCGGGGGGCGCCACCAGGAGAGGTCACTAAGATGTACCCGACGTCTGATGTCAGCTCCCCTGGCACCCCGCCAGGTGAAATTACTGACATCCACAGGGAAACCTCACAGGAAATCACACAGAACTTTTCATTCTTTTTTTTTTTCCTCTTTACATTTTCCAGCTGCTGCAAACTGACAGTTTTCCAGCAGAGGAATACACAGAGGTGAAACTGTCATCAGTAAGGTGTCAGTGTAACACTTGCAGGTATTTATTACCCTCTCACAGGGATCACAGTACTCCCTCCCCCCCCAACAATGTTGCAGTCTGATCACTGAGAGAGGGAGGAGACTGAGAAAATGCTTCCTCCTGCCTGCAGCTGACTGATGGTATCATCTAGCCATGGGTGGTTAACCTGCGGCCCTCCAGCTGTTGTGAAACTACAAGTCCCATGAGGCATTGCAAGGCTGACAATTACAAGCATGACTCTCAAAGGCAGAGGCATGCTGGGACTTGTGGTTTCCACACCAGCTGGAGGGCCACAGGTTTGAGCACCCATGATCTAAGCCTAGGAAAAGTCACTAGACTGGAGTTCAAGGACATTTGTTTAACTGCTTCCCGCCCGCCTTATTGTAGAATGATGACAGGGGCAATTACACTGATCATCAGTGCCCTGCCTATCAGTGTAGCCCAATTAGTGCAACCTCATCAGTGCCACTCAGTGCAGCCTTATCAGTGCCACCTCATCAGTGCCCTTCAGTGTGGCCTTATCAGTGCCCATCAGTGCCGCCTCATCAGTGCCCTTTAGTGCAGCCTTATCAGTGCCCATCAGTGCAACCTCATCAGTGCCCTTTAGTGCAGCCTTATCAGTGCCTCTTCATCAGTGCCACCTCATCAGTGCCCTTCAGTGCAGCCTTATCAGTGCCTATCAGTGCCGCCTCATCAGTGCAACCTCATCAGTGCCCTTTAGTGCAGCCTTATCAGTGCCTCTTCATCAGTGCCGCCTCATCAGTGCAACCTCATCAGTGCCCTTCAGTGCAGCCTTATCAGTGCCCATCATTGCAACCTCATCAGTGCCCTTTAGTGCGGCCTTATCAGTGCCTCTACATCAGTGCGCCTCATCAGTGCCCTTTAGTGCAGCCTTATTAGTGCCCATCAGTGACCTTTAGTGCAGCCTTATCAGTGCCTCTTCATCAGTGCCGCCTCATCAGTGCAACCTCATCAGTGCCCTTCAGTGCAGCCTTATCAGTGCCCATCATTGCAACCTCATCAGTGCCCTTTAGTGCGGCCTTATCAGTGCCTCTACATCAGTGCGCCTCATCAGTGCCCTTTAGTGCAGCCTTATTAGTGCCCATCAGTGACCTTTAGTGCAGCCTTATCAGTGCCTCTTCATCAGTGCCGCCTCATCAGTGCCCTTCAGTGCAGCTTTATCAGTGCCGCATCATCAGTGCAACCTCATCAGTGCCCTTTAGTGCAGCCTTATCAGTGCCCATCAGTGCCCTTTAGTGCAGCCTTATCAGTGTCTCTTCATCAGTGCCACCTCATCAGTGCAACCTCATCAGTGCCCTTCATTGCAGCCTTATCAGTGCAGCCTCATCACATCCAGCAGTGCAACCTGATCAGTGCCTTTTAGTGCAGCCTTATCAGTGCCCATCACTGCCACCTCATCAGCGCAGCCTTATCAGTGCCTAGGAAGGGAAAAAAGACAATAGAGGTAGAGCGTTAAGCGGTCAGTTCCAGACATCCATATTGAAACACAAAAATAGTATAATTTATTCATAGAAAAATACACAAGGACCCATACATACATGTACAAATAGAAGCAATAGGTCCCTAAGGGATCATGATAGTATAGCAAGTAAATGTAAACACGCAATCAAGGCCGACGTTTCGCAGTCAGTTAGACATATTTGCTTCTTCAAGGAGTCTCTCTGAGTGTCTCCGAGCAACACAGAGTGTCTCCAAATGACACCGGTGCCCCCGCACCTCTGGCCACCTGTGGTACTGCACACCCCAGCGGCTTGAATCCTGCTCGTCTTGCGAGGCAACGCTCACAAATTGAGTCAGGTTTTTTTAAAAATAGCTCGTATTCCAAAAAGCTTGTAAACGGCGTTACTCGCAATCCGAGATTTTACTGTACTTGGTTACTCGGGGAGACACAGTCCATTATGAATATAGTGTCCGGGTTTCAAGCGGTCTGAAACCCCCCAACACACGATTAACCACTTAAGGACCGAGCCTCTTTCTGAGATTTGTTGTTTACAAGTTAAAAACATTTTTTTTGCTAGAAAATTACTTGGAACCCCCAAACATTATACATTTTTTTTTCTAACGCCCTAGAGAATAAAATGGCGGTCGTTGCAATACTTTCTGTCACACCATATTTGCGCAGCGGTCTTACAAGCGCACTTTTTTTTGGAAAAAAATATACACTTTTTTGAATAAAAAAATAAGACAAAAGTAAAGTTAGCCCAATTTTTTTTATATTGTGAAAGATAATTTTACGCCGAGTAAATTGATACCCAACATGTCACGCTTCAAAATTGCGCCCGCTCGTGGAATGGCGACAAACTTTTACCCTTAAAAATTTCCATAGGCGACGTTTAAATAATTCTACAGGTTACAGAGGAGGTCTACGGCTATAATTATTGCTCTCGCTCTACCGATCGCGGCGATACCTCACATGTGAGGTTTGAACACCACTTTCATATGCGGGCGCTACTCACGTATGCGTTCGCTTCTGCGCACGAGCTCGTCGGGACGGGGCGCTTTAAAAAAATTTTTTGTTTGTTTTTCTTATTTATTTTTCTTGATTTTATTTATTTTTACACTGTTTTTTTAAAAAAATTTAATTGGCTCACTTTTATTCCTATTACAAGGAATGTAAACATCCTTGTAATAGAAAAAAGCATGACAGGTCCTCTTAAATATGAGATCTGGGGGTCAAAAGTCCTCAGATCTCATATTTGGACTTCAATGAAAAAAAAAAAAATGTCATTTAAAAAAATGACATTTGAAAATTCCTCTTTAAGAGGTATGGGCGGAAGTGACGTTTTTGACGTCGCTTCCGCCCTCCTATGGTATAGAGATGAGTGGCGGCCATCTTAGCGTCACTCATCTCTATGCCCAGCAGGAGAAAGGACCCGATCGCCTCTGCCGACGGTTCCGGTAAGTGGCGGAAGGCGCGGGAGAGCGGCGGGAGGGGGGGGCACCTCTCCCGCCACCGATAACGGTGATCTCGCGGCGAATCCGCCGCGATGACCACCATTATCGGACAGCCGACCGGCGCCTGAAGAGATGGATATCTCGGTTGTGGCAGCAGCTGCTGCCGTTACCGAGATATCCCTCTTCAAAATCAGGACGTACATCGTCGTGCGCCGGTCGGAAAGTGGTTAAACAAAAATATTAAAAGTCAGCAGCTACAAATTAGACATGTGCACAACAAAAAAATTTGTTTATTTTCGTTTCGTTTTTTTCGTTTCCGTTGATTCGTAACGATTCGTAATTTCGTAAGTCGTCGGTGGTCGTATTCGGAACGATTTGTATTTTCCTAAGAGTTATTTTTTCGTTGATTCGTTTTTCTGTTAGTTTAATTTTCGTTTATTGGAAATTCGGACGCATTCGTATTTTCGTAGATTTAGTTACATTCGTACTTTCGTTAGATTGATTTATTCGTACTTTCGCAACATTGTTTTCGTACATTCGTAATCGGAGCATAAATCATAATTTTATGTAATGTGTATGCTATTATTACATTGTAAGAGACACGGAAAATTACGAATCGAAAAAAAAAAAAAAAGTTACGAATGTACGAATTTTTTCGTTCAATCCATTCGAAGCACGATAAGCAGCGCCATTGTAAGAGACACGCAAAATTACCAATTCAACAAAAAAAAAAAAAGTTACGAATGTACAAATTTTTTCGTTCATTTTGATTTTCGTTGTTCCTGTTTTCGTTTTTCGGATTTTCTTCTTTCGTAGTTTCGTTGTTTCTAATTTGGTTATTCAGGATTTTCGTTGTTTTCGTATTCATTCGATTCGAACGATTCGTTAAAATTTTTAGCGAATCGTTCGTTCATTCGTACGATAACGAATGAACGAATATAACGAAAAAAAAACAAAACGAATTGCACATGTCTACTACAAATACTGCTGTGATGTCGGCAGCATATGACGAGCAATCGCTCGTCTCTCGGCTGCCCCCCGCCGCCATCCTCTGTCAGGGAATCAGGAAGTGAAGCGTTGCGGCTTCACTGCCCGATTCCCTACTGCGCATGTGCGCGTCGCGCTGCGCGTCGTCACTGGTCCCTGTTGTGTCCTGGGAACTGTGTGGGGGGGGGGGGCGGGGCATCTGCGGCTAGCTTGTCCCGGAAGTAGGTGCAGACAGTGCCGGGACAAGGTCATCCAGTGCCCAGGGCAAAGTTGTCAAACTGCGCCCCCCTTTCCCTTAGGGTTAGGCTCAGTGTGCCCCCTACCCCTGCAATATACCATTGAGCCAGGGGGGGCCGTCCCTCCTGCCCACCCCTTGTCCGGGCCCTGGGTGCAGATACCTGGATTATACAGGTATCTGCACCCCCCTCCCCCCTAAGAGGTGCCAATTGTGGCACCGGGGGGGGGGGGGGAGGAATCCGATGAGCGGAAGTTCCACTTTAGGGTAGAGCTCCGCTTTAAGAGCTATGGGCGGAAGTGATGTTTTGACGTCGCTTCCGCCCTGCAATGATAGGGAGACAGGTGGGGGGCCATCTTCCCCCTTACTCGTCTCCATGTCAGGATAGGGAGAGGATCCGTTCGCCTCCACCGCTGCCAACGGCTCCGGTAAGCGGCGGAGGGCACCGGAGTGCGGGCGGGAGCCCCTTCTCCCGCCGCCGATAAAAGTGATCTTGCGGCAAATCCACCGCAGAGACCACTTTTACCTTTAAGCGGACCGCCC
The DNA here is from genome assembly GCA_028564925.1 of Lithobates sylvaticus. NCBI lineage: Eukaryota > Metazoa > Chordata > Amphibia > Anura > Ranidae > Lithobates > Lithobates sylvaticus. Next base: position 23,524,653 of record CM053028.1, on the reverse strand, counting down.
GCTGAAGAAAAGGATACCGGGGCTATGGCAGCTAGCTGCCGCAATAACAACGATATTCCTCTTCAGAGTACTGACGTATAACGATGGTGGGCGGTCCAGAAGTGGTTAAAAATCCGGACCGTCCAGGTGAATCCCGGACAGGTGGTAACCCTAAAATGAACCAATCGCCGCACTCCTCGCCAAAGCAAGTCTTACAAGTGTGGTTATTGTACAGGTTCTCTTTACCTGTTGAATTTGTCTTTGTGAAGAATGTGTTAACAAAATGTGCAGGAAAAATCTCTAACTTTAATGAAATCATTATTAATAATGGTTTTCTCGCTTTGAAATGTCGCTTTAAACATGTGTTATGTACTTTCTGCAGCTTGATGCCTCGGGGGCTCCTTATGTCGGAGTCGGCAGCTCTGCTGCAACGTACAAAGTGACAGCTCGGCGTGTACAGAGACAGCTAGGGGAAGCCGAACCTCCAGGATCAGACCGAGTGGGCGGCTGCACCCAGGTTCTAATTTTTCCTTTTCTTTCCCGTTGTGTTTGATTGTAATGCCGCGTACACACGGTCGGAATTCTTGTCGGAAAAATCTCTGATGATTTTCTCGTCGGAATTCCTACGGAATTTCGCTCAAACTGTCTTGCCTACACACGGTCACACCAAATTCCGACGGTCAGTAACACAGCGGCATAAAACACGTTCGACAGCACTATAAAAGGGAAGTTTAATGCTTCCGAGCATGCGCCGAATTGTTTCCGAGCATGCGTCGGAATTTTGCGTGTCGGAATTGCATACACACGATCGGAAAATCCGATAGAAAGGTTTTCCGTCGGAAAAATTGAGAACAGGTTCTCAATCCAAAGTCCGTCGGAAATTCGGACAGAAAAAGACAGATGGGCATACACACGGTCGGAAAATCCGTTGAAAAGCTCCCATCGGACTGTTTCCATCGGAAATTCCGACCGTGTGTACGCGGCATTAGAATGGGAATCCCAATACAAAGTGGGTTCTATTTTGTTGCTGATTTTGTGAAATGACATTGGCCTGTTATGAGGCCGGGTTATATGTAAGGCCCCTTTCACACTGGGGCGGTGCGGGCGTCGGCGGTAAAGCAGCGCTATATTTAGCGCTGCTTTACCGTCGTTTTATCAGCGGTATTCGGCCACTAGCGGGGCGGTTTTAACCCCCGCTAGCGGCCGAAAAAAAGGGTTAAAACCCCCCGCAAAGTGCCGAATTTACGAATTTTTACGAATACGAATTCTGTACGAAATACGAAATTTTAGTTTTACGAATTTCGGATCCAAATTATCCGAATCCAAACTACCAAATGACGAATTTCAACTAATATGAAAGAAATTATAGCAGATATAACGAATGATTCGAATGAATTCGAGATTCAGTATAACGAATATCGACACTCTACGAATAATAACGAATTATCCGAAAACGTATTAACGTTACATAACACAAGTCTATTGTCTATTGTTCACCAATCACTCAGAGGAAGTACGAAATACGAAATTTCGTATTCGTATATGAAATTTCGTATTTCGTACTTCCTGTGAGTGATTGGTGAACAATAAAAGATAGACTTGTGTTATGTAACGTTAATACGTTTTCGGATAATTCGTTATCATTCGTAGAGTGTCGATATTCGTAACGATTCGTAACGATATTAACGATTCGTAACGATATTAACGATTCGTAACGATATTAACGTTTCGTAACGATATTAACGATTCATAACGATTCGTAGCGATTCGTAACGATATTAACGATTCATAACTATATTAACGATTCGTAACGATATTAACGATTTGTAACGATATTAACGCTTCGTAACGATTCGTAGCGATTCGTAACGATATTAACGTTTCGTAACGATATTAACGTTTCGTAACGATATTAACGATTTGTAACGATATTAACGTTTCGTAACGATATTAACGATTTGTAACGATATTAACGTTTCGTAACGATTCGTAGCGATTCGTAACGTTATTAACGATTCGTAACGATATTAACGATTTGTAACGATATTAACGTTTCGTAACGATTCGTAGCGATTCGTAACGTTATTAACGATTCGTATTGATATTAACGTTTCGTAATATTAACGATTTGTAACGATATTAACGTTTCGTAACGATTCGTATCGATTCGTAACGATATTAACGATTCGTAACGATATTAACGTTTCATAACGATATTAACGATTCGTAACGATTCGTAGCGATTCGTAACGATATTAACGATTCGTAACGATATTAACGATTTGTAACGATATTAACGTTTCGTAACGATTCGTAGCGATTCGTAACGATATTAACGATTCGTAACGATATTAACGATTCGTAATGATTCGTAGCGATTCGTAACGATATTAACGTTTCGTAACGATATTAACGCTTCGTAACGATTCGTAGCGATTCGTAACGATATTAACGATTCGTAACGATATTAACGATTTGTAACGATATTAACGTTTCGTAACGATTCGTAGCGATTCGTAACGTTATTAACGATTCGTATTGATATTAACGTTTCGTAATGATATTAACGATTTGTAACGATATTAACGTTTCGTAACGATTCGTATCAATTCGTAACGATATTAACGATTCGTAACGATATTAACGATTCGTAACGATATTAACGTTTCATAACGATATTAACGATTCGTAACGATTCGTAGCGATTCGTAACGATATTAACGATTCGTAACGATATTAACGATTTGTAACGATATTAACGTTTCGTAACGATATTAACGTTTCATAACGATATTAACGATTCGTATCGATTCGTAACGATATTAACGATTCGTAACGATATTAACGTTTCATAACGATATTAACGATTCGTATCGATTCGTAACGATATTAACGTTTCGTAACGATATTAACGCTTCGTAACGATTCGTAGCGATTCATAACGATATTAACGATTCGTAACGATATTAACGATTCGTACGAAATTCGTATTTCGTACGAATCCGAATTAAATTTCGTACACGAATTACGATTTTTTTTTTTATACAAAACGGAACGGAACGAAACAAAACAAATTTTTTGACGGCTCCCATGTCTAGCTAGCAGGACTTTTTTACCGTCCTGCTAGCGCACTCCTCCAGACAGTGTGAAAGCCCTCCGGCTTTCACACTGGAGGGAAAGGACCCGCTTTTTTCAGGCGCTATTTTTAGCGCTGTAGCGCATGAAAAACACTTCAGTGTGAAAGGGGCCTCAGTAATGTTCAGCTCTTTTTTTTCATACGAAGGGTGAAGATCTGGTTTTATGTATGTTGTTATCTGTCACAGAAGCCCGGTTTGATAATGTGCACTATATAACCAAAAGTATTGGGACACCTGCCTTTACACGCACATGAACTGTAAAGGCATCCCGGTCTAATGCCCCGTACACGCGGTTGGAAATTCCGATGGAAAAGGTTCGATCGGATTATGTTGTCGGAAAATCCGATCGTGTGTGGGCTCTATCGGACCTTTTCTGTCGGAAAAATTCAGACGGAAAAAATTTGAGAGCAGGATCTAAAGTTTTCCGACAAAAAAAATCCGATCGGACTTTTTCGATCGTTTGTAGAGAATTCCGACGCACAAAGTGCCACGCATGCTCAGATCAAATTACGGGACTAAAGCTATTGGCTACTAGCCTCTACGTAGTTCCGTCGTACGCCACCACGTTCCGATTTTGTGGTTGGAATGTCCGACGTGTGTATGAGGCATTAGTCCATAGGATTCAATATTGAGTTGGCCCACCCATTGCAGCTATAACAGCTTCAACTCCTCTGGGAAGGCCGTCCACAAGGTTTAGCAGTGTGTCTATGGGAATGTTTGACAATTCTTCCAAAGGAGCATTTGTGAGGTCAGGCACTGATGTTGGATAAGAAGGCCCGGCTCGCAGTCTCCACCCTAACGCCACGTACACACGATCGCACATTCCGACAACAAAATCCATGTTTTTTTTTCCGATGGATGTTGGCTCAAACTTGTCGGTCACACAAAGTTGGTCGGAAATTAAGATCGACAAGAACGCGTTGGCGTACAACACGTACGACGAGCCAAGAAAAATTAAGTTTAATAGCCAGTGTAGCTCTTCTGCTTGATTGCGAGCATGCGTGGCACTTTGTGCATCGGAATTGTCTACACACGATCGGAATTTACGACAATGGATTTTGTTGTCGGAAAATTTGAAATCCAGATCTCAAATTTTGTTTGTCGGAAATTCAGACGGAAAATGTTACGATGGAGCCTACACACGGTCGGAATTTCCGACAATGAGCTCACATCGAACAAGGCCCCATACACACTATTAGATTTTCTGCAGATTTTTGTCTTCAGATTTACCAAAACCAAATAATATGAGGTCAAACCTTAAGAGTTTCAATTTGTATGCAATCAGTAGACATGTGCAATTCGTTTCCTTTTTTTTTGTTTTTCGTTTTTTTCGTTATTTTCGTTCGTTAGTTTTCGTACGAATGAACGAACGATTACAAATTTTTTTAACGAATAGTTCGAATCGAACGAATCCGATTAACGAATCGTTCGAATCGAACGAATCCGAAAAACAACGAAAATCCGAAAAAAAATAATTAGAAACAACGAATGTACGAATGAAGAAAATCCGAAAAACGAAAACAGGAACAACGAAAATCAAAATGAACGAAAAAAATTCGTACATTCGTAACTTTTTTTTTTTGTTGAATTGGTAATTTTCTGTGTCTCTTACAATGGCGCTGCTTAATGTGCCTCGAATGGATTGAACGAAAAAATTTGTACATTCGTAACTTTTTTTTTTTTTTTTCGATTCGTAATTTTCAGTGTCTCTTACAATGGCGCTGCTTAACGTGCTTCGAATGGATTGAACGAAAAAATTCGTACATTCATAACTTTTTTTTTCGATTCGTGATTTTACGTGTCTCTTAAAATGTAATAATAGCATACACATTACATAACATTATGAATTATGCTCCGATTACGAATCTACGAATGTTACGAAAGTACGAATAAATACGAATGCGTCCGAATTTCGAATAAACAAAAATTAAACTAACGAAAAAACGAATCAACGAAAACATAACTCTAACGAATGTATGAATCGTTACGAATACGAACGCCGACGACTTACGAATTTACGAATCGTTACAAATCAACGGAAACAAAAAAAACAATTTTTTTTCGGAAACGAAAAAAACGAAACAAAAATAAACGAATTTTTTTGTTGTGCACATGTCTAGCACTCAGACAGGCACTTATACTACATCGTTTTGTTAAATCTGAAGACAACAATCTGCAGAAAATCCAATAGTGTGTATGGGGTCTAATTCATCCCAAAGGTGTTCTATGGGGGGTTGAGGTCAGGACTCTGTGCAGGCCAGTCAAGTTCCTCCACCCCAAACTCGCTCATCCATGTCTTTATGGACCTTGCTTTGTGCACTGGTGGGCAGTCATCTTGGAACAGGAAGGGGCCGCCCCCAAACTGTTCCCATAAAGTTGGGAACATGAAATTGTACAAAATCTCTTGGTATGCTGACGCCTTAAAGCGGAAGAAAAACCCATCAATTTTCCAGTTTCAAAAAACTGTTTAATTTCCGGCACGTGCCAGAAATGTAACACTCCCATTGGCTGTGCTCTCAACCAAACTGTCAAACCATCCAATGGCTGGTGTCATAACTGATCACATGTGCAGCATCATGGCAGTTGTAGATTAAACAGAAGCAAAGATGGCAGCTTCCTTGGCTGAAAACACTTATGCGGCGTACACACGGTCGGAATTTCCGATGGTAACAGTCCGATGGGAGCTTTTCATCTGATTTTCCGACCGTGTGTATGCCCATCGGTCTTTTTCTGTCGGAATTTCCGACGGACTTTGGATTGAGAACCTGTTCTTAATTTTTCCGACGGAAAACCTTTCTATCGGATTTTCCGATCGCGTGTATGCAATTCCGACACGCAAAATTCCGACGCATGTTAGGAAACAATTCGACGCATGCTCGGAAGCATTAATCTTCCCTTTTATAGTGACGTTGAACGTGTTGTATATCGCGGTGTTATTGACCGTCGGAATTTGGTTGTGACCGTGTGTAGACAAGACAGTTTGAGCGAAATTCCATCGGAATTCCGACGGGAAAACCATCAGAGCTTTTTCCGACGAGAATTACAACCGTGTGTACGCGGCATTACACTTTAACAGTTCCCTTCACTGGAACTAAGGGGTCAAGCCCAACCCCTGAAAAACAACTCCACACCATAATCCCCCCCCCCCCCCCCACCAAATGATTTGGACCAGTGCACAAAGCAAGGTCCATAAAGACATGGATGAGCGAGTTTGGGGTGGAGGAACTTGACTGGCCTGCATAGAGTCCTGACCTCAACCCGATAGAACACCTTTTGGCGAAGACTGTGAGCCAGGCCTTCACGTCCAACATCAGTGCCTGAGCTTACAAATGCTCTTCTGGAAGAATGGTCAAACATTCCCATAGACACCCTCCTAAACCTTGTGGACGGCCTTCCCAGAAGAGTTGAAGCTGTTATAGCTGCAAAGGGTTAACCAACTCAATATTGAACCCTACGGACTAAAGCCTCATACACACGATCGGACTTTGTACAAACTTTCCCGTGGATTTTTGTACAAAGGGCATCAGTCGTGAACTTGTATTGCATACACACGGCAGGACTTTTTCAGCCAACTTTCACCAAATCACGTGGTTTTTCTGCTCTTTACCGCCACCTTTGGTCAACTTCTGTATTGTTGTCTGATCTTTTGCATTGGTTCTGAGCATGCGTGTTTGTAGTCCTATGGTTTTCTGTACACACAATCGGACTTTGCTCTATCGGAATTTTGTTCCCGGAAAGTTTGTCCGTTCGCACAGCCAACAAAAGTCAGATGAAAACCGAAAAAGTTTGTCCGATGGAGCGTACACACGGTCGGATGTAGCCTTAAAACAGCTAATTTGATAACATGTATCCGTGGTCTCAGGCGGGCATTTTTCAGCTCCGCCACATAGTGCATCCTGTGACCCGCAAGCTACTCTCCTTTCAAGATATCCAAAACAAATTTGACATACCCAAAAAGCTTTTTTTTTCTTATCTTCAATTTAACCGCTTCCCGACCGCCTCACGCAGATATACTGCGGCAGAATGGCACGGGCAGGCAAAATCACCTACCTGTACGTGATTAGGTAATTGCCTGCCTGTGGGTCGCGTGCGCGCCGCCATCGGCGGTGGCGCTCTGCGGGGGGTCTTTAACCCTTTTTCGGCCGCTCGTGGGAGGTAAAACCGCACCGCGAGCGGACGAAAACCGCGGCTAAAACGACGGTAAAGCAGCGCTAAATATAGCGCTGCTTTACCGTCACCGTGGCTCCCCGCCCCAGTGTGAAAGGGGCCTTAGTTTCCAAGATATGCCTGTTTTCATTAGGTATGACATCATGCGCGCTTGCGCAGTCTGTAGTTTATAGATCGGCATATGTCAATGCCGTTTTTCAATGTCCGGCTATTATGCCTCCTGAACTGCGAGACATTCTCCTCTGAACGGCATAGAGGAGAAGTCTTGCGATGTAAAACTCATTCCCCTCTTCCTGACACTCCCCCTTGTGACTGAACAAGACGTCACCCAGGGGAGTGAATTAGAGGAGAGAGAGAGAGACACGGCGGTACGGCGCATGCGCGAGATTTCGACAGGGCCGCGCAGTAAGGGCGGAAATGACGTCCGCATCTCTGCCTGGAATCTTTACCAAAAATGGAGCAGCCTAGAACAAGAGGAAAACGGAAAATACAACAAAAAAAAAAAGGTACTTAGAGCGCTCGTTTTTCACTTTAGAACAGCTAGCATGATTGAGTATGTTGCAACACATGCAATTATTGAAAAAATAGAATTTTTTTTGGGGGGGGGGGGGTTTACTTCCTCTTTAAGATTGGGATACCATTAAAGTTCACGTGCGTGTAAAGGCAGGCGTCCCAATACTTTTGGTGATATAGTGTAGCTTATTAACACCTTCTCTATGCAAGTCTGCAATAACACCAAATTTCTGTATTTTTAGGAGGTCAACTGCACCTGTCAGTGAATTCTGAATGATCTCAGAAGCATCTCTAAGGCCCCTTTCACACTGGGGCGGTTTTCAGGCGGTACAGCGCTAAAAATAGCGCCTGAAAAAACCGGCCCCATTCACTCCAGTGTGAAAGCCGGCGGGCTTTCACACTGGAGCGGTGCGCTAGCAGGACCGCAACAAAAGTCCTGCTAGCAGCATCTTTGGAGCGGTGAAGGAGCCGTGTATTTACCGCTCCTATACCGCTCCTTCCCATTGAAATCAATGGGAAACCGCGGGGATACCGCCCGCAAACCGCTGCTGCAGCGGCGCTTTGCGGAGGTTTTTAACCCTTTTGCGGCCGCTAGCGGGGGTTAAAACCACCCCGCTAGCGGCCGAATACCGCGGGTAAAACGATGGTAAAGCAGCGCTAAATATAGCGCTGCTTTACCGTCGCCGCCCCGCACCGCCCCAGTGTGAAAGGGGCCTTACTGATGCCATCGACACAAGCCCAAAGCTTGTCCACACAGGTCCTGACCCGTCCCTCTTCTGCGCCGCCACTGGAAAATGCAGCGAAACGCACAGCGGCTCCCCATGACTCTGGAGACTTTCTATGGTTCAAGTGACCAGGGAAAAGTGTAACACGGTACCCGCTCGGTTCCTATAAATTATGTTGTAGAATAAGTACGAACACGCAGAGAATTCTCCCGGCATAAATTATCTAAAGCTTCCTGAGAAGGTGCTGGGTAAAGGGATAGCGCAGATCCCCGGCCTACCAGCTGCCGGCGGTTCCTATTACAGCTCCTCTCCCGCCGTCTCATCAACGTTTCATGAGTGGTGTCCGTTTTCCTTTCTCCACTCCTCGGCACGAGCCGCCGTGTGCTGCAGAGACGAGCGGGAATAGATCAGAGCGATTGGCTGATACTAAATGCGAACAAACAAAACATTACATCTTTTTAACCAGTTTGACTCTAGAGCAATTTGTATTCAGTTTTGCACACAAAAAACAAAAACGTAATTTTTGGTAATAACATCACTCAAAGCCCCAGAAAGTTATATATTTTCCGAAAGCACAGGCCCTGTAGAATAAAAACATGGTAGTTGCACATTTTTATGTCACATGATATTTGTCAAACTGTTTATTAAGCACTTCAGCCCCGGAAGATTTTACCCCCTTCCTGAACAAGATTCGTCACTCCGACGCTTTAGCTGACAATTGCGCGGTCGTGTGACGTGGCACCCAAACAAAATTGACGACTTTCCCCCCCCCACAAATAGAGCTTTCTTTTGGTGGTATTTGATCACCTCTGCGATTTTTATTTACGCTATATTTGCGCTATAAACAAAAAATGAGCGTCAATTTTGAAAAAAAAAAACAATATTTTTTACTTTTTGCTATAATAAATATCCCCCGAAAAATATATTAAAAAAAAAAATTCTTTCTCAGTTTAGGCCGATACGTATTCTTCTACATATTTTTTGTTAAAAAAAAATCGCAATAAGCGATTATTGATTGGTTTGCGCAAAAGTTATAGCATCTACAAAATAGGGGATAGTTTTATGGCATTTTTATTAATAATTTTTTGCGGTTTTTATTTTTTGCGCTATAAACAAAAAATGAGCGTCAATTTTGAATAAAAAAAAAAAAAACAATATTTTTTACTTTTTGCTATAATAAATATCCCCCCAAAAATATATTAAAAAAAAAATTCTTTCTCAGTTTAGGCCGATACATATTCTACATATTTTTGGTAAAAAAAAATCGCAATAAGCTATATATATGTAGATTGGTTTGCGCAAAAGTTATAGCGTCTACAAAATAGGGGATAGATTTATGGCATTTTTATTATAATTTTTTTTTTATTAGTAATGGTGGCGATCTGAGATTTTTATTGTGCCTGCGACATTATCTTGGGACCATTGTCATTTATACAGCGATCAGTGCTATAAAAATGCACTGATTACTGTGTAAGTGACACTGGCAGGGAAGGGGTTAAACACTAGGGGATGATCAAGGGGTTAAGTGTGTCCTAGGGAGTGATTCTAACTGTGGGGGGGGGGGGGAATGGGCTTCCACTGACATGACAACGGCGTCACTAGGGGGGGCAAAGGGGGCCCTGTCTCCCCCAACATTATGCTGTTCCCCCCTCTAATTTTTAATTTTTTTTTACAAAAAGGCAATGTCTTTTTGTTTGCATTCGTAGCGGATGCGACACATCTTACTCGGGCTGCCGCTGGAGTAACACAGTCTCTATTGAGAGAAAGAGTGTCCCCAGTCAGCTCCTGCGGGTGATTCCTCCCCCCTCCCTCTGCTTGCTGACACTGCATAATGCGAGCGCTCACACAACCACGGCCGCCCGATCTGTTCCTTCCTCTGCATCTACATTGCCAGGGAGAAGAGCGAGTTGCAGGAAGGACTCCACCAGGACTCTGTTACTGAAAAAACAGACTGATTTCTCCCGTCCTTAGGACAGGAGAACCAGCCTGTAAATTCCAAGAGATGCCAGACCAGCGCTGTCAATAGCAGGGGCAGGACAGCAAGAGGAGGCTGGAGAACCCCAACAGTGGCAGAACACCAGGGCCCGGTGGCAAGACAACATTTGCAACTAGAGATGTGCAATTCGTTTAGTTTTTTTCGTTTTCCGTTAAAATTCGTTATATTCGTTCATTCGTTATCGTACGAATGAACGAATGATTCGCTAAAAATTTTAACGAATAACGAACTATCGAATCGAACGAATATGAAAAACAACGAAAATCCGAAATAACCAAATTAGAAACAACGAATCTACGAAAGAAGAAAATCCGAAAAACGAAAACAGGAACAACGAAAATCAACATGAACGAAAAAATTTGTACATTCGTAACTTTTTTTTTTGTTGAATTGGTAATTTTCCGTGTCTCTTACAATGTAATAATAGCATACACATTACATAAAATTATGAATTATGCTGCGATTACGAATCTACGAAAACAATGTTATGAAAGTACGAATAAATCAATCTTACGAAAGTACGAATGTAACTAAATCTACGAAAATACGAATGCGTCCGAATTTCGAATAAACGAAAATTAAACTAACGGAAAAACGAATCAACGAAAAAATAACTCTTACGAAAATACGAATCGTTACGAATACGAACACCGACGACTTACGAAATTACGAATCGTTACGAATCAACGAAAACGAACAGAAACGAAAATAAACAAATTTTTCTGTTGTGCACATGTCTATTTGCAACCCTGATAGTTCTCCCACTGCTTTGGACCCTTATATTTTCTTGGTATGCTGGTGACCAGTGTTGGTCATCTTACTTTAAAAAAGTAATTAGTTAAGTTACAAATTACTTCTCCCAAAAAGTAATTGCGTTAGTAACTCAGTTACTACATTGGAAAAGTAATTAGTTACGCAGCAAAGTAACTGACTTTTTTTTAAAATATTCTATACGTGTAACTAAGGGGCGGGTCTAGTATTACTGTAAGCAAGGGGCGCATTTATTATTATTGTTATATATTGTGTAACCAAGGGGCTGCTCTATTATTACTCTAACCAAGGGGCAGATCTGTTATAGCGTGTAAGCAAGGGGCGGGTCTATTATTATTAGATCGTGTAAGGGGCGGGTCTATTATTATTATATCGTGTAAGGGGCGGATGGCTACAGAAGAGACAAATGTTAAATTAATGGGCAGAGCTCAATATATAACAATAATAATAATAAATGCGCTCCTTGGTTACAGTAATACTAGACCCGCCCCTTACTTACACGATAGACGCCCCTTGCAGAGTAGCACGAGCATCGGGAGCGTGCGGCATCGCCTCGTACAATTACATGTTAACTGCGCCTGCGCGGTGTAGAGTTCACTCAGAGCTGTTTAGGTTCGGCAATTTTCGGAAGCTCCGTAGTCCTTCGTACTGTGCAAGCCCTGTGCCTGCGCAGTACAGGGGGGTCCTTATCCGGCGGGGGAACTTTTTCGGCAGGACACCGGAATTACACTACTGCCATCTAGTGGCGGTAGATGTAATTGGGGTAACTAAGCCAAAGTAATGGGAACTGAGTTACCATGAGGGGAAAAGTAATCAGTTAGATTACTCGTTACCCTCTAAAGTAACTGCGTTAGGTAACTCAGTTTATTTTAACTCAGTTACTTACATCACTGCTGGTGACATATATCTTTTGTTTTCTGCCACCCTGGGGGGGGGGGTCCCAATACAGTAGGAAGGGAGCTCACTGCAGAACATGTGAATGGGCCCATTGTGGGATCGTAGTAAAGGGCCCCCAGGATATATATAATTGCATTTTATAGTTGCCCCCCTACTTTTGTTTTGCCCCCCTACTTCTGTTCCCCCACGTGCCCCCCCTAAATATGAAAGCTGTGATTTTGAGACCTACCAAAAAGCTGCCCATATGGCTCGTATCCTGGAGTGGTTCCCTCGTCCATTTTGTAAGGCTTATGTGACAATTGAACAGGACCTCTCCCCTGTAGACCTCCGGGCTCTTCTATGGGGGTATAAACACGATTACACTCGTTTGACCTCTCTATCCCCTTTAACCTCGGCCTCCTTGAAACTATGGTACCAGAAAGGACTTGACACCACTCTCTCCTCTGACCCAGGTCCCCTGATGTCCCTTTTTGACCACCCCGCACTCCCACAAGGGATAGGGGACACCACCCTGGGGTCCTTTAAACGCACTGCTTGGCCACAAGCTCATACTTTCGTACACCCGTCACAGGGGACTCCGGTTTCCCCGGGAGGCCCTGGAGACTGGCTCACAGCCTTACATATATCTACATTTGCCAAACACCTCCACTCCTCCTCTCAAATACATCGCACACACACCAGGGCCATCTTTAGATCGTTATAGGCCCCCGGGCAATACAGTGCACTGGGGCCCTGTCTATACGATCACGCACGAGAATAAAAATGCAAATTATCAATAAGGCTATATTTGTTGGTACTTCCAACAAAACCAGTTTAAACATTAACACAATGGTTGGACAATATAACACGAGTTTGATGGGCACAGTGGCAGCGTTTGATGGGCACAGCGGCAGCGTTTGGGCACAGTGGCAGCGGTTGATGGGCATAGTGGCTGCGTTTAATGGGCACAGTGGCAGCTTTTCAAGGGCACAGTGGCAGCTTTGATGGGCACGGTGGCTGTGTTTGATGGGCACAGTGGCAGCTTTGATGGGCACAGTGGCTGTTTGATGGGCAAAGTGGCTGTTTGATGGGCACAGGGGCTGTGTTTGATGGGCACAGTGGCCGCTTTTGAGGGGCACAGACAGTGGCTGTGTTTGATGCACAACTTGAACTTACTTAAGTAGACATTGTAATGCCCCGTACACACGGTCGGAAAATCCGACCACAAAATCCATCGGATTTTTTCCGACGGATTTAGTCCGACACTGGTGTTGCATACACACGGTCGGACAAAGTTGTCGGAAAATCCGATCATTCTGAACGTGGTGACGTTTGTTGCCTATGACGGGACTACGTAGAGGCTAGTAGCCAATAGCTTTGGTCTTGTAATGTGATCTGAGCATGCGTGGCACTTTGTCCGTCGGAATTCGCTACACACGATCGGAAAAAGTCCGATAGGACTTTGTTCTCGGAAAATTTGAGAGCAGGAGATAAAACTTTGTCCGTCGGAAAATCCGACGGAAAAAGTCCGATGGAGCCTACACACGGTCGGAATTTCCGACAACATTGTCCGATAGGACATTTTCCGTCGGAAAATCCGACCGTGTGTACGGGGCATTAGACTTACTTGAGGCCGCCGGCCTGGTGCAGTACAGTGTGTCACTCACAGCAGCAAGGCAGCGCCAGCTATCAAGGGCCATCTTTCCGCTACGCTCCCTGTCCATGCTGTCTGAAGAACATGGCAGAGGTGGGCGGAGCCTGTTCACTAGCCACTGGGGCAGCGGCAGTGCGCTATGACTGTTGGGGCAGGCGCGGCCTCTGATTGACGTCACTGGTTGCTAGCTAGATGCCGGCTGGCGAAGTGAGCAACCAGTGCAGTCAGTCAATTTAAGCAGCAGATTGCAGCACTGAGGATCAGCCCTGGATGGGGCCCTCCAGACAAGTGGGGCCCCCTGGGGCAACTGCCCAGCATGCCCAGTGGAAAAAACAGCCCTGACACACACCAGCTTCGAGGAACTATGTTCTCTTTTGGAAACTCCCAGACACCTCCTTTCCTCCTTATACAGCCTACTGCAGACCTTAACACATGACCAACTTCCACATTACACGAGGATGTGGGCTGCGGGCTGCGGACCTGGGTGAAGACATCTCCGTGCCAGACTGGCAAACTTCTTTTCATTTCACGCATAAGTCAACTATCTCCTGTTATTCTCAAGAAAAGAATTACAAGCTCTTATCCAGGTGGTACAGAGATCCCGGCGACATTACAAAAAAATCTTCCCGTCTACACCGGCCACCTGCTGGCGCTGTGAAACCTCAGTCGGAACATACCTACGCGTCTGGTGGGACTGTGAGAGGATCCGCCCCTTTCTGGACACAGGTTTTTGAATGTTATAATCTTATTTCTGACAAACCAGTACCAATCTGTCCGAGAATTGCACTGCTCTCAATATTACCCGGGTCCATGAAGTCGCAAAAGAAAAGATTACTTTGCTTCTTCATGTCCTCAGCAAGGCAACTTATACCTGCATATCAGGGCCGTCTTTAATATTGATTGGACCCTTTTCTTGGGGCCCCCCCATGCAGTTTTGCTGTCCACCTGCTCTGAGACCAGTGATGTAAGTAACTGAGTTAAAATAAATGGAGTTACCTAACGCAGTTACTTTAGAGGGTAACGAGTAATCTAACTGATTACTTTTCCCCTCATGGTAACTCAGTTCCCATTACTTGGGCGGAGTTACCTCAATTACATCTACCGCCACTAGATGGCAGTAGTGTAATTTACGGTGTCCTGCCAAAAAAAGTTCCCCCGCCGGATAAGGACCCCCTGTTCTGCGCAGCGCTTGCGCAGTACGAAGGACTACGGAGCTTACGAAAATTGCCGAACCTAAACAGCTCTGAGTGAACTCTACACCGCGCAGGCGCAGTTAACATGTAATTGTACGAGGCGATGCCGCACGCTCCCGATGCTCGTGCTACTCTGCAAGGGGCGTCTATCGTGTAACTAAGGGGCGGGTCTAGTATTACTGTAACCAAGGGGCGCATTTATTATTATTGTTATATATCGAGCTCTGCCCATTAATTTAACATTCGCCCTCTTCTGTAGCCATCCGCCCCTTACACGATGTAATAATAATAGACCCGCCCCTTACACGATATAATAATAATAGACCCGCCCCTTGCTTACACGCTATAACAGATCTGCCCCTTGGTTAGAGTAATAATAGAGCAGCCCCTTGGTTACACGATATATAACAATAATAATAAATGCGCCCCTTGGTTACAGTAATACTAGACCCGCCCCTTAGTTACACGAATAGAATATTAAAAAAAAAGTCACAGTTACTTTGCTGAGTAACTAATTACTTTTCCAATGTAGTAACCAATTTACTAATGCAATTACTTTTTGGGAGAAGTAATTTGTAACTTAAAGCGGTTATGCACTCTGTAAAAATTTTTTTTTTTTTGGGAAGGAAAATAAAGGATGCTTACCTTTATTGGGGGACTCACCTGTTCCATCTTCCATCTCGATCGCCGCCGGTTTTCGTCCGATGAAGTTCCTCGTCTTCTTCTTTTGTGCTGGGGGCCATCTTGCCTGTGGGCATGTGAAACACCCACAGGAACTTTAGATGGCCCAGCATGCACCGCCGTTACTCGCGCGTGCGCAGTAACGGCACATCTGCCGACATCTCACGAGATTTCGGCAGATGTGGCCGAAATCTCGGGAGATTTCGGAAGATGTGGCCGAAATCTCGCGAGATTTCGGAAGATGCCCGCACTGACTCCTGGGATCAATGACACCAGATCCCAGGAGACAGTGCGGCGTGACGACGATCGACGCAGAGACCCCGCCCGCCGCCGCAGAGAGAGAAGACCGGAAGTCTTCAATTACAAGGTAAGTAAAAAAAAAAAAAAAAAAAAAACATTTAATTTAGTACTCTTTGCCTGATTTGGAAGGCAAAGAGATTTACTAAATGAAATGGGTGCAGAACCGCTTTAACTAATTACTTTTTTAAAGTAAGATGACCAACACTGTCTGAGACATACAATAAATAGCAGCTAGACTCCAAATCAGTTTAGACAGCTATTGAGATTGGTTGCCAGAGGTTACAGTGTATCATTACGGCTCACTGGCTGGTTGCTAGAGGTTACAGCACACATTACGGCTCACTGATTAGTTGCTAGAGGTTACAGCACATGATTTCTGCTTCTTGATTGGTTGCTAGCGATAACTGTGGATATGACCTCGGGGGGGCATGATATACATATCAATGCCACCGGACACCCCTATTTACATATGAATGCCGTTAATTTACATGTAAACACAGGGTCTGCAGGTGAGTCATCTGTACACAACAATAGGGCAGAGCTGAGTAGCATTAGTAGCAGCACTTCACAGATGGGATATTGGGACGCAGCACAGGACAAAAACCTCAAGGGACGAGGGAGTTTAAACCAGGATAGTTGGCAAGTATGAGGCAGCTGCTTTGGGCCCCACAACAATGACAGGGCCCAGGGCAGCTGCCCCTTTTGCCCTGCCTTAAAAACGGCCCTGCTGCATATTGGAAAGCAAAGATTACCCCTCCATTGTCACGGTGGGTCTCTACTATGAATGACACCATGAGAATGGAGGAGATGTTGGCCCTTGATAGTGACACATATGCCAAATTTATAACGCAGTGGTCGATCTGGCTCCGCTTCTCCTCCTCAGATACTTTACTGAATAAGATCTCGGGCACATAGGGACACACTGAGCTCCCTTTCCACCTTACTCCCACTTACCACTATGTGAATAACCCTCCCCCCCCCTCTTCTCACTTCTCCTTCTATTCTCCTTTCTCTCTATAGATCTTTTCTTCCCCTCTTCCCTCTGCCACTTTATTCTTTTTTTCTTTTCTCTTTTTTCTCTTCTCACTTTTTTGTTTACTTTATTTCATCTATTACCTTATATACTCGAGTATAAGCTGACCCGAATATAAGCCGAGGCACCTAATTTTACCACAAAAAACTGGGAAAACGTATTGACTCGAGTATAAGCCTAGGGTGAGAAATGCGCAGCTACTGGAAGTGGTAAAGAGGGTCAACAATGCCCATTTGCAGCCTCACTGTGCCCATTTGCAGCCTCACTGTGCCCATTTGCAGCCTCACTGTGCCCATTTGCAGCCATAGGTCCCCTGAACTTCAAACTTGGTAGTTAGGGGTTCTTAGATGCCCCCTAGCTGCAGCCAATTTTGGGGTCTCTGGACCCAAAGGGTCCCGAAATGACATTGCTGCAGATGGACACAGTTGACCGACTTTGGGGCCCTGTATCTCGGGAACCCAGAATCCCTAGCACCAAGTGGCCCCGAGATACGGGGCCGCAAAGTCTGGTCGGAAAATGTCATTTTTTGCTGCAGAAAAGTGCTAGACTCGAGTATAAGCCGAGGGGGCACTTTCAGCACAAAAAAATGTGCTGAAAAACTTGGCTTATACTCGAGTATATACGGTACTTATTATCTCATGTAGTGAACCATGAGTATTACTCAATGGCAAGGTTCCGTTAATCAGAGAACAGTTTCTCTTCCCGATTTTTTCCAGTCTACTGGCAGGAACCAGCTGTGGGCGATAGCCATTGGCTGGCTTCCTGTAAATGTATTTCTGTTACCGTTTTTTGAATGTATTTTCCTCATGTTGTTTACCGTTTTACCGTTCTCATTGAAAAGCACCAATAAATATATTTTCAACACTAAATATGAAAGCTGGAGATGCCACTGGACAGCGATCACCGCGCCTGATGACAGGGGGCAGTAGATCTCTGTCATGTCAGTAGGCAGAATGGGGAAATGCCTTGTTTACATATGTTTACTAGACATGTGCAATTTGTTTAGTTTTTTTTTTTGTTTTTCCTTTTTTTTCGTTATTTTCGTTCGTTCATTTTCGTACGAATGAACGAATCGTTCGAATCGAACGAATCCGAAAAACAACGAAAATCCGAAAAAAAAAACAAATTAGAAACAACAAATGTACGAATGAAGAAAATCCGAAAAACGAAAACAGGAACAACGAAAATGAACGAAAAAATTCGTACATTCGTAACTTATTTTTTTTTGTTGAATTGGTAATTTTCCGTGTCCCTTACAATGGTGCTGCTTAACGTGCTTCAAATAGATTGAACGAAAAAATTTGTACATTCGTAACTTTTCTTTTTTTTTTTTCGATTCGTAATTTTCCGTGTCGTACATTCGTAACTTTTTTTTCCGATTCGTAACTTTTTTTCCGATTCGTAACTTTTTTTTCGATTTGTAACTTTTTTTTTCGATTCGGAACTTATTTTTTTCGATTCGTAACTTTTTTTTTTTTTCCGATTCGTAACTTTTTTTTCCGATTCGTAACTTTTTTTTCGATTTGTAACTTTTTTTTTCGATTCGTAATTTTCCGTGTCTCTTAAAATGTAATAACAGCATACACATTACATAAAATTATGAATTATGCTCCGATTACGAATCTACGAGTGTTACGAATGTACGAATGTCCGAATGCGTCCGAATGCGTCTGAATTTCGAATAAACGAAAATTAAACTAACGAAAAAACTAATCAACGAAAAAATAACTCTTACGAATGTACGAATCGTTACGAATACGAACACCGACGACTTACGAATTTACGAATTGTTACGAATCAACGGAAACGAAAAAAACGAAAAGAAAATAAACGAATTTTTTTCGGAAGCGAAAAAAAACGAAACGAAAATAAACAAATTTTTTTGTTGTGCACATGTCTAATGTTTACATAGGCATCTCCCTGTTCTACCTCTCCACACCGCAATCGGTGGGCCGCCGGCGAATGTCAAGTTCCCGGGACCTGATACGCAGCAAATTTAAAGGGACATACCTGTATGCCCATTTGCCTGCCTGTGCCATTCTGCCGACGTACATCTGTGTGGGGCGATCGGCAAGTAGTTAAACACAAATTTTCAGGAAAAATTGAATAAGCTGAATTTTTAGTGCAACACACACACAATATGATACCCATTTTTTTGGTAAAATATAAAAGATCAGGTTGGGTCGAGTAAATAGATACCAAACATGCCAAGTCTTAAAATTGCGTGCACCCGTGATATTGCAAAAAACTACCCAAAAATCTCTGTTGATGCTTCAAAGCTTTTACAGCTCATCATTTTATGCCGCGTACACACGATCGGAACTTTGGCCAGCAAAAGACCGATGAGCGCCTGCCGCTGTCTCAGCAGTGTGGCCAGTGGGACACACAATGCCCCATTGTTGGTCTTAATGGAAGGAATAGTGCCCCATCAAAGTCCTCAGTGGGAGGAATAGTGCCCCATCATTGGTGTCAGTGGAAGGAATGGGGGGGTGGGCTTCCACTGACATGACAACGACAATGGCGTCACTAGGGGGGGGGGCAGAGGGGGCCCTGACCCCCCCCCTTCAATTTTTTATTTTTTTACAAAAAGGCAATGTCTTTTTGTTTGCATTCGTAGCGGATGCGCCACATCTTACTCGGGCTGCCGCTGGAGTAACACAGTCTCTATTGAGAGGGAGAGCGTCCCCAGTCAGCTCCTGCGGGTGATTCCTCCCTCCTCCCTCTGCTCGCTGACACTGCATAATGCGAGCGCTCACACAACCATGGCCGCCCGATCTGCTCCTTCCCCTGCATCCTCATTGGCAGGGAGAAGAGCGAGTTGCAGGAAGGACTCCACCAGGACTCTTAGTTACTGAAAAAACAGACTGATTTCTCCCGTCCTTAAGACAGGAGAACCAGCCTGTAAATTCCAAGAGATGCCAGACCAGCGCTGTCAATAGCAGGGGCAGGACAGCAAGAGGAGGCTGGAGAACCCCAACAGTGGCAGAACACCAGGGCCCGGTGGCAAGACAACATTTGCAACCCTGATAGTTCTCCCACTGCTTTGGACTCTTATATTTTCTTGGTATGCTGGTGACATATATCCAGGGCCGTCTTTAATATTGATTGGACCCTGGGCAAAACTTTTCTTGGGCCCCCCCCCACCCCCCCCATGCAGTTTTGCTCTCCACCTTCTCTGAGACATACAATAAATAGCAGCTAGACTCAAAATCAGTTTACTGAATTAGATCAGGCAGCTATTGCGATTGGTTACCAGAGGTATCATTACCGCTCACTGACTGGTTGCTAGAGGTTACAGGACATATTACAGCTCACTGGTTAGTTTCTAGAGGTTACCGCACATGATTTCTGCTTGTTGTTCGGTTTCTAGAGATTACTGTGGATATGACCTCAGGGGGGCATGATATACCGTACATATCAATGCCGCCGGCCGCCACTATTTACATATGAATGCCGCCACTATTTACATATGAATGCCGGTAATTTACATGTAAACACAGGGTCTGCAGGTGATTCATCTGTACACAACAATAGGGCAGAGCTGGGCAGCATTAGTAGCAGCACTTCACACTGAGATATTGGGACACAGCACAGGACTAAAACCTCAAGGGGCGAGGGAATTTAAACCAGGATAGTTGGCAAGTATGAGGCAGCTGCCCCTTTTGCCCTGCCTTAAAAACGGCCCTGCATATATCTCTTGTTTTCTGCCACCCTGGGGGGTCCCAATACAGTAGGAAGGGAGCTCACTGCAGAACATAGTTACATAGTTACATAGTTAGTTAGGTTGAAAAAAGACACAAGTCCATCCAGTCCAACATGTGAATGGGCCCGTTGTGGGATCGTAGTAAAGGGCCCCCAGGATATATATAATTGCATTTTATAGTTGCCCCCCTACTTTTGTTTTGCCCCCCTACTTCTGTTCCCCCATGTGCCCCCCCCCCCTAAATATGAAAGCTGTGATGTTGAGACCTACCAAAAAGCTGCCCATATGGCTCGCATCCTGGAGTGGTTCCCTCGTCCATTTTGTAAGGCTTCTGTGACAATTGAACAGGACCTCTCCCCTGTAGACCTCCGGGCTCTTCTATGGGGGTATAAACACGATTACACTCGTTTGACCTCTCTATCCCCTTTAACCTCGGCCTCCTTGAAACTATGGTACCAGAAAGGACTTAACACCACTCTCTCCTCTGACCCAGGTCCCCTGACGTCCCTTTTTGACCACCCCGCACTCCCACAAGGGATAGGGGACACCACCCTGGGGTCCTTTAAACGCACTGCTTGGCCACAAGCTCATACTTTCGTACACCCGTCCCAGGGGACTCCGGTTTCCCCGGCAGGCCCTGGAGACTGGCTCACAGCCTTACATATGTCTTCATTTGCCAAACACCTCCACCCCTCCTCTCAAATACATCGCACACACACCAGGGCCATCTTAAGAGCGTTATAGGCCCCCGGGCAATACAGTGCACTGGGGCCCTGTCTATACGATCACGCACGAGAATAAAAATGCAAATTATCAATAAGGCTATATTTGTTGGTACTTCCAACAAAACCAGTGTTTAAACATTAACACAACGTTTGGACAATATAACACAAGTTTGATGGGCACAGTGGCAGCGTTTGATGGGCACAGCGGCAGCGTTTGGGCACAGTGGCAGCGGTTGATGGGCATAGTGGCTGCGTTTAATGGGCACAGTGGCAGCTTTTCAAGGGCACAGTGGCAGCTTTGATGGGCACGGTGGCTGTGTTTGATGGGCACAGTGGCAGCTTTGATGGGCACAGTGGCAGCTTTGATGGGCACAGTGGCTGTTTGATGGGCAAAGTGGCTGTTTGATGGGCACAGGGGCTGTGTTTGATGGGCACAGTGGCCGCTTTTGAGGGGCACAGACAGTGGCTGTGTTTGATGCACAACTTGAACTTACTTAAGTAGACATTGTAATGCCCCGTACACACGGTCGGAAAATCCGACCACATAATCCATCGGATTTTTTCCGACGGATTTTGTCCGACACTGGTGTTGCATACACACGGTCGGACAAAGTTGTCGGAAAATCCGATCATTCTGAACGTGGTGACGTTTGTTGCCTACGACGGAACTACGTAGAGGCTAGTAGCCAATAGCTTTGGTCTTGTAATGTGATCTGAGCATGCGTGGCACTTTGTCCGTCGGAATTCGCTACACACGATCGGAAAAAGTCCGATAGGACTTTGTTCTCGGAAAATTTGAGAGCAGGAGATAAAACTTTGTCCGTCGGAAAATCCGACGGAAAAAGTCCGATGGAGCCTACACACGGTCGGAATTTCCGACAACATTGTCCGATAGGACATTTTCCGTCGGAAAATCCGACCGTGTGTACGGGGCATTAGACTTACTTGAGGCCGCCGGCCTGGTGCAGTACAGTGTGTCACTCACAGCAGCAAGGCAACGCCAGCTATCAAGGGCCATCTTTCCGCTACGCTCCCTCTCCATGCTGTCTGAAGAACATGGCAGAGGTGGACGGAGCCTGTTCACTAGCCACTGGGGCAGCTGCGGTGCGCTATGAATGCTGGGGCGGCCGCGGCCTCTGATTGACGTCACTGGTTGCTAGCTAGATGCCGGCCGGCGAAGTGAGCAACCAGTGCAGTCAGTCAATTTAAGCAGCAGATTGCAGCACTGAGGATCAGCCCTGGATGGGGCCCTCCAGACAAGTGGGGCCCCCTGGGGCAACTGCCCAGCATGCCCAGTGGAAAAAACAGCCCTGACACACACGAGCTTCGAGGAACTATGTTCTCTTTCGGAAACTCCCAGACACCCTCTTTCCTCCTTATACAGCCTACTGCAGACCTTAACACAAGACCAACTTCCACATTACACGAGGATGTGGGCTGCGGACCTGGGTGAAGACATCTCCGTGCCAGACTGGCAAACTTCTTTCCATTTCACGCATAAGTCAACTATCTCCTGTTATTCTCAAGAAAAGAATTACAAGCTCTTATCCAGGTGGTACAGAGATCCCGGCGACATTACAAAAAAATCTTCCCGTCTACACCGGCCACCTGCTGGCGCTGTGAAGCCTCAGTCGGAACATACCTACACGTCTGGTGGGACTGTGAGAGGATCCGCCCCTTTCTGGACACAGGTTTTTGAATGTTATAATCTTATTTCTGACAAACCAGTACAGTACCAATCTCTCCGAGAATTGCACTGCTCTCAATATTACCCGGGTCCATGAAGTAAAAAAAAAGCAAAGATTACTTCGCTTCTTCATGTCCTCAGCAAGGCAACTTATACCTGCATATCAGGGCCGTCTTTAATATTGATTGGACCCTTTTCTTGGGGCCCCCCCATGCAGTTTTGCTGTCCACCTGCTCTGAGACCAGTGATGTAAGTAACTGAGTTAAAATAAATGGAGTTACTTAACGCAGTTACTTTAGAGGGTAACGAGTAATCTAACTGATTACTTTTCCCCTCATGGTAACTCAGTTCCCATTACTTGGGCGGAGTTACCTCAATTACATCTACCGCCACTAGATGGCAGTAGTGTAATTTACGGTGTCCTGCCAAAAAAAGTTCCCCCGCCGGATAAGGACCCCCTGTTCTGCGCAGCGCTTGCGCAGTACGAAGGACTACGGAGCTTACGAAAATTGCCGAACCTAAACAGATCTGAGTGAACTCTACACCGCGCAGGCGCAGTTAACATGTAATTGTACGAGGCGATGCCGCACGCTCCCGATGCTCGTGCTACTCTGCAAGGGGCGTCTATCGTGTAACTAAGGGGCGGGTCTAGTATTACTGTAACCAAGGGGCGCATTTATTATTATTGTTATATATCGAGCTCTGCCCATTAATTTAACATTCGCCCTCTTCTGTAGCCATCCGCCCCTTACACGATGTAATAATAATAGACCCGCCCCTTACACGATATAATAATAATAGACCCGCCCCTTGCTTACACGCTATAACAGATCTGCCCCTTGGTTAGAGTAATAATAGAGCAGCCCCTTGGTTACACGATATATAACAATAATAATAAATGCGCCCCTTGGTTACAGTAATACTAGACCCGCCCCTTAGTTACACGAATAGAATATTAAAAAAAAAGTCACAGTTACTTTGCTGAGTAACTAATTACTTTTCCAATGTAGTAACCGATTTACTAATGCAATTACTTTTTGGGAGAAGTAATTTGTAACTTAAAGCGGTTATGCACTCTGTAAAAATTTTTTTTTTTTTTTTGGGAAGGAAAATAAAGGATGCTTACCTTTATTGGGGGACTCACCTGTTCCATCTTCCATCTCGATCGCCGCCGGTTTTCGTCCGATGAAGTTCCTCGTCTTCTTCTTTTGTGCTGGGGGCCATCTTGCCTGTGGGCATGTGAAACACCCACAGGAACTTTAGATGGCCCAGCATGCACCGCCGTTACTCGCGCGTGCGCAGTAACGGCACATCTGCCGACATCTCACGAGATTTCGGCAGATGTGGCCGAAATCTCGGGAGATTTCGGAAGATGTGGCCGAAATCTCGCGAGATTTCGGAAGATGCCCGCACTGACTCCTGGGATCAATGACACCAGATCCCAGGAGACAGTGCGGCGTGACGACGATCGACGCAGAGACCCCGCCCGCCGCCGCAGAGAGAGAAGACCGGAAGTCTTCAATTACAAGGTAAGTAAAAAAAAAAAAAAAAAAAAAAAACATTTAATTTAGTACTCTTTGCCTGATTTGGAAGGCAAAGAGATTTACTAAATGAAATGGGTGCAGAACCGCTTTAACTAATTACTTTTTTAAAGTAAGATGACCAACACTGTCTGAGACATACAATAAATAGCAGCTAGACTCCAAATCAGTTTAGACAGCTATTGAGATTGGTTGCCAGAGGTTACAGTGTATCATTACGGCTCACTGGCTGGTTGCTAGAGGTTACAGCACACATTACGGCTCACTGATTAGTTGCTAGAGGTTACAGCACATGATTTCTGCTTCTTGATTGGTTGCTAGCGATAACTGTGGATATGACCTCGGGGGGGCATGATATACATATCAATGCCACCGGACACCCCTATTTACATATGAATGCCGTTAATTTACATGTAAACACAGGGTCTGCAGGTGAGTCATCTGTACACAACAATAGGGCAGAGCTGAGTAGCATTAGTAGCAGCACTTCACAGATGGGATATTGGGACGCAGCACAGGACAAAAACCTCAAGGGACGAGGGAGTTTAAACCAGGATAGTTGGCAAGTATGAGGCAGCTGCTTTGGGCCCCACAACAATGACAGGGCCCAGGGCAGCTGCCCCTTTTGCCCTGCCTTAAAAACGGCCCTGCTGCATATTGGAAAGCAAAGATTACCCCTCCATTGTCACGGTGGGTCTCTACTATGAATGACACCATGAGAATGGAGGAGATGTTGGCCCTTGATAGTGACACATATGCCAAATTTATAACGCAGTGGTCGATCTGGCTCCGCTTCTCCTCCTCAGATACTTTACTGAATAAGATCTCGGGCACATAGGGACACACTGAGCTCCCTTTCCACCTTACTCCCACTTACCACTATGTGAATAACCCTCCCCCCCCCTCTTCTCACTTCTCCTTCTATTCTCCTTTCTCTCTATAGATCTTTTCTTCCCCTCTTCCCTCTGCCACTTTATTCTTTTTTTCTTTTCTCTTTTTTCTCTTCTCACTTTTTTGTTTACTTTATTTCATCTATTACCTTATATACTCGAGTATAAGCTGACCCGAATATAAGCCGAGGCACCTAATTTTACCACAAAAAACTGGAAAACGTATTGACTCGAGTATAAGCCTAGGGTGAGAAATGCGCAGCTACTGGAAGTGGTAAAGAGGGTCAACAATGCCCATTTGCAGCCTCACTGTGCCCATTTGCAGCCTCACTGTGCCCATTTGCAGCCTCACTGTGCCCATTTGCAGCCATAGGTCCCCTGAACTTCAAACTTGGTAGTTAGGGGTTCTTAGATGCCCCCTAGCTGCAGCCAATTTTGGGGTCTCTGGACCCAAAGGGTCCCGAAATGACATTGCTGCAGATGGACACAGTTGACCGACTTTGGGGCCCTGTATCTCGGGAACCCAGAATCCCTAGCACCAAGTGGCCCCGAGATACGGGGCCGCAAAGTCTGGTCGGAAAATGTCATTTTTTGCTGCAGAAAAGTGCTAGACTCGAGTATAAGCCGAGGGGCACTTTCAGCACAAAAAAATGTGCTGAAAAACTTGGCTTATACTCGAGTATATATGGTACTTATTATCTCATGTAGTGAACCATGAGTATTACTCAATGGCAAGGTTCCGTTAATCAGAGAACAGTTTCTCTTCCCGATTTTTTCCAGTCTACTGGCAGGAACCAGCTGTGGGCGATAGCCATTGGCTGGCTTCCTGTAAATGTATTTCTGTTACCGTTTTTTGAATGTATTTTCCTCATGTTGTTTACCGTTTTACCGTTCTCATTGAAAAGCACCAATAAATATATTTTCAACACTAAATATGAAAGCTGGAGATGCCACTGGACAGCGATCACCGCGCCTGATGACAGGGGGCAGTAGATCTCTGTCATGTCAGTAGGCAGAATGGGGAAATGCCTTGTTTACATATGTTTACTAGACATGTGCAATTTGTTTAGTTTTTTTTTGTTTTTCCTTTTTTTTCGTTATTTTCGTTCGTTCATTTTCGTACGAATGAACGAATCGTTCGAATCGAACGAATCCGAAAAACAACGAAAATCCGAAAAAAAAACAAATTAGAAACAACAAATGTACGAATGAAGAAAATCCGAAAAACGAAAACAGGAACAACGAAAATGAACGAAAAAATTCGTACATTCGTAACTATATTTTTTTTTGTTGAATTGGTAATTTTCCGTGTCCCTTACAATGGTGCTGCTTAACGTGCTTCAAATAGATTGAACGAAAAAATTCGTACATTCGTAACTTTTCTTTTTTTTTTTCGATTCGTAATTTTCCGTGTCGTACATTCGTAACTTTTTTTTTCCGATTCGTAACTTTTTTTTCCGATTCGTAACTTTTTTTTTCGATTTGTAACTTTTTTTTCGATTCGGAACTTATTTTTTTCGATTCGTAACTTTTTTTTCCGATTCGTAACTTTTTTTTCCGATTCGTAACTTTTTTTTCGATTTGTAACTTTTTTTTTCGATTCGTAATTTTCCGTGTCTCTTAAAATGTAATAACAGCATACACATTACATAAAATTATGAATTATGCTCCGATTACGAATCTACGAGTGTTACGAATGTACGAATGTCCGAATGCGTCCGAATGCGTCTGAATTTCGAATAAACGAAAATTAAACTAACGAAAAAACTAATCAACGAAAAAATAACTCTTACGAATGTACGAATCGTTACGAATACGAACACCGACGACTTACGAATTTACGAATTGTTACGAATCAACGGAAACGAAAAAAACGAAAAGAAAATAAACGAATTTTTTTCGGAAGCGAAAAAAACGAAACGAAAATAAACAAATTTTTTTGTTGTGCACATGTCTAATGTTTACATAGGCATCTCCCTGTTCTACCTCTCCACACCGCAATCGGTGGGCCGCCGGCGAATGTCAAGTTCCCGGGACCTGATACGCAGCAAATTTAAAGGGACATACCTGTATGCCCATTTGCCTGCCTGTGCCATTCTGCCGACGTACATCTGTGTGGGGCGATCGGCAAGTAGTTAAACACAAATTTTCAGGAAAAATTGAATAAGCTGAATTTTTAGTGCAACACACACACAATATGATACCCATTTTTTTGGTAAAATATAAAAGATCAGGTTGGGTCGAGTAAATAGATACCAAACATGCCAAGTCTTAAAATTGCGTGCACCCGTGATATTGCAAAAAACTACCCAAAAATCTCTGTTGATGCTTCAAAGCTTTTACAGCTCATCATTTTATGCCGCGTACACACGATCGGAACTTTGGCCAGCAAAAGACCGATGAGCGCCTGCCGCTGTCTCAGCAGTGTGGCCAGTGGGACACACAATGCCCCATTGTTGGTCTTAATGGAAGGAATAGTGCCCCATCAAAGTCCTCAGTGGGAGGAATAGTGCCCCATCATTGGTGTCAGTGGAAGGAATGGGGGGGTGGGCTTCCACTGACATGACAACGACAATGGCGTCACTAGGGGGGGGGGGCAGAGGGGGCCCCCCCCCCCCCCCCCTTCAATTTTTTATTTTTTTACAAAAAGGCAATGTCTTTTTGTTTGCATTCGTAGCGGATGCGCCACATCTTACTCGGGCTGCCGCTGGAGTAACACAGTCTCTATTGAGAGGGAGAGCGTCCCCAGTCAGCTCCTGCGGGTGATTCCTCCCCCCTCCCTCTGCTCGCTGACACTGCATAATGCGAGCGCTCACACAACCACGGCCGCCCGATCTGCTCCTTCCCCTGCATCCTCATTGGCAGGGAGAAGAGCGAGTTGCAGGAAGGACTCCACCAGGACTCTCAGTTACTGAAAAAACAGACTGATTTCTCCCGTCCTTAAGACAGGAGAACCAGCCTGTAAATTCCAAGAGATGCCAGACCAGCGCTGTCAATAGCAGGGGCAGGACAGCAAGAGGAGGCTGGAGAACCCCAACAGTGGCAGAACGCCAGGGCCCGGTGGCAAGACAACATTTGCAACCCTGATAGTTCTCCCACTGCTTTGGACCCTTATATTTTCTTGGTATGCTGGTGACATATATCCAGGGCCGTCTTTAATATTGATTGGACCCTGGGCAAAACTTTTCTTGGGCCCCCCCCCCCCCACCCCCCCCCCCCCATGCAGTTTTGCTCTCCACCTTCTCTGAGACATACAATAAATAGCAGCTAGACTCAAAATCAGTTTACTGAATTAGATCAGGCAGCTATTGCGATTGGTTACCAGAGGTATCATTACCGCTCACTGACTGGTTGCTAGAGGTTACAGGACATATTACAGCTCACTGGTTAGTTTCTAGAGGTTACCGCACATGATTTCTGCTTGTTGTTCGGTTTCTAGAGATTACTGTGGATATGACCTCAGGGGGGCATGATATACCGTACATATCAATGCCGCCGGCCGCCACTATTTACATATGAATGCCGCCACTATTTACATATGAATGCCGGTAATTTACATGTAAACACAGGGTCTGCAGGTGATTCATCTGTACACAACAATAGGGCAGAGCTGGGCAGCATTAGTAGCAGCACTTCACACTGAGATATTGGGACACAGCACAGGACTAAAACCTCAAGGGGCGAGGGAATTTAAACCAGGATAGTTGGCAAGTATGAGGCAGCTGCCCCTTTTGCCCTGCCTTAAAAACGGCCCTGCATATATCTCTTGTTTTCTGCGACCCTGGGGGGTCCCAATACAGTAGGAAGGGAGCTCACTGCAGAACATAGTTACATAGTTACATAGTTAGTTAGGTTGAAAAAAGACACAAGTCCATCCAGTCCAACATGTGAATGGGCCCGTTGTGGGATCGTAGTAAAGGGCCCCCAGGATATATATAATTGCATTTTATAGTTGCCCCCCTACTTTTGTTTTGCCCCCCTACTTCTGTTCCCCCATGTGCCCCCCCCCTAAATATGAAAGCTGTGATGTTGAGACCTACCAAAAAGCTGCCCATATGGCTCGCATCCTGGAGTGGTTCCCTTGTCCATTTTGTAAGGCTTCTGTGACAATTGAACAGGACCTCTCCCCTGTAGACCTCCGGGCTCTTCTATGGGGGTATAAACACGATTACACTCGTTTGACCTCTCTATCCCCTTTAACCTCGGCCTCCTTCACACTATGGTACCAGAAAGGACTTAACACCACTCTCTCCTCTGACCCAGGTCCCCTGATGTCCCTTTTTGACCACCCCGCACTCCCACAAGGGATAGGGGACACCACCCTGGGGTCCTTTAAACGCACTGCTTGGCCACAAGCTCATACTTTCGTACACCCGTCACAGGGGACTCCGGTTTCCCCGGCAGGCCCTGGAGACTGGCTCACAGCCTTACATATATCTACATTTGCCAAACACCTCCACTCCTCCTCTCAAATACATCGCACACACACCAGGGCCATCTTTAGATCGTTATAGGCCCCCGGGCAATACAGTGCACTGGGGCCCTGTCTATACGATCACGCACGAGAATAAAAATGCAAATTATCAATAAGGCTATATTTGTTGGTACTTCCAACAAAACCAGTGTTTAAACATTAACACAACGGTTGGACAATATAACACGAGTTTGATGGGCACAGTGGCAGCGTTTGATGGGCACAGCGGCAGCGTTGGGCACAGTGGCAGCGTTTGATGGGCATATTGGCTGCGTTTCAAGGGCACAGTGGCAGCTTTTCAAGGGCACAGTGGCAGCTTTGATGGGCACAGTGGCTGTGTTTGATGGGCACAGTGGCAGCTTTGATGGGCACAGTGGCTGTTTGATGGGCACAGTGGCTGTGTTTGATGGGCACAGTGGCCACTTTTGAGGGGCACAGACAGTGGCTGTGTTTGATGCACAACTTGAACTTACTTAAGTAGACATTGTAATGCCCCGTACACACGGTCGGAAAATCCGACCACAAAATACATCAGATTTTTTCCGACGGATTTGTCCGACACTGGTGTTGCATACACACGGTCAGACAAAGTTGTCGGAAAATCCGATCATTCTGAACGTGGTGACGTTTGTTGCCTATGACGGGACTCCGTAGAGGCTAGTAGCTAATAGCTTTGGTCTTGTAATGTGATCTGAGCATGCGTGGCACTTTGTCCGTCGGAATTCGCTACACACGATCGGAAAAAGTCCGATAGGACTTTGTTCTCGGAAAATTTGAGAGCAGGAGATAAAACTTTGTCCGTCGGAAAATCCGACGGAAAAAGTCCGATGGAGCCTACACACGGTCGGAATTTCCGACAACATTGTCCGATAGGACATTTTCCGTCGGAAAATCCGACCGTGTGTACGGGGCATTAGACTTACTTGAGGCCGCCGGCCTGGTGCAGTACAGTGTGTCACTCACAGCAGCAAGGCAGCGCCAGCTATCAAGGGCCATCTTTCCGCTACGCTCCCTGTCCATGCTGTCTGAAGAACATGGCAGAGGTGGGCGGAGCCTGTTCACTAGCCACTGGGGCAGCGGCAGTGCGCTATGACTGTTGGGGCAGGCGCGGCCTCTGATTGACGTCACTGGTTGCTAGCTAGATGCCGGCTGGCGAAGTGAGCAACCAGTGCAGTCAGTCAATTTAAGCAGCAGATTGCAGCACTGAGGATCAGCCCTGGATGGGGCCCTCCAGACAAGTGGGGCCCCCTGGGGCAACTGCCCAGCATGCCCAGTGGAAAAAACAGCCCTGACACACACCAGCTTCGAGGAACTATGTTCTCTTTTGGAAACTCCCAGACACCTCCTTTCCTCCTTATACAGCCTACTGCAGACCTTAACACATGACCAACTTCCACATTACACGAGGATGTGGGCTGCGGGCTGCGGACCTGGGTGAAGACATCTCCGTGCCAGACTGGCAAACTTCTTTTCATTTCACGCATAAGTCAACTATCTCCTGTTATTCTCAAGAAAAGAATTACAAGCTCTTATCCAGGTGGTACAGAGATCCCGGCGACATTACAAAAAAATCTTCCCGTCTACACCGGCCACCTGCTGGCGCTGTGAAACCTCAGTCGGAACATACCTACGCGTCTGGTGGGACTGTGAGAGGATCCGCCCCTTTCTGGACACAGGTTTTTGAATGTTATAATCTTATTTCTGACAAACCAGTACCAATCTGTCCGAGAATTGCACTGCTCTCAATATTACCCGGGTCCATGAAGTCGCAAAAGAAAAGATTACTTTGCTTCTTCATGTCCTCAGCAAGGCAACTTATACCTGCATATCAGGGCCGTCTTTAATATTGATTGGACCCTTTTCTTGGGGCCCCCCCATGCAGTTTTGCTGTCCACCTGCTCTGAGACCAGTGATGTAAGTAACTGAGTTAAAATAAATGGAGTTACCTAACGCAGTTACTTTAGAGGGTAACGAGTAATCTAACTGATTACTTTTCCCCTCATGGTAACTCAGTTCCCATTACTTGGGCGGAGTTACCTCAATTACATCTACCGCCACTAGATGGCAGTAGTGTAATTTACGGTGTCCTGCCAAAAAAAGTTCCCCCGCCGGATAAGGACCCCCTGTTCTGCGCAGCGCTTGCGCAGTACGAAGGACTACGGAGCTTACGAAAATTGCCGAACCTAAACAGCTCTGAGTGAACTCTACACCGCGCAGGCGCAGTTAACATGTAATTGTACGAGGCGATGCCGCACGCTCCCGATGCTCGTGCTACTCTGCAAGGGGCGTCTATCGTGTAACTAAGGGGCGGGTCTAGTATTACTGTAACCAAGGGGCGCATTTATTATTATTGTTATATATCGAGCTCTGCCCATTAATTTAACATTCGCCCTCTTCTGTAGCCATCCGCCCCTTACACGATGTAATAATAATAGACCCGCCCCTTACACGATATAATAATAATAGACCCGCCCCTTGCTTACACGCTATAACAGATCTGCCCCTTGGTTAGAGTAATAATAGAGCAGCCCCTTGGTTACACGATATATAACAATAATAATAAATGCGCCCCTTGGTTACAGTAATACTAGACCCGCCCCTTAGTTACACGAATAGAATATTAAAAAAAAAGTCACAGTTACTTTGCTGAGTAACTAATTACTTTTCCAATGTAGTAACCAATTTACTAATGCAATTACTTTTTGGGAGAAGTAATTTGTAACTTAAAGCGGTTATGCACTCTGTAAAAATTTTTTTTTTTTTTGGGAAGGAAAATAAAGGATGCTTACCTTTATTGGGGGACTCACCTGTTCCATCTTCCATCTCGATCGCCGCCGGTTTTCGTCCGATGAAGTTCCTCGTCTTCTTCTTTTGTGCTGGGGGCCATCTTGCCTGTGGGCATGTGAAACACCCACAGGAACTTTAGATGGCCCAGCATGCACCGCCGTTACTCGCGCGTGCGCAGTAACGGCACATCTGCCGACATCTCACGAGATTTCGGCAGATGTGGCCGAAATCTCGGGAGATTTCGGAAGATGTGGCCGAAATCTCGCGAGATTTCGGAAGATGCCCGCACTGACTCCTGGGATCAATGACACCAGATCCCAGGAGACAGTGCGGCGTGACGACGATCGACGCAGAGACCCCGCCCGCCGCCGCAGAGAGAGAAGACCGGAAGTCTTCAATTACAAGGTAAGTAAAAAAAAAAAAAAAAAAAAACATTTAATTTAGTACTCTTTGCCTGATTTGGAAGGCAAAGAGATTTACTAAATGAAATGGGTGCAGAACCGCTTTAACTAATTACTTTTTTAAAGTAAGATGACCAACACTGTCTGAGACATACAATAAATAGCAGCTAGACTCCAAATCAGTTTAGACAGCTATTGAGATTGGTTGCCAGAGGTTACAGTGTATCATTACGGCTCACTGGCTGGTTGCTAGAGGTTACAGCACACATTACGGCTCACTGATTAGTTGCTAGAGGTTACAGCACATGATTTCTGCTTCTTGATTGGTTGCTAGCGATAACTGTGGATATGACCTCGGGGGGGCATGATATACATATCAATGCCACCGGACACCCCTATTTACATATGAATGCCGTTAATTTACATGTAAACACAGGGTCTGCAGGTGAGTCATCTGTACACAACAATAGGGCAGAGCTGAGTAGCATTAGTAGCAGCACTTCACAGATGGGATATTGGGATGCAGCACAGGACAAAAACCTCAAGGGACGAGGGAGTTTAAACCAGGATAGTTGGCAAGTATGAGGCAGCTGCTTTGGGCCCCACAACAATGACAGGGCCCAGGGCAGCTGCCCCTTTTGCCCTGCCTTAAAAACGGCCCTGCTGCATATTGGAAAACAAAGATTACCCCTCCATTGTCACGGTGGGTCTCTACTATGAATGACACCATGAGAATGGAGGAGATGTTGGCCCTTGATAGTGACACATATGCCAAATTTATAACGCAGTGGTCGATCTGGCTCCGCTTCTCCTCCTCAGATACTTTACTGAATAAGATCTCGGGCACATAGGGACACACTGAGCTCCCTTTCACCTTACTCCCACTTACCACTATGTGAATAACCCTCCCCCCCCCTCTTCTCACTTCTCCTTCTATTCTCCTTTCTCTCTATAGATCT
The DNA here is from genome assembly GCA_028564925.1 of Lithobates sylvaticus. Lineage (NCBI taxonomy): Eukaryota > Metazoa > Chordata > Amphibia > Anura > Ranidae > Lithobates > Lithobates sylvaticus. The sequence continues at coordinate 23,490,461 of CM053028.1, read as the reverse complement.
TTTCTTCCCCTCTTCCCTCTGCCACTTTATTCTTTTTTTCTTTTCTCTTTTTTCTCTTCTCACTTTTTTGTTTACTTTATTTCATCTATTACCGTATATACTCGAGTATAAGCTGACCCGAATATAAGCCGAGGCACCTAATTTTACCACAAAAAACTGGGAAAACGTATTGACTCGAGTATAAGCCTAGGGTGAGAAATGCGCAGCTACTGGAAGTGGTAAAGAGGGTCAACAATGCCCATTTGCAGCCTCACTGTGCCCATTTGCAGCCTCACTGTGCCCATTTGCAGCCTCACTGTGCCCATTTGCAGCCATAGGTCCCCTGAACTTCAAACTTGGTAGTTAGGGGTTCTTAGATGCCCCCTAGCTGCAGCCAATTTTGGGGTCTCTGGACCCAAAGGGTCCCGAAATGACATTGCTGCAGATGGACACAGTTGACCGACTTTGGGGCCCTGTATCTCGGGAACCCAGAATCCCTAGCACCAAGTGGCCCCGAGATACGGGGCCGCAAAGTCTGGTCGGAAAATGTCATTTTTTGCTGCAGAAAAGTGCTAGACTCGAGTATAAGCCGAGGGGGCACTTTCAGCACAAAAAAATGTGCTGAAAAACTTGGCTTATACTCGAGTATATACGGTACTTATTATCTCATGTAGTGAACCATGAGTATTACTCAATGGCAAGGTTCCGTTAATCAGAGAACAGTTTCTCTTCCCGATTTTTTCCAGTCTACTGGCAGGAACCAGCTGTGGGCGATAGCCATTGGCTGGCTTCCTGTAAATGTATTTCTGTTACCGTTTTTTGAATGTATTTTCCTCATGTTGTTTACCGTTTTACCGTTCTCATTGAAAAGCACCAATAAATATATTTTCAACACTAAATATGAAAGCTGGAGATGCCACTGGACAGCGATCACCGCGCCTGATGACAGGGGGCAGTAGATCTCTGTCATGTCAGTAGGCAGAATGGGGAAATGCCTTGTTTACATATGTTTACTAGACATGTGCAATTTGTTTAGTTTTTTTTTTTGTTTTTCCTTTTTTTTCGTTATTTTCGTTCGTTCATTTTCGTACGAATGAACGAATCGTTCGAATCGAACGAATCCGAAAAACAACGAAAATCCGAAAAAAAAAACAAATTAGAAACAACAAATGTACGAATGAAGAAAATCCGAAAAACGAAAACAGGAACAACGAAAATGAACGAAAAAATTCGTACATTCGTAACTTATTTTTTTTTGTTGAATTGGTAATTTTCCGTGTCCCTTACAATGGTGCTGCTTAACGTGCTTCAAATAGATTGAACGAAAAAATTCGTACATTCGTAACTTTTCTTTTTTTTTTTTCGATTCGTAATTTTCCGTGTCGTACATTCGTAACTTTTTTTTTCCGATTCGTAACTTTTTTTCCGATTCGTAACTTTTTTTTCGATTTGTAACTTTTTTTTTTCGCTTCGTAACTTATTTTTTTTCGATTCGTAACTTTTTTTTCCGATTCGTAACTTTTTTTTTCGATTTGTAACTTTTTTTTTAGATTCGCAACTTTTTTTTTCGATTCGTAATTTTCCGTGTCTCTTAAAATGTAATAACAGCATACACATTACATAAAATTATGAATTATGCTCCGATTACGAATCTACGAGTGTTACGAATGTACGAATGTCCGAATGCGTCCGAATGCGTCTGAATTTCGAATAAACGAAAATTAAACTAACGAAAAAACTAATCAACGAAAAAATAACTCTTACGAATGTACGAATCGTTACGAATACGAACACCGACGACGACTTACGAATGTACGAATCGTTACGAATACGAACACCGACGACTTACGAATTTACGAATCGTTACGAATCAACGGAAACGAAAAAAACGAAAAGAAAATAAACGAATTTTTTTCGGAAGCGAAAAAAACGAAACGAAAATAAATAAATTTTTTTTGTGCACATGTCTAATGTTTACATTGCATCTCCCTGTTCTACCTCTCCACACCGCAATCGGTGGGCCGCCGGCGAACGTCAAGTTCCCGGGACCTGATACGCAGCAAATTTAAAGGGACATACCTGTATGCCCATTTGCCTGCCTGTGCCATTCTGCCGACGTACATCTGTGTGGGGCGATCGGCAAGTAGTTAAACACATATTTTCAGGAAAAATTGAATAAGATGAATTTTTAGTGCAACACACACACAATATAATACCCATTTTTTGGGTAAAATATAAAAGATCAGGTTGGGTCGAGTAAATAGATACCAAACATGCCAAGTCTTAAAATTGTGTGCACCCGTGATATTGCAAAAAACGATCCAAAAATCGCCATTGATGCTTCAAAGCTTTTACAGCTCATCATTTTATGCCGCGTACACGCGATCGGAAATTTGGCCAGCAAAAGACCGATGAGAGCTTTTCATCGAAAAATGCGACCGTGTGTAGGCTCCATCGGACTTTTGCTGGCCAGCAAAAGATTGAGAGCATGTTCTCAATTTTTCCGACGGAAATAGTTTCTGTCGGAAATTCCGATCGTCTGTGGCAATTCCGACGCATGCTCGGAAACAATGAACTTCATTTTCGCCGCTCGTCGTAGTGTTGTACGTCACCGCGTTCTTGGCGGTCGGAATTTGGTGTGACCGTGTGTAGGCAACACAAGCTTGAGCGTAATTCCGTCGGAAAAACCATCCAAGGCTTTTCCGACGAGAATTCCAATCGTCTGTACGCGGCATTAGAGTTAAAGTGATATTGAAGGCTTGGCTTCTTTTTTTTTTTAAATAACAAACACGTTATACTTACATGCTCTGTGCAGTGGTTGTGCACAGAGTAGCCATGATCCGCCTCTTCTCAGGTCTCCCGCCGGCGCTCCTGGCTCCTCCATCCTGCCGCTTGCTCTGGCGGCACCTGAGCAGACTTGCTCCCGAGCCGCTGCTTTGTGTGTCCATTCACACACAGAGTCGTGGCCCAGCTAGAGTTGCCACCTTTTCTTCCAGCCAAACCCGAACACTTTAGCGGCCTGGCACACCCTTGGATGCCCCAAGGAGAGTGGTAATGCAGTTCGCATAGCGTGCCGCAGCAAACAGTTTGTGCGGCTAAATTTCTCTTGCTGACATCATCTGCCCCCCAGTGATGCCAAACCTGCCCCCAGACAGCCGCCCACAGCCCCTAGATGGCAACAGATTTGTGTGTGACTATTTTGTTTATTTGGGGAGCAAGTGCCCTGTCTGAATAATGTGTCCAGGTTTCAGTCTGCCTGAATCCCGGACACATGATGGAAAACCCGGACTGTCTGGGTCAATCCCGGACAGGTGGCAACCCATAAGCCCAGCCCTGCCCCCTTTCACTCCATGGCGACTGCCGCTGTCTCAGCAGTGTGGCCAGTGGGACGCACAATGCCCCATTGTTGGTCTTAATGGAAGGAATAGTGCCCCATCAAAGTCCTCAGTGGGAGGAATAGTGCCCCATCATTGGTGTCAGTGGAAGGAATGGCATCCCATCATTGGTGTCGGAAGAGAAATGCCCCAAGGGGCCAGATAAAGGCAGGCAAAGGGCCACATCTGGCCCTTGAGTCACAGTTTGGAGACCACTACCCTAGTCCATCTTGGAAGCGAGTAATGCCCCGTACACACGGTCGGAAATTCCGACCACAAAATCCGTTGGATTTTTTTCCAACGGATTTTTGTCCGACACTGGTGTTGCATACACACGGTCGGACAAAGTTGTCGGAAAATCCGATCATTCTGAACGTGGTGACGTTCGTTGCGTACGACGGCACTACGTAGAGGCTAGTAGCCAATAGCTTTGGTCTTGTAATGTAATCTGAGCATGAGTGGCACTTTGTCCGTCGGAATTCGCTACCCGATCGGAAAAAGTCCGATAGGACTTTGTTGTTGGAAAATTTGAGAGCAGGATCCGACGGAAAAAGTCGGATGGAGCCCACACACGGTCGGTGGCTAGGTTCCAACATACAGGGGGACCATGGAGAACAACGTAGGCACCCTCTAACAGAAAGTCAGATCACAGCAGCCAAAAAAAAAACAGGAATTTGGAGATTTGGAGTAGGCTGAGAGCAATAAAAGAGAACATGTAGAACCCTGGCATGTTTTTTTTTTGAGGAGCTTCAGCACAGAAATATTTGACACAAATGGCTTGGGGCTCCTTTCACATGGGTGGTCTGATCAGGTCCACCTGTTGGTTTTTCAGGCAGACCTGATCAGAAGTTCTGTGTAAGTCTATGGCAGGTGAATGTAAACGGGCATACACCCATGTACGGTACATTCAATTACCTCCAAGTCCATCATGGTCTGGAAAAAAATGTAGAAGGTGTTTGTCCTTTTCCATTTCTTTTTTTTTACCCAATTATGATGGATCACAGGAAGTTTGATATAATTGATAGACATGGGAGCCATCAAAAAATGTGTTTCGTATAAAAAAAAATTTGTAATTCGTAATTCGTGTACGAAATTTAATTCGGATTCATACGAAATACGAATTTCGTACGAATCGTTAAAAATCGTTAATATCGTTACGAATCGTTACGAATACGAATAAAACACATTCAACAGCACTATAAAAGGAAAGTTTAATGCTTCCGAGCATGCTACGAATAATAACCAATTTACCAGAAAACGTATTAACGTTACATAACACAAGTCTATAAATGTCTATTGTTCACCAATCACTCAGAGGAAGTACGAAATACGAAATTTCGGATTTCGTACTACCTCTGAGTGATTGGTGAACAATAGACTTGTGTTATGTAACGTTAATACGTTGTCGATATTCGTTATACTGAATCTCGAATTAATTCGAATCATTCGTTATATCCGCTATAATTTCTTTCATATTAGTTGAAATTCATAATTTCGTAAACTAAATTTCGTATTTCGTACAGAATTCGTATTCGTAAAAATTCGGATTCGTACGAATGTACGAATTTCTAAAAATTTGTACGAATTTCCGATTCGTATGAAACTAATCGCACATATCTAATAATTGAAGACACAAGTCCATTTACATCAGGCCACCCATAGATCTAATATGGGTCTGGGAAGCTCCTGCAGCAAAAAAATGTATGGACGTGGATGTCACAAAAGTGACATTGGTTCCGTTCTTCTCAGATTCAACCAGGAACTTGTTCATGGATCTCCTGGTGATCAGAACGGACATGGCCCCTGTGAGAGGGGCTGCTGCGTATACTGAAAAATATATTTTACACCCAAAAATATTATATGGCAGCCGCTAACCTGAGAGTAACAAAAATTTAAAACCGTAGACAGAAATTTACCAATCCAACATATAACACGTTCCGATGTGTTTGGTTCTTTTATGCCGCGTACACACGGTGGGAATTTCGGCCAGCAAAAGACCGATGAGAGCATTTCATTGGAAAATGCGACCGTGTGTAGGCTCCATCGGACTTTTGCTGGCGGAATTTCTGCCAGCAAATAGTTGAGAGTATGTTCTCAATTTTTCAGACGGAAAAAGTTTCTATCGTAAATTCCGATCGTCTGTGGCAATTCCGACGCGCAAAATTCCGACGCATGCTCGGAAACAATTAGACGCATGCTCGGAAGCATTGAACTTCATTTTCGCGGCTCGTCGTAGTGTTGTATGTCAACGCGTTCTTGCCGGTCGGAATCTGGTGTGACAAAGGCAACACAAGCTTGAGCGGAATTCTATCGGAATTCCGTCGAAAAAAACATCCAAGGTTTTCCGACAAGAATTCCGATCGTGTTTACACGGCATTAGAACTTTCTTGGATGTATGGGCAAACAAAGAGCAAAGAGGGAGTAGAGGGACAGAGGCAGAGAGATAGGAGGGGGACTAGAGATACTATAATGGAGCACAGAAGAGGGACAGTGGGGGGATAGAGGAGGGATACGAGGGGGGGCAGTAGTGGACTGGAAGAGGCAGTTTAGGGATAGGAGGGGGGGGACAGCCCACCATTATGTCACAGCTGAGGCCAGCTGTTCGTCGGCCTCTTCTGATCCTGACACCCAGGTAGACAAGGTCAAGTGCCAGCTGAATACCCAGCCTCAGGGTGACCTCCAGCACGTGCCAGACGCAGGGGGTCACACCAGCTGATGTGCCTGGGGGCTGAGCTGACACTTAACCCTTCCTAGCTGAGAATGTGCAGCAAAGGATCCAGCAGGACACAGACAGACGGAAGAACAATGGTAGAATCGGATAACTAACAAATGTGTACACATTGTCTGAAAGGTATACATATACAGTATGCACTATGGTTATGTCCGTGTAGGAGTCCTAATCAATTCAATTCAATAATTTAAGTTTTACATTTCCATACAGAAAAAAAGAGAACCTGCCCACTTGCCCCCCCCCCCCCAAGAGAGGGGAATGTGGACTGGTCTCTGTCTTCCCCTTTCTTCTCTGTTCTGTCTGCTCCATCCCTGTCCTCTCTGTTCTCACTCTGTCCTCCTTGCTCCTTCCCACTGCTCTTTCTCTCTGCATCTCTGTCCTCCCTGCTCCATCCCTAGCCTATATGCTCTTTTTCTCTGTGGCTTTGTTCTTCCTGCTCCTGCTTTCTATATCTGTCCTCTCTGCTCCATCTCTATCCTCTTTGCTACTTCTCGGTCGTCCCTGTCCCATCTTTGTCCTTCCTGCTCCATTCGTGTCCACTCTGTTCTTCTCTGATCTCCTTTCCTTTTCTCTCTCCATCTCTGTCCCCCTCATTGCTCCATCTCTGTCACTTCTTTGTTCTCTCTGCTCCTTCTCTGCCCTCTGTGCTCTCTCTGTCCTCTCTGCTCCTTCTCATTGAGCTCCCTGCTCCTACTCTGCCCTCTCTGCTCCATCTCTGTCCTCGCTTCCCATTTCCATCCTTCCTGCTCCTTCTTTGCCCTCCCGGTCCCCTCTCTTTCTGCCCTATCTGTCCTCTCTGCTCCTTCTCTGCCCTCCCTGCTATCTCTCTCTGTCCTCTCTGCTCCTTCTCTGTCCTCTTTGCTCCTTCTCAGTCCCCCCTGCCCTATCTCTGTCCTCTCTGCCCCCTTTTTTCCATCCCTGCTCCTTCTGTATCCTCTCTGCTCTTTCTCTGTCTTCTCTGCTTCCTCTCTATCCTTTCTGCTTCTTTTCTGCCCCTCTGCTCCATCTCTATCCTCCCTGTTCCTTCTCTGTCCTCTCTTCCCATTTATATCCTCCCTGCTCCTTCTCTCTCCTACCTTCCCCATCTCTACCCTCCCTGCTCATTTTCTGTCCTCCCTGCTCCTTCTCCGCCCTCCCTGCTCCTTTTCTGTCCTCCCTGATCCTTCTCCGTCCTCCCTGCTATCTCTTTCTCTCTTTGCCCTCTCTGTCCACTCTGCTCCTTCTCTGCCCTCCCTACTATCTCTCTCTGTCCTCTCTGCTCCTTCTCTGTCCTATCTGCTCTCTCTCTGTCCTCTCTGCTCTCTCTCTGTCCTCTCTGCTCTCTCTCTGTCCTCTCTGCTCTCTCTCTGTCCTCTCTGCTCCTTCTCTGTCCTCTCTGCTCCTTCTCGGCCCTCCCTGCCATATCTCTCTTTGTCCTCTCTACTGCTTCGCTGTCCTCTCTGTTCTTTCTTTGTCCTCTCTGCTCCTTCTCTGCCCTCCCTACTATCTACCTGCTCTCTCTTTCTGTTCTCTCCGCTCCTTATCTGTCCTCCCTGCTATCTCTCTGCTCTATTTCTCTGTCCTCCCTGCTCCTTATCTGTCCTCCCTGCTATCTCCCTGCTCTATTTCTCTGTCCTCTTTGCTCCTTCTCAGTCCCCCCTGCCCTATCTCTGTCCTCTCTGCCCCCTTTTTTCCATCCCTGCTCCTTCTGTATCCTCTCTGCTGTTTCTCTGTCTTCTCTGCTTCCTCTCTATCCTTTCTGCTTCTTTTCTGCCCCTCTGCTCCATCTCTATCCTCCCTGCTCCTTTTCTGTCCTCCCTTCCCACTTATATCCTCCCTGCTCCTTCTCTGTCCTTCCTGCACCTTCTCTGTCCTCTCTTCCCATTTATATCCTCCCTGCTACTTCTCTGTCCTACCTTCCCCATCTCTACCCTCCCTGCTCCTTTTCTGTCCTCCCTGCTCCTTCTCCGTCCTCCCTGCTCCTTTTCTGTCCTCCCTGCTCCTTCTCCGTCCTCCCTGCTCCTTCTCTGTCCTCCCTGCTTCTTCTCTGTCTTCCCCTCCCATCTCTATTCTCCCTTCCCATCGATATCCTCCCTGCTTCTTCTCTGTCCTCCCTGCACCTTCTCTGTCCTCCCTTCCCATCTCTATCCTCCCTGCACCTTCTCTGTCCTCCCTTCCCATCTCTATCCTCCCTGCACCTTCTCTGTCCTCCCTTCCCATCTCTAACCTCCCTGCTCTTTCTCTGTCCTCCCTTCCCATCTCTGTCCTCCCTTCCCATCTCTGTCCTCCCTGCTCCTTCTCTGTCCTCCCTTCCTATTGCTATCCTCCCTGCTCCTTCTCTGTCCTCCCTTACCATCTCTATCCTCCCTGCTCCTTCTCTGTCCTCCCTTCCCGTCTCTATCCTCCCTGCTCCTTCTCTGTCCTCCCTTCCCGTCTCTATCCTCCCTGCTCCTTCTCTGTCCTCCCATCCCATCTCTATCCTCCCTTCCCGTCTCTATCCTCCCTGCTCCTCTGTCCTCCCTTCCCGTCTCTATCCTCCCTTTTACTTCTCTCTCCTCCCTTCCCGTCTCTATCCTCCCTGCTCCTTCTCTCTCCTCCCTTCCCATCTCTATCCTCCCTGCTCCTTCTCTCTCCTCCCTTCCCGTCTCTATCCTCCCTGCTCTTTCTCTGTCCTCCCTTTCCGTCTCTATCCTCCCTGCTCCTTCTCTCTCCTCCCTTCCCGCCTCTATCCTCCCTGCTCCTTCTCTGTCCTCCCTTCCCGTCTCTATCCTCCCTGCTCCTTCTCTCTCCTCCCTTCCCATCTCTATCCTCCCTGCTCCTTCTCTCTCCTCCCTTCCCGTCTCTATCCTCCCTGCTCCTTCTCTCTCCTCCCTTCCCGTCTCTATCCTCCCTGCTCCTTCTCTCTCCTCCCTTCCCTCTCTATCCTCCCTGCTCCTTCTCTCTCCTCCCTTCCCATCTCTATCCTCCCTGCTCCTTCTCTCTCCTCCCTTCCCGTCTCTATCCTCCCTGCTCCTTCTCTCTCCTCCCTTCCCTCTATCTATCTCTCCCTCTCTCTCCTCCCTTCCCGCCTCTATCCTCCCTGCTCCTTTTCTCTCCTCCCTTTCCGCCTCTATCCTCCCTGCTCCTTCTCTGTCCTCCCTTCCCATCTCTATCCTCCCTGCTCCTTCTCTCTCCTCCCTTCCCGTCTCTATCCTCCCTGCTCCTCTGTCCTCCCTTCCCATCTCTACCCTCCCTGCTCATTTTCTGTCCTCCCTGCTCCTTCTCTATCCTCCCTGCTCCTTTTCTGTCCTCCCTGATCCTTCTCCGTCCTCCCTGCTATCTCTTTCTCTCTTTGCCCTATCTGTCCACTCTGCTCCTTCTCTGCCCTCCCTACTATCTCTCTCTGTCCTCTCTGCTCCTTCTCTGTCCTATCTGCTCTCTCTCTGTCCTCTCTGCTCTCTCTCTGTCCTCTCTGCTCTCTCTCTGTCCTCCCTCCCTCTCCTCCTCTGCTCCTCTCTGTCCTCTCCTCTCTCTCTGTCCTCTCTGCTCCTTCTCGGCCCTCCCTGCCATATCTCTCTTTGTCCTCTCTACTGCTTCGCTGTCCTCTCTGTTCTTTCTTTGTCCTCTCTGCTCCTTCTCTGCCCTCCCTACTATCTACCTGCTCTCTCTTTCTGTTCTCTCCGCTCCTTATCTGTCCTCCCTGCTATCTCTCTGCTCTATTTCTCTGTCCTCCCTGCTCCTTTTCTGTCCTCCCTGCTCCTTCTCCGTCCTCCCTGCTCCTTCTCAGTCCTCCCTGCTTCTTCTCTGTCTTCCCTTCCCATCTCTATTCTCCCTGCTCTTTCTCTGTCCTCCCTTCCCATCGATATCCTCCCTGCTTCTTCTCTGTCCTCCCTGCACCTTCTCTGTCCTCCCTGCTCCTTCTCTGTCCTCCCTTCCCATCTCTATCCTCCCTGCACCTTCTCTGTCCTCCCTTCCCGTCTCTATCCTCCCTGCTCCTTCTCTCTCCCCCCTTCTCTATCCCCCTCTCTTTCTCTCCCTCCCCCGTCTCTGTCTCTCCCTGCTCCTTCTCTCTCCTCCCTTCCCGTCTCTATCCTCCCTGCTCCTTCTCTGTCCTCCCTTCCCGTCTCTATCCTCCCTGCTCCTTCTCTGTCCTCCCTTCCCATCTCTATCCTCCCTTCCCGTCTCTATCCTCCCTGCTCCTTCTCTCTCCTCCTTTCCCGTCTCTATCCTCCCTGCTCCTTCTCTCTCTCCTCCCTTCCCTCTCTATCCTCCCTGCTCCTTCTCTCTCCTCCCTTCCCGTCTCTATCCTCCCTGCTCCTTCTCTGTCCTCCCTTCTCATCTCTATCCTCCCGGCTCCTTCTCTGTCCTCCCTTCCCGTCTCTATCCTCCCTGCTCCTTCTCTGTCCTCCCTTCCCGTCTCTATCCTCCCTGCTCCTTCTCTGTCCTCCTTTCCCTTCTCTATCCTCCCTGCTCCTTCTCTGACCTCCCTTCCCGTCTCTATCCTCCCTGCTCTTTCTCTCTCCTACCTTTCCGTCTCTATCCTCCCTGCTCCTTCTCTCTCCTCCCTTCCCGTCTCTATCCTCCCTGCTCCTTCTCTGTCCTCCCTTCTCGTCTCTATCCTCCCTGCTCCTTCTCTCTCCTCCCTTCCCGTCTCTATCCTCCCTGCTCCTTCTCTGTCCTCCCTTCCCGTCTCTATCCTCCCTGCTCCTTCTCTCTCCTCCCTTCCCTTCTCTATCCTCCCTGCTCCTTCTCTGACCTCCCTTCCCGTCTCTATCCTCCCTGCTCTTTCTCTCTCCTCCCTTTCCGTCTCTATCCTCCCTGCTCCTTCTCTCTCCTCCCTTCCCGTCTCTATCCTCCCTGCTCTTTCTCTGTCCTCCCTTCCCGTCTCTATCCTCCCTGCTCCTTCTCTCTCCTCCCTTTCCGTCTCTATCCTCCCTGCTCCTTCTCTCTCCTCCCTTCCCGTCTCTATCCTCCATGCTCTTTCTCTGTCCTCCCTTTCCGTCTCTATCCTCCCTGCTCTTTCTCTCTCCTCCCTTTCCGTCTCTATCCTCCCTTCTCCTTCTCTCTCCTCCCTTCCCTCCTCTATCCTCCCTGCTCCTTCTCTTTCCTCCCTTCCCGTCTCTATCCTCCCTGCTCCTTCTCTTTCCTCCCTTCCCGTCTCTATCCTCCCTGCTCCTTCTCTATCCTCCCTTCCCGTCTCTATCCTCCCTGCTCCTTCTCTCTCCTCCCTTCCCTTCTCTATCCTCCCTGCTCCTTCTCTCTCCTCCCTTCCCTTCTCTATCCTCCCTGCTCCTTCTCTCTCCTCCCTTCCCGTCTCTATCCTCCCTGCTCCTTCTCTCTCCTCCCTTCCCGTCTCTATCCTCCCTGCTCCTTCTCTCTCCTCCCTTCCCGTCTCTATCCTCCCTGCTCCTTCTCTCTCCTCCCTTCCTGTCTCTATCCTCCCTGCTCCTTCTCTCTCTCTCCTCCCTTCCTGTCTCTATCCTCCCTGCTCCTTCTCTCTCCTCCCTTCCCATCTCCCTGCTCCTCTGGTAGGCAGTTAACTGTCTAAACTACTCCTAATGAGCCCCCACGTGGCATTCATTTGTCACCCTTCTGTCACCGGAGAGCAGTTTCCATTCCCAGCATAGTTATAGATGACTTAAAGGGAATTCTAAAGCTTGCAGCGGGTGACCCTATAACCTCCTTCTGGTAACACTTTTCCAAACAAGGTGACTCCGGTTGGCACAAATAAAAAAAAAAAAAAAAAAATATGTCTGCCCCATCTCGATATTATACAGTCGCAGTAGACTCAGTATTATGTGGCCTCTCATGTCACCCTTGACCTATCTATTTACTCTTCCCCCTGGGGGATTCCAGAAATCACGAGGATTAGAGCAGCCGCAATGGTGGGGGAACGTTAATTCTGGATCATGCGCCGCATCCCACCATTTTCCTGCAAGCTCTGCGGCCAGTTATTCCGGAGAAATCCTGGGCATGTGGAGAATGAGGCACTAGCCAAACACAGGCGCACGCCACCCTCCTCCCCACACACACACGCACTCTCTGATCTCCTGTCAAATATAGGGAACAATAGATAGATCCTGTTACACTGAGCTGGGGGTGAGGGGGGGGCTCATGTACTTTGAGATGGATATTGTGGGATGAGCATGGGAGAGAGCCTGCTGGGAAGGGGGGGGGGGGGGAGATGGCTTAAACATTTGTTTCCATATGTTAAGAAGACCACCCTTGGATGACAATGGCCTTCTAGCTGGAGGCAGAGTGATTTTTTTTGGGGGTCCTGGCCCCATGTGACACTGTTCTTATGTAGCGGCCTCTCTTTGCCTTTTTTTTTCGTTCTTTGCTTGGGGGATTAAAGGGAAGGTGTGTGTGTGTGTGTCAGTACAAGTGTACGCCTGCACCGAGATTCCTCTTATCAGGACTGACTGCTCCCTTGCTCACCTTTCCTCCAGGTACCTTCCCCACCAGGGGGCCAAACCTGGCACAGGGACCCCGCTCCTGCCACCGGATCCCCACCGACTACTACTGGGTCACACTGGATTAAAATAGACCAAGTGGATTACAAGTTGTTTGGGAAGGCTGGATGGAAAACACAGGGATTTCTTTTCTGGGATAATATACTGATGTGCGCCAAAATCTAAGGTTAGTATTTCCCCACTCTGTATTATAATAGCCTGGGGTGAGATCCCCCTGTATTATAATAGCCTGCGGTGAGATCTCCCTGTGTTATAATAGTCTGGGGTGAGATCTCCCTGTGTTATAATAGTCTGGGGTGAGATCTCCCTGTGTTATAATAGTCTGGGGAGAGATCTCTCTGTTTTATAATAGTATGAAGTCAGATCTCTCTGTATTATAATAGACTGGGGTCAGATTTCTCTGTATTATAATAGACTGGGGTGAGATCCCCCTGTATTATAATAGCCTGCGGTGAGATCTCTCTGTATTATAAAAGTCTGGGGTCAGATCTTTCTGTATTATAATAGTCTGGGATGAGATCTCTCTGTATTATAATAGTCTGGGATGAGATCTCTCTGTATTATAATAGTCTGGGTGAGATATATTTGTATTATAATATTCTGGGGGGTCAGATCTCCCTGTATTATAATAGTATGGTGTCTGGTCTCTCTGTATTATAAAATGGGGTGGAAAACACAGGGATTTATTTTCTGGGATAATATACTGATGTGCGCCAAAATCTAAGGTTAGTATTCCCCCCCTGTATTATAATAGCCTGGGGTGAGATCCCCCTGTATTATAATAGCCTGCGGTGAGATCTCCCTGTATTATAAAAGTCTGGGGTCAGATCTTTCTGTATTATAATTGTCTGGGATGAGATCTCTCTGTATTATAATAGTATGATGTCTGGTCTCTCTGTATTATAATAGTCTGGGGTCAGATCCCTCTGTATTATAATAGTCTGGGGTCAGATCTCCCTGTATTATAATAGTCTGGGTTCAGATCCCTCTGTATTATAATAGTCTGGGGTCAGATCTCCCTGTATTATAATAGTCTGGGGTAAGATCCCTCTGTATTATAATAGTATGGGGTCAAAACTCTTTGTGTCTTAATAGTATGGGGTCAGATCTCTATTTATTATAATAGTATTATGTCTGGTCTCTCTGTATTATAATAGTCTGGGGTCAGATCTCTCTGTATTATAAAAGTCTGGGGTCAGATCTTTCTGTATTATAATAGTCTGGGATGAGATCTCCCTGTATTATAATAGTATGAGGTCAGATCTTTCTGTATTATAATAGTATGATGTCTGGTCTCTCTGTATTATAATAGTCTGGGTTCAGATACCTCTGTATTATAATAGTCTGGGGTCAAATCTCTTTGTGTCTTAATAGTATGGGATCAGATCTCTCTGTATTATAATAGTCTGAGGTCAGATCTCTCTGTATTATAATAGTCTGAGGTCAGATCTCTCTGTATTATAATAGTATGAGGTCAGATCTCTCTGTATTATAATAGTATGATTTTTGGTCTCTCTGTAGTATTATTGTCGAGTCAGATCTCTCCGTGTTGCAATAGCATGAGGTCTGATCTCTCTGCATTATCATAGCCTGGGGTCACATATTTTTTATTATAATAATCTGGCGTCAGATTTCCCTGTTTTAAAAAAGTCTGGGATCACATCTCTGTATATTATAATAGTCGGGGGTCAAATCTCCCTGTATTATAATAGTCTGGGGTCAGATCTTTCTCTATTATAATAGTCTCTGGTTAGATTCCTCTGTATTGTAATAGTTTTGGGTCAGTTCCTTCTGTATTATAACAGTCTGAAGTCAGATCCCTCTGGATTATCATAGTCTGGGGTCAGATCCATGTATAATACATTAGACTGGGGTCAGATCCCTCTGGATTATAATAGTCTGGGGTCAGATCCATGTATATTACATTAGACTGGGGTCAGATCCCTCTGTATATTACATTAGACTGGGGTCAGATCCATGTATATTACATTAGACTGGGGTCAGATCCCTCTGGATTATAATAGTCTGGGGTCAGATCCATGTATATTACATTAGACTGGGGTCAGATCCCTCTGGATTATAATCCCCTCTTAGGGAACCCTGTATATCACACAGTGGATAATCTACTATGGTAAATTCTCTGCTCATACAGGTTTGGGATCTTGTGGATCCCCTGACTGTGGCGAGTTCTCTGGATTTTGGGAAACGGGAATGATGGCAGATTCAGAATTCTGGAGGTGAAGAGTGATCTTTGTTCTATAAATCGGGGATCCAGGAGATTTCTGGTGCCAGGCCCCTCCACTCTGCTGGGGCCACATGTGACTGTCCCTGGATTCCTAATACACAGGACACAGAGGAATTTGGCCAGCTGCCGGATAGAGAAGCCCCTGCTTGTCTGGATTAGACTAGAGACGAAATCATAAAGAGGAAGTAAAGGTAATTTCCTGCCTAAGAATTCAGAAAGCCCCCCCCCACCTGTCTTTGTATATACTGTATACCATCATCTATATACAGGCACCTGTATGCCAGGAGAGCCCCCCAACCCACCTGTGTGTACTGTATATATACCATTATCTTATATACAGGCACCTCTATGCCAGAATGCCCCCACCCCACCTGTAAATGTACTAATACCTTTATCCAATATACAGGGCATCCAACCTCCTTCTAATATACAGGCACCCCTCTCCACATCTTTCTGTCTCTCTTTATCCCCTCCGTCTCCCCTATTTCTATTGCTTCTCTATCTATCTCTATTTCCCCCGTGTCTCTCTCCCTATCTCCCCTCTGTCTCTCTCCCTATCTCCCCTGTGTCTCTCTCCCTATCTCCCCTGTGTCTCTCTCCCTATCTCCCCTCTGTCTCTCTCCCTATCTCCCCTCTGTCTCTCTCCCTATCTCCCTTCTGTCTCTCTCCCTATCCACCCTGTGTCTCTCTCCCTATCTCCCCTCTGTCTCTCTCTCCCTATCTCCCTTCTGTCTCTCTCCCTATCCACCCTCTGTCTCTCTCCCTATCTCCCCTCTGTCTCTCTCCCTATCTCCCTTCTGTCTCTCTCCCTATCCACCCTGTGTCTCTCTCCCTATCTCCCCTGTATCTCTCTCCCTATCCACCCTGTGTCTTTCTCCCTATCTCCCCTGTGTCTCTCTTCCTATCTCCCTTCTGTCTCTCCCCCTGTCTCCCCTGTATCTCTCTCCCTATCTCCCCTCTGTCTCTCTCCCTATCTGCCCTATATCTCTCTCCCTATCTCCCCTCTGTCTCTCTCCCTGTCTCCCCTGTGTCTCTCTCCCTATCTCCCCTGTGTCTCTCTCCCTATATCCCCTGTGTCTCTCTCCCTATCTCCCCTCTGTCTTTCTCCCTATCTCCTCACTGTCTCTCTCCCTATCTCCCCTCTGTCTCTCTCCCTATCTCCCCTCTGTCTCTCTCCCTATCTACCCTGTGTCTCTCTCCCTATCTCCCCTCTGTCTCTCTCCCTATCTCCCCTCTGTCTCTCTCCCTATCTCCCATGTGTCTCTCTCCCTATCTCCCTTCTGTCTCTCTCCCTATCCACCCTGTGTCTCTCTCCCTATCTCCCCACTGTCTCTCTCCCTATCTCCCCTGTGTCTCTCTCCCTATCCACCCTGTGTCTCTCTCCCTATCTCCCTATCTCTCTCCCTCTCTGTCTCTCTCCCTATCTACCTTATATCTCTCTCCCTATCTCCCCTGTGTCTCTCTCCCTATCTCCCCTGTGTCTCTCTCCCTATCTCCCCTGTATCTCTCTCCCTATCTCCCCTGCTCTCTCTCTCTCTCTCCCTATATCTCTTCCCTCTCTCTTCTCTCTCTTCCTATCTCTCCATCTCACTCTCTCCCTTATCTCTCTCTCCTCCTTCTGCTATCTCTCTCTATCTATCCTTCATTCTATCTCCTTCTATCACACCTTCTTCTTCTCTATCTCTCTCTCTCTATCTCTATCTTTATCTATCAATCTCTCTACTCCTTCATCCATCTCTCTCTATCTCTATTCATTCTTCTATCTCCTCTCCCTTCTATCACCTCCTCTCTATCTCTCCTCTACCTCTCCCTCCTTCCCCATCTATCACTTCTCATCTCCTATAGACTATTCTCTCTCTCCATCTTTCCCTCCGCTCACTAGTCTCTCTCTCTCGTCTATCACCTCCTCCTATCTCTATCTCTCTCATCTCTGCTCTCTTATCACTTCTCCTTTCTATGCTCTTCAACCTCTCTCCTCTATCTCTCTTTCCCTATCTCCCTCTCCTCTCTCCTCACCTGTGTCTCTCTCCCTATCTCCCCCCTCTCTCCTATCTCCCCTGTGTCTCTCTCCCTATCTCCCCTGTGTCTTTCTCCCTATCTCCCCTTCTGTCTCTCTCCCTATCTCCCCTCTGTCTCTCTCTGTCTCCCTATCTCCCCTCTGTCTCTCTCCCTGTCTCTCCCTCCCCTGTCTCCCCTCCCCCTATCTCTCTCTCCCTGTCTCCCCTCTGTCTCTCTCCCTATCCACCCTGTGTCTCTCTCCCTATCTCCCCTCTGTCTCTCTCCCTATCTCCCATGTGTCTCTCTCCCTATCTCCCTTCTGTCTCTCTCCCTATCCACCCTGTGTCTCTCTCTCCCTATCTCCCCACTGTCTCTCTCCCTATCTCCCCTGTGTCTCTCTCCCTATCCACCATGTGTCTTTCTCCCTATCTCCCCTTCTGTCTCTCTCCCTATCTGCCTTATATCTCTCTCCCTATCTCCCCTCTGTCTCTCTCCCTGTCTCCCCTGTATCTCTCTCCCTATCTCCCTTCTGTCTCTCTCCCTATCTGCCTTATATCTCTCTCCCTATCTCCCCTGTGTCTCTCTCCCTGTCTCCCCTGTGTCTCTCTCCCTATCTCCCCTGTATCTCTCTCCCTATCTCCCCTGTGTCTCTCTCCCTATATCCCCTGTGTCTCTCTCCCTATCTCCCCTCTGTCTTTCTCCCTGTCTCCCCTCTGTCTCTCCCCCTGTCTCCCCTCTGTCTCTCCCCCTATCTCCCCTCTGTCTCTCTCCCTATCCACCCTGTGTCTCTCTCCCTATCTCCCCACTGTCTCTCTCCCTATCTCCCCTCTGTCTCTCTCCCTATCTCCCCTCTGTCTTTCTCCCTATCTCCCCTGTGTCTCTCTCTCCCTATCTGCCCTATATCTCTCTCCCTATCTCCCCTCTGTCTCTCTCTCCCTGTCTCCCCTGTGTCTCTCTCCCTATCCCCCCTGTATCTCTCTCCCTATCTCCCCTGTGTCTCTCTCCCTATCTGCCTTATATCTCTCTCCCTATCTCCCCTCTGTCTCTCTCCTTGTCTCCCCTGTGTCTCTCCCTATCTCCCCTGTATCTCTCTCCCTATCTCCCCTGCGTCTCTCTCCCTATCTCCCCTCTGTCTTTCTCCCTATCTCCCCTCTGTCTCTCTCCCTATCTCCCCTGTCTCTCTCTCCCTGTCTCCCCTGTGTCTCTCTCCCTATCTCCCTTGTATCTCTCTCCCTATCTCCCATGTGTCTCTCTCCCTATACCCCCTGTGTCTCTCTCCCTTTCTCCCCTCTGTCTCTCTCCCTATCTCCCCTCTGTCTCTCTCCCTATCTCCCCTCTGTCTCCCTTTCTATCTCCCCTCTGTCTCCCTTTCTATCTCCCTCTGTCTCTCTACCTCTGTTTCCCTACCCCACCCTCTATTTCCTCTCTGTCCCTGTGTCTCTCTTTCCCTCAATCTATCTCCCCTTTGTCTGCTTCTCTCTACCCCCCTCACCTCTCTGTCTCTCTCCCCAGTGTCCGCCTCTTTTCTCCCTCTGTCTCTGTTTATATCCCCTGCTTCTTCTTCTCTATCTTGCCTGTCTCCCCCTATTTCCCTCTGTATCCCTGCTCTATCTTCTCTGTCTCTCTCTCTTTCTCAATCTATTTCCCTTCTGTCGTTCCTCTCTTAGCTCTGTCTCCTTTCCTTTATCTCCTTTCTCTGTCCCCCTGGTCTCCTTATCTCCTCTGTTTCTCTTTCTCTATCTCCCCCCCCCTCTCTCGTTATCTCCCCTCTGTCTTTCTGCTCTCTGTCTCCTTTTAACTCCCCTCTGACTCTTTCTCTATCTCCCCTCTGTCTACCTCTCTATTTCCCCTGTCTGTCTCTTTCTCCCATGTGCCTCTCTTTCTGTCTCTCCTCTGCTTATCTTACTCTCTATGTCCCCCTCTAATTTTCTCTTCTGTCTCACTGTCTTTCTCTATATATACCCACTATGTCTCTTCGCTTACTTCCTTCTATCTCCCACTGCCCCCCCCCCCCCCCCCCAACTCTTCCTCTCTATCTCTCTATCAATTTATTCACTGTCTCTCTTTGTCGCCCCTTGTCTCCTTTTCTACCTTCTGTCTTTCTCCCTCTAATATTCTACCGTATCCTCTTATCTCCCCTCTGTCTCTCTTTATCACTCCTTTGAATTCTTCCCTACCCCCCCCCCCCTCCCTTTACCTTTCTTCTGTCTCCCCCTATCTCCCTACTGTCTCTATATCTCTCCTTCCTCTCCTTCTCTGTCTCACTTTATCTCCCCCTCCTGCTTCTCTATCTCCTCCTTATCTCTCTTGTTTTTTATCTCCCATCTCTCTCACTTCACTCTATTCCTTCTCTCTGTCCCACTCTTCCTCTTGTCTTTTTCTGCAGCTCTTATCTGTACCTTCTCTATCTCCTCTCTCTCTCCATCTCCCTTTGTCTTTCCTTTATCTCCTACTGTTTCTCTCCCTCTATCTCCCATCTGTTTGTATATCCTCTCTGTTTTTTTCTCTATTTCTCTTCTCTATTATCTCTCTTTCTTTCTATTTCTCTCTGCCCCACTCTCTGTCTACCCTCTGTCTCTTTATTGGTCTTCTGTCTCTCTCCTTTTGTCTCTCTCCTTCCCTTCTCCCCTCTGTCTCGCCTCTGTTTTCCCTTTTTGTCTGTCTTCTTCTCTATCTCCCCCCTGTCTCTCCCCCTTTTGCCTCTACTTTTTGTTTATCTCCCCTCTGTTTCTCCCAGCTCTCCCCTTTTGCCTCTCTCCTTCATTATCTCCCCTCTGTCTCTATCCTCTATCTCTCTCCCTGTCTCTCCTTTGTCTCTCCCCTTTTGTTTATCTCCTTCTCTATCTCCCCTCAGTCTCTCTCCCTGTCTCTTCTCTGTTTTTCCCTTTTTGTCTGTCTCCTTCTCTATGTCTCCCCCCCCCGTCTCTCCCCTTTTGCCTCTCTCCTTCTTTATCTCCCCTCTGTCTCTCTCCCTTTCTCTCCTTTGTCTCTCTCCTTTTGTCTCATTCTTTAGCTCACCTCTGTCTCTCTCCTCTGCCTGTCCCTTTTTTGTCTCTCTCCTTCTCTATGTCCCCTCTATCTCTCTCCACTGTCTCTTATTTGTCTCTCTCCTTCTTCTTTATCTCCCCTCTGTCTCTCTCACAGTCTCTCCTCTATCTCTCCACTTCTGTCTCTCTCTTTCTCTATCTCCCCGCTGTCCCTCCTCTGTCTCTCTCACTGACTCTCCTCTGTCTCTCTCACTGACTCTCCTCTGTCTCTCTCACTGACTCTCCATTGTCTCTCTCGCTGATTCTCCTCTATCTCGCTGACTCTTCTCTATCTGTCTTACTGACTCTCCTCTGTCTCTCTCACTGATTCTCCTCTATCTCGCTGACTCTGCTCTATCTCTCTCACTGACTCTCTCTGTCTCTCTCGCTGACTCTCTTCTGTCTCTCTCGCTGACTCTCCTTTGTCTCTCTAGCTGAATCTCCTCTGTCTCTTTCACTGACTCTCCTCTGTCTCTCTCGCTGACTCTCCTCTGTCTCGCTGACTCTCCTTTGTCTCTATAGCTGACTCTCCTCTGTCTCTTTCACTCACTCTCCTCTGTCTCTCTCGCTGACTCTCCTTTGTCTCTCTCACTGACTTTCCTCTCTCTCTCGCTGACTCTTCTCTATCTCTCTTACTGACTCTCCTCTGTCTTTCTCGCTGATTCTCCTCTATCTCGCTGACTCTTCTCTATCTCTCTTACTGACTCTCCTCTGTCTCTCTCGCTGACTCTCCTCTGTCTCGCTGACTCGCCTTTGTCTCTATAGCTGACTCTCCTCTGTCTCTCTCACTGACTCTCCTCTGTCTCTCTCACTGTCCCTCCTCTGTCTCTCTCGCTGACTTTCCTCTGTCTCTCTCGCTGACTCTCCTCTGTCTCTCTTGCTGACTCTCCTCTGTCTCTATCACTGTCCCTCCTCTGTCTCTCTCGCTGACTCTCCTCTGTCTCTCTCACTGTCCCTCCTCTGTCTCTCTCACTGTCCCTCCTCTGTCTCTCTCACTGACTCCCCTCTGTCTCTCTCGCTGACTCTCCTCTGTCTCTCTCGCTGACTCTCCTCTGTCTCTCTCGCTGACTCTCCTCTGTCTCTCTCGCTGACTCTCCTCTGTCTCTCTCACTGTCCCTCCTCTGTCTATCTCACTGACTCTCCTCGGTTTCTCTCTTTCTCCCCTCTGTCCCCCCTCTGTCTCTCTCGCTGACTCTCCTCTGTCTCTCTCGCTGACTCTCCTCTGTCTCTCTCGCTGACTCTCCTCTGTCTCTCTCGCTGACTCTCCTCTGTTTCTCTCTTTTTCCCCTCTGTCCCTCCTCCGTCTCTCTCGCTGACTCTCCTCTGTCTCTCTCACTGACTCCCCTCTGTCTCTCTCGCTGACTCTCCTCTGTCTCTCTCGCTGACTCTCCTCTGTCTCTCTCGCTGACTCTCCTCTGTCTCTCTCGCTGACTCTCCTCTGTCTCTCTTTATGTACCCTCCCAGGGCAGGGCCCATATTATTGTATATGATAAATAAGAATGTATGAGAAGGTAGGTACAGGTACCCCAACTGAAGACCACAGAAGATATTTATAGGCTCAATGTGTATTGTAATAAGTAGTAATCCAGTTGCGGAAAGGACAGCAATCCAGTCCCCCTAAGGACCGCATCCTTTGTGACCGCACCTCTCATGCACAGTGAGCCCCGGCCCTGCGTCCCTCCATCCATGGCTCTCCCCATTTATGAGGCTGTCAGTGAGTCTCCTTCCTCCCCACTTTGGCTTGGCGTCTGTGTGCTGTGTCCCCAGATAATGGGCCTCCTCTTCTGTCATCACATAATGGTCAGTTAGCATCTGCTGTCAGCAGTCACAGACAGACGTCAGCTTCTGTCCTCCCCGGGGAACTGACCTGAGCTCAGATAATGTGTCATTACAATGTCCAGGTATGTGTGTGAGGGAATCCCACCGCGAGCCGGATGGGAATCCCAAACAACGTTCTCACAGCGCCTGCTGACAGACGAGATGAAGAGAACACATTCATATTTGTCCTCCCTCAATCTGCCAAACTACAAGCCAAAATCTGTCCTCCCCCTGTGCAGCAATGTCAGCTGAGAAGAGAAGACCATTAGAATGGTCCTTTTCCTCCGATATCCCAGATAATGCCCATTTACCTGTATGTACACCTGGCCTGCCCTCTTTATACTACACACCTATAGATGTATTAATATATACACCTGGCCTGCCCTCTTCATACTGTACACCTGTATATTCACCTATATATACACCTGCCCTGCCCCCTTCATACAGTACACCTGTATATTTACCTATATATACACCTGACCTGCCCCATTCATACTGTACACCTGTATATTCACCTATATATACACCTGCCCTGCCCCCTTCATACAGTACACCTGTATATTTACCTATGTATACACCGACCTGCCCCCTTTATATTGTACACCTGTATATTTACCTATATATACACCTGCCCTGCCCCCTTCATACAGTACACCTGTATATTTACCTATATATACACCCAACCTACCCCCTTCATACTGTACACCTTTATATTTACCTATATATATTTATCTATATATACACCCAACCTGCCCCCTTTATACTGTACACCTGTATATTTACCTATATATTCACCTGACCTGCCCCATTCATACTGTACACCTGTATATTTACCTATATATACACCTGACCTGCCCCATTCATACTGTACACCTGTATATTTACCTATATATACACCTGACCTGCCCCCTTTATACTGTACACCTGTATATTTACCTATATATACACCTGACCTGCCCCATTCATACAGTACACCTGTATATTTACCTATATATACACCTGACCTGCCCCATTCATACTGTACACCTGTATATTTACCTATATATACACCTGACCTGCCCCCTTTATACTGTACACCTGTATATTCACCTATATATACACCTGACCTGCCCCCTTTATACTGTACACCTGTATATTCACCTATATATACACCTGACCTGCCCCCTTATATACTGTACACCTGTATATTCACCTTTATATACACCTGACCTGCCCCCTTTATACTGTACACCTGTATATTTACCTATATATACACCTGACCTGCCTCCTTTATACTGTACACCTGTATATTCACCTATATATACACCTGACCTGCCCCCTTTATACTGTACACCTGTATATTTACCTATATATACACCTGACCTGCCCCCTTTATACTGTACACCTGTATATTTACCTATATATACACCTGACCTGCCCCCTTTATACTGTACACCTGTATATTTACCTATATATACACCTGACCTGCCCCATTCATATTGTACACCTGTATATTTACCTATATATACACCTGACCTGCCCCCTTTATACTGTACACCTGTATATTCACCTATATATACACCTGACCTGCCTCCTTTATACTGTACACCTGTATATTTACCTATATATTTACCTGACCTGCCCCATTCATACAGTACACCTGTATATTCACCTATATCAATATATATATATATACACCTGACCTGCTCCATTCATACTGTACACCTGTATATTTACCTATATATACACCCGACCTACTCTTTTCGTATTACACACATGTACATTTAGCTATATGTACACCTGACCTACCCCATTCATACTGTAAATCTGTATCTTTACCTGGATTTTATGTGATAGACCAACACTAAGTGGCACATAATTGTGAAGTGGAAGGAAAATCATAAATGTTTTTTTAAATGTTTTACAAATAAATATGTGAAAAGTGTGTGTGTGGGGGGGGGGGGGGGGGGTATTTGTATGGCGCCCCCCTGAGTCAATACTTTGTAGAACCACCTTTTACTGCAATTACAGCTGCAAGTCTTTTTGGGGGTGTCTCTACCAGCTTTGCACAACTTTGCAAAATATCTCAAGCTCTGTCAGATTGGATGGAGAGCGTCTGTGAACAGCAATTTTCAAGTTTCTAATGTGTTAGATGAAGAAGCTTGAACATGTGGCGATACCAAAATCCCAATTTGAATGAATATAAAACCTTCTAGGAAGGAGAGGGGGGAACATGAGGCCCCATACCTCAGGGATTTTTTGTAGATGGTATCTAATAGGTTAATGTATAAGGACAAAATAGAAATGTATAAAAATAGAATTTTTATTTTCCCATAGGGGTAGACAACAACAAGGACACAAGTAATACATCCATACTTTACAGACATATGAGTTAAATCAGATAAAGATGTAGAGCTTCGCCATACTCGACATGTTTCACTCTATGGAGTTTCTTCAGGAGTTTGATAGGTTAAGCTCAAAAGTGTACTGAAATAACAAAGTCGCATGAGAATCGCATCCTTTTTCAAAAATGTACAGATCAGATGTACATAATTATACAATAATATAAAACAGTTGGCTCAAAAATAGAGTATACATCTAAAAAGATGAGCAGTTAATACATGAATTTTGTTGTAAATGTTAACAGGGGGGGGGGCCATAGAAAGCAGAGGGAGGGCATTGAGAGGTAAAGCCAGGCAAAACTTACCAACAGGACTTGGATGGATCTAAAGTAGGTCTGTTATACATATAATGTAAATTTGTTTTAGGGTATAGAAACAAATAGATTTGTAGAGAGAGATGAAGTCGCTTCCAAAATGCCACAGATCAGCACTGTGTCGCTTGCAGCAATTTTCAAGTCTTGCCACAGATTCTCAATGTGATTTAGGTCTGGACTTTGACTTTGCCATTCTAACACATGAATATGCTTTGATCTAAACCATTCCATTGTAGCTCTGGCTTTATGTTTCGGGTTGTTGTCCTGCTGGAAGGTGAACCTCCACCCCAGTCTCAAGTCTTTTGCAGACTCTAATAGGTTTTCTTCTAAGATTGCACTGTATTTGGCTCCATCCATCTTCCCATCAACTCTGACCAGCTTCCCTGTCCCTGCTGAAGAAAAGCATCCCCACATCATGATGCTGCCACCACCATGTTTCACGGTGGGGACGGTGCGTTCAGGGTGATGTGCAGTGTTAGTTTTCTGCCACACATAGAGTTTTGCTTTTAGGCCAAAAAGTAAAATTTTGGTCTCATCTGACCAGATCACCTTCTTCCACACGTTTGCTGTGTCCCCCACATGGCTTCTCACAAACTGCAAACAGGACTTCTTATGTCTTTCTTTCACCAATGTCTTTCTTCTTGTCACTCTTCCATAAAGGGCAGATTTGTGGAGAACACGACTAATAGTTGTCCTGTGGACAGATTATCCCCCCTAAGCTGTGGATCTCTGCAGCTCCTCCAGAGTTACCATGGGCCTCTTGGCTCTTCTCTGATGAATGCTCTCCTTGCCAGGCCGGTCAGTTTAGGTGGACGGCCATGTCTTGGTGGGTTTGTAGTTGTGCCATACGCTTTCCATTTTGTGATCAGCCGAGTCTCATAGATTTGCTGATCACAGAGCGCGCCTTGCGCGCCCTGCAGGGGGCCCGCAGGCCGCTCAAGCAAGGGAGGACCTCCAGGGACACCATCCCAGCAAATTAAGTCTGCGCTGTAGCCGTCTTTCGTCTTCTTCTCCATATTACACACTTGTATATCTATATTTACTATATATATATATATATATATATATATATATATATATATATATATAGATATAGATATAGATATATCTATATATATCTATATATATATATATATATATATACACACATACAGTACACCCCTCACATTTTTGTAAATATTTTCTTCTATCTTTTCATGTGACAACACTGAAGAAATGACACTTGTCTACAATGTAAAGTAGTGAGTGTACAGCTTGTATAACAGTGTAAATTTGCTGTCCCTCAAAATAACTCAACACACAGCCATTAATGTCTAAAACTCTGGCAACAAAAGTGAG
Source organism: Lithobates sylvaticus (assembly GCA_028564925.1). NCBI lineage: Eukaryota > Metazoa > Chordata > Amphibia > Anura > Ranidae > Lithobates > Lithobates sylvaticus. The sequence continues at coordinate 23,464,826 of CM053028.1, read as the reverse complement.
TACACCCCTAAGTGAAAATGTCCAAATTGGGACCAAAGTATCAATATTTTGTGTGGCCACCATTATTTTCCAGCACTGCCTTAACCCTCTTGGGCATGGAGGTCACCAGAGCTTCACAGGTTGCCACTGGAGTCCTCTTCCCCTCCTCCATGACGACATCACGGAGCTGGTGGATGTTAGAGACCTTGCGCTCCTCCACCTTCCGTTTGAGGATGTCCCACAGATGCTCAATAGGGTTTAGGTCTGAAGACATGCTTGGCCAGTCCATCACCTTTACCCTCAGTGGTAATCTTGGAGGTGTGTTTGGGATCGTTATCATGTTGGAATACTGCCCTGCGGCCCAGTCTCTGAAGGGAGGGGATCATGCTCTGCTTCAGTATGTCACAGTACATGTTGGCATTCATGGTTCCCTCAATGATCTGTAGCTCCCCAGTGCCGGCAGCACTCATGCAGCCCCAGACCATGAGACTCCCACCACCATGCTTGACTGTAGACAAGACACACTTGTCTTTGTCCTCCTCACCTGGTTACCGCCACACACGCCTGACACCATCTGACACCAAATAAGTTTATCTTGGTCTCATCAGACCACAGGATATGGTTCCAGTAATCCATGTCCTTAGTCTGCTTGTCTTCAGCAAACTGTTTGCGGGCTTTCTTGTGCATCATCTTTAGAAGAGTCTTCCTTCTGGGATGACAGCCATGCAGACCAATTTGATGCAGTGTGCGGCGTATGGTCTGAACACTGATAGGCTGACCCCCCCCACCCCTACAACCTCTGCAGCAATGCTGGCAGCACTCATACGTCTATTTCCCAAAGACAACCTCTGGATATGACGCTGAGCACGTGACCTCAACTTCTTTGGTCGACCATGGCGAGACCTGTTCTGAGTGGAACCTGTCCTGTTAAACTGTTGTATGGTCTTGGCCACCGTGCTGCAACTCAATTTCAGGGTCTTGGCAATCTTCTTATAGCCTAGGCCATCTTTATGTAGAGCAACGATTCTTTTTTTAATTTTTTTTTTAGATACTCAAGAGTTCTTTGCCCTTAGGGACTTCCAGTGACCAGTATGAGCGAAAGGAGAGCGATAAGACAAAATTTAACACACCTGCTTCCCATTCACACCTGAGACTAACGAGTCAAATGGCACCGGGGAGGGAAAATAACCAATTGGGCCCAATTTGGACATTTTCACTTAGGGGTGTACTCACTTTTGTTGCCAGCGGTTTAGACATTAATGGCCGTGTGTTGAGTTATTTTGAGGGGACAGCAAATTTACACTGTTATACAAGCTGTACACTCACTACTTTACATTGTAGACAAGTGTCATTTCTTCAGTGTTGTCACATGAAAAGATAGAATAAAATATTTATAAAAATGTGAGGGGTGTACTCACTTTTGTGAGATACTGTATATCTGAACTTCCTCCTTTGTACTGCACACCTGACCTGTATATCCATTTTACCATCTATACACCTGAACTGCCCCAATACTTGAATTACAGTTCTGCATTTGTGTCCACTCTTGGTGTCACTTGATGGGTGGAAGTCTGTAGTATAAAGTAAAAAAAAAAAGGTGGATCAATGAACAGGTGAGAAAAATCCATCCTAAGGACAAGGCAGGAAAGGCCTGGTCTATTGATGGGGTATAAAAGGTGGGTCTGTGGATAAGGGAAGGCGGAAAATTTAAGAACCCGCTAGCCAACATTTGTTGGCAGAAAGTCCGACAACAAATGTCTGATGGAGCGTACACACGGTCTGACTTTCCGACAACAAGCTCACATCCAACATTTGTTGGCGGAAAATCCGATCGTGTGTACGGGGCATTACAGTTAAAAGTGCAAATTCTAGTTGGACCACTTTTGTAACTATATGTGATATTACGTGACACTACCTATGCCCCTTGGTTAACGGGGAATCGTTTGTGCAGATTGATCTCAAAAGCCTGTGTTAGGGTTCTCATATATATAAGGTAACTTGAACCTCCACACTTATATACAAAAGTGCATATTATATAAAAAAATTCATACAAAGTTATTAAGTAGTGAAAAGTAAACTCAAAATAAATGTACCGTATATACTCCAGTATAAGCCAACCCGAAAATATACACCGAGGCACGTGATTTTACCACAAAAAACTGGGAAAACGTATTGACTCGAGTATAAGCCTAGGATGAGAAATGCGCAGCTACTGTAATGCCCCATACACACGGTCGGATTTTCCGACGGAAAATGTCCTATCGGACCGTGTGTAGGCTCCATCTGACTTTTTCCGTCGGAATTTCCGACGGAAAAAGTTTGAGATCCTGCTCTCAAATTTTCCGACAACAAAGTCCTATCGGACTTTTTCCGATCGTGTGTAGCGAATTCCCATGGACAAAGTGCCACGCATGCTCAGATCACATTACAAGACCAAAGCTATTGGCTACTAGTAAGGATGAGCCCGGTGTTCGATTCGAACCCATGTTCGAATCGAGCACCGGGTGTTCGCTCGCTCGGCGAGCCCAGAACTATTGGGACCGCTCGCATCAAATTCGTGTGATGCGAGCGGCCCCGCAATGCATTGCGGCCCGCGCAGTGCAATGCTGGCTGATGATTGGCCAAGCATGCACTGTGACCCCGCATGCTTGGCCAATCACAGCGCCGGCAGCGAGGAGAGCCATAATTGGCTACAGGCAGGATGCCTGTAGCCAATTATAGCTCAGGGGCTTTAATACACGCCCCACGGTATAAGAGGCCGCCGCGGCGGCGGCCTCGCATATTATGTTTCACTCACAGTGTCAGCGTGTCAGTGTGCTGCTGACTGCTGACAACAATATGTTCTTTATTTCTGGGGATATGTGTGTGCATGCTGTTAGAACAGCATTGCAGTATCACATCTGGGGGGTGTCTATAGGTAGCCTGTGAAGGAGGGCAGGTTTCCTGTGCTTAGAACTTTCCCTGCAAAAAAGTGTCATTTTTGCAGGAAGAAAGCTATTTAATTCACTCGCGGCTAATGAATTGATGGCTCCTGTAACACAGAGAGCTGTCATTCATTAATAAAAAAAAAAAAAAAAAGCGTAGGGGTCCCCCAAATTCAATAACCAGGCCCTTCAGGTCTGGGATGGATATTAAGGGGGATCCCAGCCAAAAAAAAAAAAAAAAAAAATGGCGTAGGGTCCCCCTCAAAATCCATACCAGACCCTTGAGGTCTGGTATGGATTTTAAGGGGAACCCTAGCCAAAAAAAATGGCGTGGGGTCCCCTCAAAATCCATACCAGACCCTTATCCGAGCACGCAACCTGGCAGGCCGCAGGAAAAGAGGGGGGGACGAGAGCGGCCCCCCCTCTCGCCTGAACCGTACCAGGCCACATGCCCTCAACATTGGGAGGATGCTTTGGGGGTCTAAGACCCCTAAAGCACCTTGTCCCCATGTTGATTAGGACAAGGGCCTCTTCCCCACAACCCTGGCGGTGGTTGTGGGGGTCTGCGGGCGGGGGGCTTATCGGAATCTGGAAGCCCCCTTTAACAAGGGGACCCCCAGATCCCGGCCCCCCCCCAGTGTGAAAAGGTAAGGGGGTACAAAAGTACCCCTACCATTTCACCAAAAAAGTGGCAAAAATGGTAAAAAGGACAGGAGACAGTCTTTGACAATTCCTTTATTAAAATCTTCTTTCTTCTTTCTTCATCCTTCGGTTTCTTCATCTTCTCCTTCCTTCATCTTCTTCCATCTTCTTCTTCCATTTTCTTCTTCCTCCGATCCGCTTCTTCTTGCGCTGGTCTTCTCGTCCTTCTCGTCCGGCATCTTCTTCCGTCGGCGTCGGCGTCGGTGTCTCTGTCTCTTCTTGGGCCGCTCCGCGCAATGGGAGGCTCCCGCTGTGTGAGGCTCCGCTCCGTCTGACAGGTCTTTTATAATGGAGGGCACCTGGTGACCCCGCCCCCTCTGACGCACAGGGACGTCATGGGGAATTCCATGATGGCTTTCCCCATGATGTCAGAGGGGGGCGGGGTCACCAGGTGCCCTCCGTTTTAAAAGACCTGTCAGATGGAGCGGAGCCTCACACAGCGGGAGCCTCCCATTGCGCGGAGCGGCCCAAGAAGACACCGACACCGACGCCGACGCCGACGGAAGAAGATGCCGGACGAGAAGGACGAGAAGACCAGCGCAAGAAGAAGCGGATCGGAGGAAGAAGAAAATGGAAGAAGAAGATGGAAGAAGATGAAGGAAGGAGAAGATGAAGAATCCGAAGGATGAAGAAAGAAGAAAGAAGATTTTAATAAAGGAATTGTCAAAGACTGTCTCCTGTCCTTTTTACCATTTTTGCCACTTTTTTGGTGAAATGGTAGGGGTACTTTTGTACCCCCTTACCATTTCACACAGGGGGGGGCCGGGATCTGGGGGTCCCCTTGTTAAAGGGGGCTTCCAGATTCCGATAAGCCCCCCGCCCGCAGACCCCCACAACCACCGGCCAGGGTTGTGGGGAAGAGGCCCTTGTCCTAATCAACATGGGGACAAGGTGCTTTAGGGGTCTTAGACCCCCAAAGCATCCTCCCAATGTTGAGGGCATGTGGCCTGGTACGGTTCAGGCGAGAGGGGGGCCGCTCTCGTCCCCCCCTCTTTTCCTGCGGCCTGCCAGGTTGCGTGCTCGGATAAGGGTCTGGTATGGATTTTGAGGGGGACCCCACGCCATTTTTTTTGGCTAGGGTTCCCCTTAAAATCCATACCAGACCTCAAGGGTCTGGTATGGATTTTGAGGGGGACCCTACGCCATTTTTTTTTTTTTTTTTTGGCTGGGATCCCCTTAATATCCATCCCAGACCTGAAGGGCCTGGTTATTGAATTTGGGGGGACCCCTACGCTTTTTTTTTTTTCATTTTTTTTTTTTTTTTTATCAATGACTTTTTTTTATGAATGAGTTTCAATGAATCACTGTTCTCTGTGTTACGGGAGCCGTGAATTAACATTAGCCGCGAGTGATTTTAAATAGCTTTTTTACTTTCAAAAATGACACTTTGCGCAGAGACAGTTCTAAACACGGGAAACATGCGCCCCTTTACAGGCATACTATAGACACCCCCCAGGTACGAAATTTAAAGGAATATTACACTTTTATTGTTTCAATTTAAGCATTATTAAAATCACTGCTCCTGAAAAAACGTCCGTTTTTAAAAAAAATTTTTGCATTGATACATGTCCCCTGGGGCAGGACCCAGGTCCCCAAACACTTTTTATGACATTAACATGCATATTAGCCTTTAAAATGAGCACTTTTAATTTCGAACGTTCGCATCCATTATAACTAATAGGGTTCTAAAGCTCGCACGGACTTTAGGTCCGTTCGCGGGTTCTGGTGCGAGCCGAACGGGGGGGTGTTCGGCTCATCCCTAGCTACTAGCCTCTACGTAGTCCCGTCGTAGGCAACGAACGTCACCACGTTCAGAATGATCGGATTTTCCGACAACTTTGTCCGACCGTGTGTATGCAACACCAGTGTCGGACAAAATCCGTCGGAAAAAAATCCGACGGATTTTGTGGTCAGAATTTCCGACCGTGTGTACGGGGCATAAGTGGAAAAGAGGGTCAACAATGCCCATTTGCAGCCTCACTGTGCCCATTTGCAGCCATAGGTCCCCCGAACTTCAAACTCGCTAGTTAAGAGTTCCTAGATGCCCCCTAGCTGCAGACAAAATTTGGGGTCTCTGGGCCCAAAGGATCCCGAAATAACATTGCTGCAGATGGACACAGTTGACCGACTTTGGGGCCCTGTATCTCGGGGCCACTTGCTGCTAGGAACCCCAAATGTGGATACATTGCATTTCTCGGTCCACTGGGTTTGCACACCAAATGTGGGGTTCCTAGCACCAAGTGGCCCCGAGATACGGGGGCCCCAAACTCGGATCGGAAAATGTCAAGCACTTTTCTGCAGCAGAGAATGACATTTTCCGAACCGGCTTTGGGGCCCCGTACCTCGGGGCCACTTGGTGCTAGGAACCCCAAATGTGGATACATTGCATTGCTCGATCCACTGGGTTTGCCCACCAAATGTGGGGTTCCTAGCACCAAGTGGCCCCGAGATACGGGGGCCCCAAAGTCGGATCGGAAAATGTCAAGCACTTTTCTGCAGCAGAGAATGACATTTTCCGAACCGGCTTTGGGGCCCCGTATCTCGGGCCACTTGGTGATAGGAACCCCAAATTTGGTTATGTCGTAGTGCTGGTTCCACTGGGTTTCCACACGAGATACGGGGCCCCAAAGTCGGGTCGGAAAATGTAATTCTCTGCTAGAGAAAAGTGCTTGACTCGAGTATAAGCCGAGGGGGGGCACTTTCAGCACATGAAAAGCTCGTCTTATACTCGAGTATATACGGTAAATGTCTCGTGAGTTCCTCAAAGAAATAGTTAAATAACGTCTTTTCTGCAAAACAATCGTAAATGAAAAGTCTATAAATTCAGTCTGTTGTGCTAATTGCATGTGAGACAATCCAAAGTGACTTGTGCAAATTCCTGTGTAAACAGCACGAGGTGACGTTCGTGATCCCCTTCATTCATATATTATAATTGCAGACCCTCCCATTCAGGGATCAGTCTGGAAACATTGAAACAAACAAGCTACTTCAAAAGAATTCCCTATGTGGCCTGAAGTGCCACGGAGAAGGCGACCATCCAAGATCTGTCAGCCACATTCATCATCGCTCATCCCCAGCAGGAACCTAAGTTTAGGACACCCTATGGTCGGACTCAGTAAGGAACGTATGCGGTTCACCCCTGCAGGGGGTATGAGGATCTGGTGAGTGGGGAACTGAAGGGGATCACGAACGTCACCTCGTGTTCTTTACACAGGAATTTGCACAAGTCACTTTGGATTGTCTCACATGCAATCAGCACAACAGACTGAATTTATAGACTTTTAATTTCCGATTGTTTTGCACAAAGGACTTTATTTAACTATTTCATCGATGAACTCACCAGACATTTACATTTATTTTCAGTTTACTTTTCCCTACTTAATAATTTGTATGAATTTTTTAATGTAATATGCACTTTTGTATATAAGTGTGGAGGTTTCAAGTTACCTTTATATATGAGCACCTTAACACAGGCTTTTGAGATCAATCTGCACAAACGATTCCCCTTTTCTCTCCCTTGTTAACCAAAGGGGATAGGGAGTGTCACGTAATATCACATATAATTTACTTCTAGCTTACACCACAAAGGGGTGGCAGCGCCACCCACCCCTGCACATATATACACAGGAGAGGAAGGGCGACTGCGGATAGAAGAGGGAAGATGGGCCTGTGGATGAGAGAGGAAAGGTGGGTCTGTGGATGAGGGAGGAAAGGTGGGCCTGTGGATGAGGGAGGAAAGGTGGGTCTGTGGATGAGGGAAGAAAGGTGGGTCTGTGGATGAGGGAGGAAATGTGGGCCTGTGGGTGGGAGAAGAAAGGTGGGTCTGTGGATAGGGGGGCAAGGTGGGTCTAGGTCTGTGGGTGGGGAGCAAAGGCAAATCTGTAGATAGGAAAGGTGGGTCTGTGGATAGAAGGAAGGTGGGCCCATAGGGTGAAGAGGAAAGGTGGGTCTGTGGATAGGGGGAAAGGTGGTTCTGTGGATAAGGGGGAAAGGTGGGTCTGTGGATAGGGGGAAAGGTGGTTCTTTGGATAAGGGGGAAAGGTGGGTCTGTGGGTGGGAGAAGAAAGGTAGGTTTGTGAATAGAAGGAAGGTGGGCCCATAGGGGGAAGAGGAAAGGTGGGTCTGTGGGTGGGATAAGAAAGGCGGGTTTGTGGATAGGGAGGAAAAGAAAGCTAGGTCTGTAGGTGGGGAGCAAAGGCAAATCTGTAGATAGGAAAGGAAAGGTGGATCTGTAGATAGAAGGAAGGTGGGCCCATAGGGGCAAGAGGAAAGGTGAGTCTGTATATAGGAGAGGAAAGATGGGTCTGTGGTTAGGAAAGGGAAGGTGGATCTGTGGATGGTAGAGGGAAGGTGAGTCTATGGATAGGTGGAAAGGTTAGTCTGTGGATAGGAGAAGGAAGGAGGGCCTGTAGGGGGTTAGAGGAAAGGTGAGTCTGTGAATAATGCCGCGTACACACGGTCGGAATTCCCGATGGAAACAGTCCGATGGGAGCTTTTCATCTGATTTTTCCGATGGAAAACCTTTCTATCGGATTTTCCGATCGTGTGTATGTAATTCCGACACGCAAAATTCCGACGCATGCTCGGAAACAATTCGACGCATGCTCAGAAGCATTAAACTTCCATTTTATAGTGTAGTCGAACGTGTTGTATGCTGTGGTGTTATTGACCGTCGGAATTTGGTGTGACCGTGTGTAGGCAAGACAGTTTGAGTGAAATTCCGTCGGAATTCCTAAGGGAAAACCATCAGAGCCTTTTCCGACGAGAATTCCGACCGCGTGTACGCGGCATAAGAGAGGAAAGGTGGTTCTTTGAATAGGAGAGGAAAGATGGATCTGTGGGTGGGAGAGGAAAGGTAAGTCTGTAGATAGGAAAGGTGAGTCTGTGGATAGAAGGAAGGTGGGCCCATAGGGGGAAGAGGAAAGGTGAGTCTATGGATGGAGGGAAAGGTGGGTCTGTGGATAGGAGGAAGAAGGTGGGTCTGTGGATAGGAGGAAGAAGGTGGGTCTGTGGATAGGAGGAAGAAGGTAGGTCTGTGGGTGGGAGAAGAAAGGAGGGTCCATAGGGGGGAGAGGAAAGGTGAGTCTGTAGTTAGAGATGAAAGGTGTGTTTGTGGATAGGGAGGAACGGAAAGCTAGGTCTGTGGGTGGGGAGCAAAGGTAAATCTGTAGATAGGAAAGGTGGGTCTGTGGATAGAAGGAAGGTGGGCCCATAGGGGGAAGAGGAAAGGTGAGTCTGTGGATAGGGGGGAAAGGTGAGTCTATGGATGAGGGAGTAAAGGTGGGTATGTGGATAGGGGGGAAAGGTGGGTCTGTGGGTGGAAGAAGAAAGACGGGTTTGTGGATAGGGAGGAAAGGAAAACTAGGTCTGTGGGTGGGGAGCAAAGGCAAATCTGTAGATAGGAAAAGAAAAGGTGGATCTGTAGATAGAAGGAAGGTGGGCCTATAGGAGGAAGAGGAAAGGTGAGTCTGTGGATAGGGAGGAAAGGTGGTTCTGTATATAGGAGAGGAAAGATGGGTCTATGGATGTGTGGAAAGTTTAGTCTATGTGTGGAGGGAAAGGTGGGTCTGTGGATAGGAGGAGGAAAGATGGGTCTGTGGATAGGAAAGGGAAGATGGATCTGTGGGTGGGAGAGGAAAGGTGAGTCTATGGATGGAGGGGAAAGGTCAGTCTATGTGTGGAGGGAAAGGTGGGTCTGTGGATAGGAGGAGGAAGGTGGGTCTGTGGGTGGGAGAGGAAAGGAGGGTCCATAGGGGGGAAAGGAAAGGTGAGTCTGTCGTTAGAGATGAAAGGTGGGTCTGTGGATGGGAAGGAAAGGTGGGTCTGAGGATAGGAGAAGGAAGGTAGATCTGTGGGTGGAAGAGGAAAGGCGGGTCTATGGATAGAGGAAAGGTGGGTCTGTGGATAGGAGGAGGAAGGTGGGTCTGTGGGTGGGAGAGGAAAGGAGGGTCCATAGGGGGGAAAGGAAAGGTGAGTTTGTAGTTAGAGGTGAAAGGTGGGTCTGTGGATAGGAGAAGGAAGGTAGATATGTGGGTGGAAGAGGAAAGGTGGGTCTATGGATAGAGAGGAAAGGCGGGTCTGTGGATAGGGGAGGAAAGGTGGGTTTGTAGATGGGAGGGGAAATACAGTTCTGTGAAAGAGGGGGAAAGGTGGTTATGGAGATGGGAAAGGAAAGACGGTTCTGTGGATAGGACTGTTTGGTCTGTGAATGGGGAAGGAAATGTTGGCTTGGTAAAATACTACGATTTATCTGCCACCTGCAATGCAATGGCTCTACCTGAGCACTTCTTGCCCTGTCTGTAGTTTTTTTTTTGGACCACTCTTTGCCGGTCAGTTCAGTACTTAAGTTTATCTATCTACAGTATTTGCATATCAGCAGTCAGTAATGGGACAAACCTGAGGGAGAATCTCCAAGCAAAACTCAATCCTCCTTGTGGGAACACTGGTGAGGATTGCAGTTCCAAAGACTGGGCACAGGGGCCCATGCTACTGGCTGGCGGGGCAGAAGATGTACACAGGATACATTGTTATCAAAGCCAACAACACACTTGTGTCCATCTAATTCCTTCTTACAGCTCCTACAGTTTTTTGGTCCAAAGGAGGATAAATAAAACCTACATTTTGACGCAAATATGGTAAATTTTGCCTCAAAAAGCAAAAAAGATTCTTTCCCCGCCCCAAAGGATATTTGGATTATTTTCAAGGACTTAAATATAAGGACGGCGTTTATTTGCTAGGAATATCATCCAGTTATTTTCTTGCAATTTCTGTGTTGAGTTTGCTATTGCACCTCATAGGGCAACTGATCTTATTCCATCATTCAGCTTAGCAGCACCGGTCCTGGTATCTCTCCAGGATTGTCACATCCAATGGTGTCACCTCTACAACTGATGTCTCCACAGGTGAAGATTGCACTCTTCTGCTCTGATGGACTCTCCTCTCTTCAGGATGAAGCCAACTTTTCTCCTCTACCCATAGACAGCTGGATAGCCAGCCGGCCCTTCCACTGTAGGCAGGTATGGGAATACATATTGAAGTGTGTGGATATAGTGACTGCAGTGTTGTGTATGTACAGTGTGGCACAGTCTTTTGTGCAGTTTGTTTTGCAGTGTTGGGCAAAGTACTGATAGGTGTGTATTGCAGTGTGGTGTAGTATACTAGGTGGTGTGGCACAGTGTACCCTGCAGTGTGTGTTAATGTGTGGCACAGTGTACCATACAGTGTATGTTCCAATGTACCATGTTGTGTGTGTTAAAGTGTGGCACAGTGTGCCATGCGGTGTGTTGCAGCGTGGGACAGTGTACCATAGAGTGTATGTTCCAATGTACCATGTGGTGCATGTTGCAGTGTACCATACAGCAAGTGTTGCAGTCTTTCGCACGTTACCATGTGGTGCATGTTGCAGTGTACAGTACGGTGTGTGTTTTAGTGTGGCATAGTGTACCATACAGTGTATGTTCCAATGTACCATGTGGTGCATGTTGCAGTGTACCATGCAGCGTGTGTGTTTTAGTGTTGTGCACTTTACCATGTGATGCATGTTTCAGTGTACCATGCAGTGTGTGTGCCAGTGTTGTGCACTTTACCATGTGGTGCATGTTGCAGTGTACCGTGCGGTGTGTGTGTAGCGCAGTTTACCATGTGGTGCATGTTGCAGTGTACCGTGAGGTGGGTGTTGCACAGTTTACCATGTGGTGCATGTTGGAGTGTAACGTGTGGTGCGTGTTGCCCAGTTTATCATGTGGTGCATGTTGCAGTGTACCGTGTGGTGTGTGCTGCGCAGTTTACCATGTGGCGCATGTTGGAGTGTGCCAGGCGGTGGGTGTTGCAGTGTACCATGTGGCGCATGTTGGAGTGTACCGTGTGGTGAGTGTGCCAGGCGGTGGGTGTTGCAGTGTACCATGTGGTGCATGTTGCAGTGTACCGTGCGGTGTGTGTTGCGCAGTTTACCATGTGGTGCATGTTGGAGTGTACCGTGCGGTGTGTGTTGCCCGGTTTACCATGTGGTGCATGTTGCAGTGTACCGTGCGGTGAGTGTTGCGCAGTTTACCATGTGGTGCATGTTGCAGTGTACCGTGCTGTGTGTGTTGCGCAGTTTACCATGTGGTGCATGTTGCAGTGTACCGTGCGGTGTGTGTTGCCCAGTTTACCATGTGGTGCATGTTGCAGTGTACCGTGCGGTGTGTGTTGCGCAGTTTATCATGTGGTGCATGTTGCAGTGTACCGTGCGGTGTGTGTTGCCCAGTTTACCATGTGGTGCATGTTGGAGTGTACCGTGTGGTGTGTGTGTTGCGCAGTTTAACATGTGGCGCATGTTGCAGTGTACCGTGCGGTGTGTGTTGCGCATTTTATCATGTGGTGCATGTTGGAGTGTACCGTGTGGTGTGTGTTGCACAGTTTACCGTGTGGTGTGTGTTGCGCAGTTTACCGTGTGGTGCATGTTGGAGTGTACCGTGTGGTGTGTGTTGCACAGTTTACCGTGTGGTGTGTGTTGCGCAGTTTACCGTGTGGTGCATGTTGCAGTGTACTGTGCGGTGCGTGTTGCGCAGTTTACCATGTGGCGCATGTTGCAGTGTACTGTGCGGTGTGTGTTGCACAGTTTACCGTGTGGTGCATGTTGCAGTGTACCGTGCGGTGTGTGTTGCGCAGTTTATCATGTGGTGCATGTTGGAGAGTACCGTGTGGTGTGTGTTGCCCAGTTTACCATGTGGTGCGGTGGGTGTGGCAGTAACATCACACTGTTGATCTTCCTATAGCCCCTGCAGTGCTGACAATGCTCGGCTGCTCTCCAGTCCTGCTCTCCGCCTTGTGTTGGGTCTTATTCACATACTGGACATCTGTGAAAGGTGAGACCCCCATGCATTATTGTCACCCTTTAGCGTGCCATCCTTATGATTGGCACGGGTCACCCCACCATGATCACTCAGTGCAGGATCCCGAATTCAGCACTGACCAATCACATGTGATAAGAGTACCCAGACTAATCTTTGTGTTCTCCACAGCTGACGAGTGTGCGGAGCGCTGTGACCTGTACCACGGACACTGCGACGAGGAAGGAGTGTGCAGGTAAGGCCTTCTATTTATAAGATGACCCCATGAAAGGGACAGTGCCCACTCTCTTTGTACCATTGCCATAGGAGTGCAGGAAGCTTCCAGTGGGCACTGCAGGCAGATTTCCCTGTGTATGGTGGATTTTAGAGTCAGAGACTCCTCAGAATGTGATCTGACCCTGGAATAATCCTTTTCTGACCTTTCTCAGGTGTGACCCTGGCTGGGACGGCACGTACTGTGAAGACTGTGTGAGGATGCCAGGCTGCGTCCATGGGGTGTGCCACCAACCTTGGCAGTGCATGTGTGAGAGCGGCTGGGAAGGCAATTTCTGTGACAGAGGTGAGCAGAGTTCCTTTTCATGGACTTAAAGCTGGGAATCTACTCAGCAATCTACAGAGGGAACTTGGAGTCTCCAAATCCCCCATCCTGCTGATTGAGTGTGAAGTGAAGGGTAATGAAATTGCTACAACATACAAAGACATCTTATGCCGCGTACACACGGTCGGAATTCTCGTCGGAAAAAGCTCTGATGGTTTTCCTGTCGGAATTCCGACGGAATTTCGCTCAAACTGTCTTGCCTACACACGGTCACACCAAATTCCGACGGTCAATAACACCGCGACATACAACACGTTCGACGGCACTATAAAAGGGAAGTTTAATGCTTCCGAGTATGCGTCGAGTTGTTTCCGAGCATGCATCGGAATTTTGCGTGTCGGAATTGCATACACACGATCGGAAAATCCGATAGAAAGGTTTTCCGTCGGAAAAATTAAGAACAGGTTCTCAATCCAAAGTCCGTCGGAAATTCCGACAGAAAAAGACCGATGGGCATACACACGGTCGGAAAATCCGATGAAAAGCTCCCATCGGACTGTTTCCATCGGAAATTCTGACCGTGTGTACGCCGCATTAGAGAGCCTCAACCTTACTGATCGGCGGCGATCAGCGATTTTTACTGTGACTGCGACATTATGGATGACACATCGGCCATTTTTGACACATTTTTGGGACCATTGTCATTTACACAGCAATCAGTGCTATTTAAATGCACTGATTCCTGTATAAATGACACTGGCAGTGAAGGGGTTAACCACTAGTTGGCAGTGTAGGGGTTAAGTATGCCTAGGGGTGTGTTTCTTACTTGGGGGGGGCGTGGCTGTCAGCTAGTGAATGCTGATCTCTGCTCCAATCACAGGGAGCAGACAGCGGCGTCACTAGTTGCTAGGCAGAACGGGGAGATGCTTTTTATTTCCGCATCTCCCCGTTCAGCCTTCCCGTGAGACGATCACGGGTGTCCCCGCGGCGATGGAGTCCGCGGGACCCGCGACCGGCCTCACGGGGGTCCCGCCCGATGGCACGGCGGCATCTTAAAGGGGACGTATATATGCGCCCTTATGCCTGTCCGTGCCATTCTGCCGACGTATATCGGCGTGCGCCGGTCGGGAAGCGGATAGACTATGCCAATTCCAGATTATACATTCATTGTTACTTAAGACCTTGCATCTTAGCAATGGATTCATAATCACCAATTACATTTTTTCATGACTCTGCAACATTATCATTATACACAGTTTAATTGACTACTTCTTATACCGCGTACACATGGTCGGAATTTCCGACAACAAATGTGCGATGGGAGCTTGTTGTCAGAAATTCCGACCGTGTGTAGGCTCCATCGGACATTTTCCGTCGGAATTTCCAACAAACAAAATTTGAGATCTGGATCTCAAATTTTACGACAACAAAATCCGTTGTCGGAAATTCCGATCGTGTGTACACAAATCCGACGCACAAAATTCCACGCATGCTCGGAATCAAGCAGAAGAGCAGCACTGGCTATTGCACTTCAATTTTCTCGGCTCGTCATACGCCACCGCGTTCTTGACGTTCGGAATTTCCGACAACATTTGTGTGACCGTGTGTATGCAAGACAAGTTTGAGCCAACATCCGTCGGAAAAAAAAAAAAAAAAACATGGATTTTGTTGCCGGAATGTGCGATCGTGTGTACGCGGCATTAATGGTTTATATGTATTTCTATTGCATACCCACGATCTATCCCTCTGCTAACTTTCAGTCAACTCATCTGTAGACTCATCATATTTACGCAGACAGGAGTCCAACCATCGTGACCAAATCTTTCACCTTTGAGATGAATTGGAACCAGGTTCAGTTTCTCTCATCCAACATCAGTATCTAACCTCACAAATGGGCACAAATTTCTACAGATATGCTCCTAAATCTTGTGAAAAGCCTCCCTAGAAGAACGAGAACCATTATAGCAGAGGTCTCAACTTGGCGGCCCTCCAGCTGTTGTAAAACTACAAGTCCCATGAGGCATTGCAAGACTGACAGTTACAGGCATGACTCCCACAGGCAGAGGCACGATGGGACTTGTAGTTCCACAACAGCTGGAGGGCCACCAGTTTGAGACCCCTGCATTATAGCCACAAAGGTTGGGAAACCAGTGGCGGTCCATCCGTAGAGGGCGCAGCCTCCCCTACCCATGAGTCCGGCCCCCTGATCTACATATCAGTGGCACCGGACCATGGATTCCAATGCGGGGTGGGTGTTTTTTTTTTTTTGAAGCACCTAATTATGGTTAGCGCTCCGAGCCCACCCAGTTGTGTGACCATAGCGAATGAATTCTCGCTATTATCACACTAAGGTTCCTCCCCGACCAATCAGGGGGCAGGTCTGTGAGACCTGTTTCCCCCGATTGGCCAAAGCATCAGGCGATCTTATTGGATGCCTAGCGCTTTGGCGGAAGAGGAATTCTGCCATACATGGATATACGGCGGAGGAAGCTGGAGGAGCGGACACCGGAGCCGCCGTGGCCGCCATTTTATTCTCTAGGGTGTTAGAAAAAAAATAATGTTTGGGGGTTCTAAGTAATTTTCTAGCAAAAAAACGTGTTTTTAACTTGTAAACACTGAGTCTGAAAAAGAGGCCCGGTCTTTAACTACTTCCCACCCGGCCACTGTATATATACGGCCGGGTGGGAGCCGCCTACTTCTGATCGGACGTCCCTGATGTCCATCAGAAGTAGGGTGATCGCGCGCGTGCCCGCGCAGCGGCGCGATCACGATGCGCTCGTGTCACCCGGACACGCCGCATCTCGGATCGGCAGGAGGGCTCTGTGATTGGCCCTCCTGATCACATGACGGCCGTGTCCAATCACAGCCGTCATGTGATGTAAGCAAACAGCCGGTTGCTAGGCAACCGGCTCTCCTCTCCTCACACGGAAGTCGTCGGTGATGAGAGGAGAGCTGATCGCTGTAGCCGGCTGGTGATCAGTGAGTATTAGCTGTTTTTTTTTTACTCACTGATCACCAGTCTAGTGTCACCAACACCTGTAAAACACTGTAAAACACACATGTCCCCAAATAAAAACACATGTCCCCAAATAAAAACACATGTCTTCAAATAATAAAAACACATGTCCCCCACATATGTCCCAGTAAAATAACAGGTGTCAATGATTATCTGCACACATATGTCCGTGATCACCTGCACACATCTGTACATGATCATTTGCGTACATATGTCCGTGATCACGCAAACCAATTATTATACACTTAACGGAATTTTTTTTTACTAAAAACATGTAGCAGAATACATTTTGGCTTAAATTTATGACAAAATTAGATTTTATTGGATTTCGTTTAAAAAAGAAAGGAGAAAATATGACCGCATGACCGCGCAATTGTCATTGAAAGAGCGAGAGCACTCAAAGCTGAAAATTGGTCTGGGAAGGAAGGGGGCGAAAGTGCCCGGTATTGTAGTGGTTAAGTGGTTAATGATCATCAAACTTTCTTTCCTCAGACCTCCACCTATGTGAACACTCGGATCCCTGCCAGAATGGAGGCGAATGTGTCATCACTGCAGAAGGAGAGTACGCCTGTAACTGCCCGGAACTCTTCCATGGCAAGAACTGCGAGCTGAAAAGAGGACCCTGCGAGGCGGAGGGGTACGGAATACCACAGGGGGGGGGGGGGGGGGGAATGAGCAAAATGCAGAGTCTCTAGAGCAGAGGGTGCTCAACTTTTTGAAAAGCGTGATTTGGTAACCGGTCGCGGGGCCACAATGAAATTAAATGGTTCAAAATGTCATATTTATTTTGAATAGTGTAATGAAGATTTCAACCACCTGCTTCCAAGGCCTATTCTGACACAATAATTTAGAACCCGAATACATTATATGTGTTTTTTTTTTTTTTAAGCAGAGGCCCTAGAGAATAAAATGGTGAGTGTTGCAATTTTTATGCCCTTGAGGTTTTTCACCTTTATACATTAAGGTGAAAACCTCCTGTGATGCAGCAGCCCCCCCCCCCCCCCCAGAGCCCCCCTTTTACTTACCAGAACCCGGTCTTTCCAGCGACGGGGACGAGCACACCAGCTCCAGCCGGTGTCTCGGGGCCTCATTGGATAGGTCCCAGAAGACTACAGTACCATTCACAAGGCGCAGCGTGGCTCGCACATGCTCAGTAGGAAACTGGCTATGAAACCGCAAGGCTTCACTTCCTGTTTTCCTTACTTGAAATGCCGGCGCCTGCACCCGCAGTCGGTTGGAGAATCGGTTCGGGTGAGGACATCCCTGGATCCCTGGACAGGTAAGTGTCCTTATGTTAAAGAGGAAGTAAACTCTCCCACTCTGATGCTTCTTTTCATTTAGTCCATTAAAATAAGTAATTATCAAACTATAGCCACTGTAATCCATCCCAAATTGCATATTACTTACTGTTTAAAGAAACTTTAAAAAAAAACTTGTTTCCAGGGATTAGGCAGTGCCATCTTAAAGCGGAGCTCCACCCTAAAGTGGAACCTCCGCTTATCGGTATAATACAGGTATCTGCACCCACTTTCGGGACTATCTAGCCGCAGCTGTCCCGCCCCTATCCACAGCTGCCTGCCCCCACCCCCCATTGTGTCTTGGGAAACACACAGTTCCCAGGACACAACGGGGACCAATAAAGATGCTTAGCGCGACTCGCACGTGCGCAGTAGGGAACCGGGCAGTGAAGCCGTTGCGGCTTCACTTCCTGATTCCCTGACAGAGGATGGCGGCGGGGGCAGCCGAGAGACGAGCGGTCGCTCGTCATCTTCTGCCGACACCGCTGGAACCTGGAACAGGTAAGTGTCCATTTATTAAAAGTCAGCAGCTGCAGTATTTGTAGCTGCTGACTTTTAATATTTTTTTTGCGGGTGGACCACCTCTTTAAGTATTGTTTTCTGAGTCCACAGTGGAGTGTATTTCCACCCTTACATTGAGCACTTCCTGTACTGTTAACCAAGCCTTCTTCTCAATCCAACGTTTCTATGGCAACCCTGCTTCCCTGTTCATAGCTGACTTGTTTTATTTCATAGTATTTACTTGTGCTGATTATCTAGTGTTTGTCTATGTCAGTCTTATCAGCTTCAGCTGATAAGACTGCAGTAATGCTGTTTGATGGCCAGGTTTACACTGCATGTGATGATACATGGTCACATGGGGTGTAGGAGGAAGCTCTGAGTGATTATGTAGTTTCCTTGGATTTCAGTGTTGTGCCATAGGAAGTCCTGATAATAGATAGACAAGTACACAGAGTGTGCCGTAAATCAGATGAGTTCTGGGCATGCTCAGTGACGTCATTCTAAAGAACAAAAAGGATTACAACAATACTAAGCAAGTAAGGAGATATCTACAAGCAGTGTTCACTAGGGTCTTTTATGCTGATTTACATGGGACAAAGTTGTGGGGGAGAGTTTACAACCACTTTAAAAGTCAGCAGCTACAGTATTTGTAGCTGTTGATTTTACATTTTTTGGGGGGAGCCTGGAGCTCCTTTTAAGTCCTGCTACATCAATTCAGGATGGCCCTTTTTGCAGGTATAGCCGTACCTCCCAACTTGTTGAGATGGGAATGAGGGACACCTATCAGCAAAAGTATGCAGGCATAGGACACACCCCCCACAACGCCCCCTTAAAGGGGAATTGTATAAAAAAACTAAATTGGTTAAACCCACAAGTGCTTATTTTACCACTACTATTCCTTTATATTGGCTTTCGGAATTTAAAAATGCAGCAATTTAGAAATCAGATGAAAGGTTTAGCGCCGGGAAACGCGTTTTGATAGATAAAAAGTGCATTTTATATACATCTATAGAGATCAGACCAAAATGAGGGACAAATGAGGAGGAATGAGGGACAGAGGGACATTGCTCCAAATCAGGGACAGTCCCTCCAAATCAGAGACAGTTAGGAGTTATGGGTATAGCCATGTAAAACATTAAAGTATAACTAAAGGCAGTTTTTTTTTAAAGTTTTGGCCAGAGCGGAGATGGATTAGAACACCTGTCAGTTTTTATTGCTCTCTGTGCTCCAGTTAGGGAGATTCACCCTCTCTGTTTGTCCTGTAATGTATGTTCCTTGCTAAAGGACATTATTTTAAATCAAGTTGTTCTGGGTAAAGTCCTGCTTTGACAATGGTGCTCCCTTCGCTCTGCTAAACTTACTACTGGTAATACATAGACCTTTTCTTCAGACCCACCGGATCTTAGAGAGCAGCCACTATCAAAATATTAACACATCCCAATACAATACCCACACCTCCCAACTTTTTGAGATGGGAATGAGGGACACCTATCAGCAAAAGTATGCAGGCATAGGACACACCCCCATGACCACGCCCCCTTAAAGAAGAATTGTACAAAAAAAAAACAAGATTGGTTAAACCCACAAGTTTTTTTAACCACTATTATTCCTTTATATTGGCTTTTGGAATTTACAAATGCAGCAATTTAGAAATCAGATGAAAGGTTTAGCGCTGGGAGACACTTGTTGAAAGATAAAAAGTGCATTTTATATACAACTAAAATAGATCAGACCAAAATGAGGGACAAATGAGGAGGAATGAGGGACAGAGGGACATTGCTCGAAATCAGGGACAGTTGGAAGCTATGCAATACCTACCAGATATGATCCGATGCTCCATATAGCTGAAGGTATACTGTAATGCCGCGTACACACGGTCGGAATTCTCGTCGGAAAAAGCTCTGATGGTTTTCCCGTCGGAATACCGACGGAATTTCGCTCAAACTGTCTTGCCTACACACGGTCACACCAAATTCCGACGGTCAGTAACACAGCGGCATAAAACACATTCAACAGCACTATAAAAGGGAAGTTTAATGCTTCCGAGCATGCGTCGAATTGTTTCCGAGCATGCGTCGGAATTTTGCGTGTCGGAATTGCATACACACGATCGGAAAATCCGATAGAAAGGTTTTCCGTCGGAAAAATTGAGAACAGGTTCTCAATCCAAAGTCCATCGGAAATTCCGACAGAAAAAGACAGATGGGCATACACACGGTCGGAAAATCAGATGAAAAGCTCCCATCGGACTGTTTCCATCGGAAATTCCGACCGTGTGTACGCGGCATTAGACAATTTGGGATAAGATATAGGAAAGTGAAAAAAAAGCACTGCATACTAGCTCATTATGAAATACTTACCTTAGAATGAGGCGCCGGCATCTCACTCGATCATCTCACTCGATCCACGCCGAGGGAGCTGACATGTTCCCTCGGCCTGTCTTCCGGGTATCGCGGCTCCGGTGTGCTGCCGAAAAAGTTCCCCCCGGCCGATAAGGACCCTCCCTGTACTGCGCAGGTGCAGCGTTTGCGCAGTACGAAGCACAACAGAGTCTCCAGAAATAGCCGAAGCTGAACACAGTGAGTCAGCTGTAACAGGGCCCCTCGCGGGCCCGCTTCGCTCGCCGCGCTGCGTTCGGCATATTTTTATTCTAACTCTATGTCCACTTGGATGGTGGGGCTTGAACCTGGACATAGGGCAGAATGTAGTGCGCAGGCGCTGTGTACAGCTGACTCACTGTGTTCAGCTTCGGCTATTTTCGGAGACTCTGTTGTTCTTCGTACTGTGCAAGCACTGCGCCTGCGCAGTACAGGGGGGGGTCCTTATCCGCCGGGGGAACTTTCTCGGTAGGACACCGGCGCTATGAGTGGCCGGAGCCGCGATGTCTCACTCGTTTTCTTCCCAGCAGGGTCTGGCGTCTGCCGGACTTTCAGCCGAGAATCCCCGGTGCGCATGCTCCGCTGAAGTCAGCGGCTCATTGCGTGGGGAACATCTCCTAAACCTGTATATTCTTTTTACCTACAGGTAAGCCTTATTATAGGCTTACCTGTAGGTAAAAGTTACAAAAATGACTATACAACCGCTTTAAGGTTGCAAAGTGACTGCATTCGGACACATGGGTGAAGAAGGACCACGTTTGGCAGTAGTGAGTAAATGGGGTCCCCATGCAGCCATGAATGGTGAAATATGGCTGCATTCAACAATAAGGAATAGAGAGGAGCTGTAGTACTGAAAGTGGTTGTAAACCCTTACAAACCACTTTGACCTACAGGTAAGCCTAGATTAAGGCTTACCTGTAGGTCCAATAAATATCTCCTAAACCTACATGGTTTAGGAGATATTTAGAAAAAAACAGGCAACGATGTGTACGGCGCATGCGCCGTAGACAGCGGCGCGCAGGCGCACTGCGCATGCCGAGATCATGACATGCCGAATGACAGCGCTGGAGCGGCGAGACCCGGAAGTCACTCCGGGAATGATGGCGACGGAGAAGGTCGTGGATGAGGACCGCTTCGGGGGCTTCGTTCTCAGGTAAGTCATTCATAATGAGCTACTATGCATACTAGCTCATTATGCCTTTGCCTTGCAGGTTCCGTTTTTTTTATTTTTTTGAGGAAGGTTTACTTCCTCTTGAAAATAACACTGTACAAATCTTTCTGGTTGGAGATCTTGCTCTTTACAACAGTGGTTTCCAAACTGTGGCCCTTTGCTTAATTTTATCCGGCCCTTGGGGCATTATTTCTCCTACTATAGACAGCAGTGGGCCATAGTTTCTCCCACTGACATCAATGATGGGGCATTATTCCTCCTACAGACACCAGTAATTGGGCACAATTCCACCCACTGATATCAATGATGGGAAATCTATTCCTCCCACTAATACCAATGATGGGAAATCTATTCCTCCCACTAATACCAATGATGGGACATCTATTCCTCCCACTAATACCAATGATGGGACATCTATTCCTCCCACTAATACCAATGATGGGACATCTATTCCTCCCACTAATACCAATGATGGGACATCTATTCCTCCCACTAATACCAATGATGGGACATCTATTCCTCCCACTAATACCAATGATGGGACATCTATTCCTCCCACTAATACCAATGATGGGACATCTATTCCTCCCACTAATACCAATGATGGGACATCTATTCCTCCCACTAATACCAATGATGGGACATCTATTCCTCCCACTAATACCAATGATGGGACATCTATTCCTCCCACTAATACCAATGATGGGACATCTATTGCTCCCACTAATACCAATGATGGGAAATCTATTCCTCCCACTAATACCAATGATCGGGCATCTATTCCTCCCACTAATACCAAATATGGGCCATTATTCACTCCCACTGACACCAGGACATTTTCTACTCCTGCTGGCCACAGTCCGGCCCCCCTAAAGTTTGAAGGACAGTAAACTGGCCCTTCATTTAGAAAGTTTGGAGACCCCTGTTTTATGTTAGGAAAGAAGTGGCGTATCTGGGTGTTTTTTGTAGAGATGGGGGGTTTGTGGATTGCACCACCAATATCCTCACTGGTATAACATTTATTCTCCACACAGGTTTCCCTGTCAGAACGGCGGCACCTGCCAGGACGAGAATGGGTTTGCAGATGCGTTCACCTGCCGCTGCTTGGCTGGATACATCGGCAGATTGTGCGAGACAGACGTGGACGATTGCTTGATGAGGCCTTGTGCCAATGGAGCCACCTGCATTGATGGGGTGAACCGCTTCTCATGCGAATGTCCTTACGGCTTCCAGGGACGTTTCTGCACGGTCAATATTAACGACTGCGTGGGGCAGCCATGTCAGAACGGAGGACGGTGCTTTGACCGCGTTGGGGACTACGAGTGTTACTGTGCTGAGGGATTTACCGGGAAGTCCTGTGAGATCTTAATTCCCAGGTCTACATGGGACTACCAGGTCGGGACATCAGCAAGGGACCCCACGCCTCAGACGCTGCCAACCAGGACAGTTGGCACAAGCCGCTGGAGTCCAGTTTCCGTGGACAAAGCTGGACACTTCAAAATCTCAGTCAAGGAAGTGGTGACCCAACGGGAGCACGGGCTGAGTGAACTGCAGCTAATCATCGTCATCGTGTTTGGGGTCATCACTGGCCTGGTGGTTCTGCTCACTGTTGGTCTGGTCTTTTGGTACCGACTTCGGGGCACTGGTCAGCCAGGGTGGTGTAGTAACTCTTCGGCAGATACCAAAACCCACTATCAGCAGTGCCATGGGACTGCCCCGGAGAACCGGAAAACTACAGAGCTGTGACCTATCAATGTGCATGGATTCTTATTGTGACTGTTCCTTTAAAATGGACAGGACGCCCCCTGAGGTTGGGCAATAGCATCCTGGTACCTTAGAAGTACTGCTGTGATGCCCACATCTCGGTTTGGATACACAGTGCATTTGATGGATAAAGACTACACAAGGCCTATGTATTAAAGTTCCCTTTGGACCCAACTCCTGCCCTACATGTGCCTTGGTACTGCCATTCTTCTGTACTGGTATCCTGTCACTACATAATGGCCTGGGCTGTCAGCACTAAGATGGGGAGAGGCCTGGCTAGCCTGGACAGGCCCTCATTGCCGCTCACTATATGAGTGCAAGCAACATGTACATCTGTGCATAGGAGCTGTTCTATGTAGACGCTGTATCTGTGCTCTGGATGTGAGCTAGGAACTACCTACTTCTCAAGGGAAGAATAACAGGATGTGGATTGTTCATAGTGTCACCTGCTTGCCACATTTCTTACAATCTCTAGAGATCGCTGCCATGCGGAGCGCTCACCCTGAAGAGTCATAGTAAATGATTCTGTGGAGATGACTGCCATCGTCACAACAGGATGGGAGCGCCCCCTGCTGACCAGTCTATAATATACACCCTTTAAAACATTACCTCTGTGTACTATGGACTATGCTATGTGTATAAGTAACAGATGCCTGGTGTTGATATAATGTGGGAAGTGCGCCCTCTGCAGATCAATATATAGTAAACACCCTTTACACAAAATGTCTGGGAATGTTGTGTATAAGTATTAGAAGGGGAAACCCAGATAGCAAGCAATTGAGCTGCAAGTTTGAAAATGACTTGCTAAGCTATTGCTAGACTTACCAGGCTTCACAAGTTTGTTGCACAATTGCAGCAAGTCCGCATTGCACGACTCCAGATCAACTTTCTTTGCAAACACGCTGCAAGTTCTGGTTTAGTTATGTTGTGCAATAGTCATCCCACCACAGGGGGCACTGTGGCTGAATTTTCATGCTGTAGACTTGCAGAGCTCTTGCTGTAGAATCACCACAGCAACTTTGCTCTTGCCAGAGACTTGCCAGGCAAATTTGCTAAAAAAAAAATTGGAAAAGTGTCAACTAGGACTTGTGTGTCAAGTGCTCTGCAAGTGTACAACTTGCCAGCGAAAATGTGCAGAAAGTACAGACTTACAATTCAACACTGCCACAAATTTGTGGCAAGTTATCCTTCGATCTGGGAAGGATGGTGTTGTCGTAATGGGTGAGAACTGGCCCCTGCTGTTCTGCCATGTATTTATTTCCTGTAAAGTCTAGAGCAGCCATTCTCAACCAGGGTTCCTCCAGAGGTTGCTAGGGGTTCCTTGAGCTGTGGCTAATGAACCACCTTTTTGATGGTGCCTTCATAGTTCGAGGTTCAGCATCACATAGCAAAGCCAGCAGCATGATACCAAATATCTTTTTAGCTGTCTTTAAGGGTGGTATTCTGAGCACCAGTTAAATGGACATTCTTCCTATTGACCACCAGTAGAAGGGGCATTTTTCCCATTGACCACTGGTAAATTGGTTTTAGTAAGGGTTCCTCCAGACCTGAAAATAATTTTTGGGGTTCCTCCAGGGTTAAAAGGTTGAGAAAGGCTGGTCTAGAGCAACAAAGGAAGTGCTACAACCCCAAAATCCCATTAGGAAAGACAGAATAAGATCAAGACATCTGTGACTGGACTCACGTAGTACTGAACGTCCAAAATCCATTGAAGAGAGTAAAAATCCAGCACCAAGACGTCTTGGCATTAACCACTTGCCGACCGGCGCACGACGATATACGTCGACAGAATGGCACGTACAGGCAGGAGGGCGTATATATAAGTCCCTCCTTTAGCCTGTCCGTGCCATCGGGAGCGGCGCGCTCCCGCGCCGGTCGGGACCCCCGTGGGTCCGATCGCGGTCCCCGCGGACTCGATCGCCGCGGGGACCCCCGCGATCGTCTCACGGGAAGGCTGAACGGGGAGATGCCGAGATAAACAGCATCTCCCCGTTCTGCCTAGCAACTAGTGACGCCGATCTCTGCTCCCTGTGATTGGAGCAGAGATCAGCATTCACTAGCTGACAGCCACGCCCCCCCCACAGTAAGAAACACACCCCTAGGCATAATTAACCCTTACACTGCCCCCTTGTGGTTAACCCCTTCACTGCCAGTGTCATTTATACAGGAATTAATGCATTTAAATAGCATTAATTGCTGTAAAAATGACAATGGTCCCAAAAATGTGTCAAAAATGTCCGATGTGTCCGCCATAATGTCGCAGTCACAAAAAAAATCGCAGATCTCCGCCATTACTAATAAAAAAAAAATTATTAATAAAAATGCTAATAAAACTATCCCCTATCTTGAAAACGCTATAACTTCTGCGCAAACCGATCTATAATCGCTTATTGCGTTTTTTTTTACCAAAAATATGTAGAAGAATACGTATCGGCCTAAACTGAGGAAAAAAATGTTTTTTTTATATATTTTTTGGGGATATTTATTATAGCAAAAAGTAAAAAATAATGCATTTTTTTCAAAATTGTCGCTCTATTTTTGTTTATAGCGCAAAAAATAAAAACCGCAGGGGTGATCAAATACCACCAAAAGAAAGCTCTATTTGTGGGAAAAAAAGGACGTCAATTTTGTTTGGGAGCCACGTCGCACGACCGCGCAATTGTCAGTTAAAGCGACGCAGTGCCGAATCGCAAAAAGGGCCTGGTCCTTTGGCTGCAAATTGGTCCGGTCTGAAAGTGGTTAAAAAAAGGTACAGAATATCTTTATTTAATCCATGAAACCATAAAAAGGAATCAATTCCTAAAAATGTACGTGCTTCAATCTCCTACATAGGTCTTAGTTATAATTATGACTAAGGCCTATGTAGGAGGCTGAAATGCGTACATTTTTAGGAACTGATTCCTTTTTATGGGTTAAATAAAAGATATACAAGATTTTTACTCTCTTCACACATTTCCTGTGATCTAGTGATTGGCACCTTGCGATCTCTCCTCCCATATATGACCTCCAAGAGTTGCACCCTTGGTAGTAGCATCTCTCCACTGGGGGGTGACTCTCTCCCTACAGACAGACACAAAAGGGTGTTCTATGTCAGCAGTGAATCTTTTCCTGTAGAAGGATATGGAATTGGGATCTCTCTGCTGGGTAGAGTCTCTTCCCATAGACCAGAGGTCTCCAAACTTTATTAACAAAGTGTCAGTTTACTGCCCCTCAGACTTTAGGAGGGCAGAACTGTGGGAAGTGAGAGTAGAATATGCCCCAGCTTCAGTGGGAGTAGACAATGTCTATGTCTTAGACTTGGTGGTTAGTAGGAGAAGGAATAGTGCCCCATCGTTGGTGTCAGTTTGAGGAATAGTGTCCCTACATCGGTGTCGGTGGGGGGGGGGGGGAATAGTGCCCATCATTGGGGTCAGTAGGAGGAATAGTGCCCCATTATTGGTGGCAGTGGGGGGGACTAATGTCCTATCATTGGTTTCAGTAGGAGGAATAGTGCCCCATCGTTGGTGGCAGTGGGAGGAATAGTGTCCTATCATTGATGTCAGTGAAAGAAATAGTGCCCCATTGTAGGTGTCAGTGGAAGAAATGGTGCTTTATTGTTGGTGTCAGTGGGAGGAATAGTGGCTGGTATCAGATAAAGGCAAGGAATGGTGATCTCTCTGCAGCAGGTGACTCTCTCTTTGTAGACAGACACAGTACAGTGATCTTTCTGCCAGGGGTGAGTTTCTCCCCATAGATAACATGAAACAGTGGTCTCTCTGACGGGAGTGAGTCTCTATCTGTACATGAACATTATCCCCTTGTTAGGATTGAATCTCACCCCCATAGACAGACATGTCATGGTGGTATCTCTGCAGTGTGTTAATCTCTCCTCATAGATGGATACTGAATGGTAATCTGTCTGCTGAGGCTGAATCTCTCACTGTAGACAGACATGGGATGTAATCTGTCTGCCAGAGGTGAGTCTCTCCCCATAGATGGATACCGAACAGTAATCTCTGCTGGGGTTGAGTCTCTCGCAGTAGATGGATATGGAGTGGTGATCTCTCTGCTAGGAAAGGACTCTTCCCATAAACCAGTGGTCAACTTTCCTGATATGGGGGGCTTCAAGTGTAGCATGATGCCAGAGATGGTCAGAGACTGCAGACATGATACAGGAGATGGTCAGAGATTGCAGATATGATACAAGAGCTGGTCAGAGACTGCAGACATGATACACGAGATGGTCAGAGACTTCAGACATGATACAAGAGATGGTCAGACTGCAGACATGATACAAGAGATGGTCAGATACTGCAGACATGATACATGAAATGGTCAGAGATTGCAGATATGATACAAGAGATGGTCAGAGATTTCAGATATGATACAGGAGATGGTCAGAGACTGCGGACACGATACATGAGATGGTCAGAGACTACAGACATACTACATGAGATGGTCAGAGACTACAGACATGATACAGGAGATGGTCAGAGACTACAGACATTATAGAGGAGATGGTCAGAGACTGCAGACATTATAGAGGAGATGGTCAGAGACTGCAGACATTATAGAGGAGATGGTCAGAGACTGCAGACATGATACAGAAGATGGTCAGAGACTGCAGACATGATACAGAAGATGGTCAGAGACTGCAGACATGATACAGAAGATGGTCAGAGACTGCAGACATGATAGAGAAGATGGTCAGAGACTGCAGACATGATACAGAAGATGGTCAGAGACTATAGACATGATACAGAAGATGATCAGAGACTGCAGACATGACACAGGAGATGGTCAGAGACTGCATAAATGATACAGGAGATGGTCAGAGACTGCCGACATGATACAGGAGATGGTCAGAGACTGCAGACAATATAGAGGAGATGGTCAGAGACTGCAGACAATATAGAGGAGATGGTCAGGCTGCAGACAATATAGAGGAGATGGTCAGAGACTGCAGACAATATAGAGGAGATGGTCAGACTGCAGAAAATATAGAGAAGATGGTCAGAGACTGCAGACAATATAGAGGAGATGGTCAGAAACTGCAGACAATATAGAGGAGATGGTCAGAGACTGCAGACAATATAGAGGAGATGGTCAGACTGCAGAAAATATAGAGAAGATGGTCAGAGACTGCAGACAATATAGAGGAGATGATCAGAGACTGCAGACAATATAGAGAAGATGGTCAGACTGCAGACGTTATAGAGGAGATGGTCAGAGACTGCAGACCTGTTGCAGGAGACTCTCAGGCTGTGAACATGCTAAAGGAGTTGTTGGAGACTTGGGACATGCTTCAGGAGACATAGACTTAGGAAACAGATTACACAAGGCTGCTAGAAATCATTTCTATAACAGAGCAATAGAGAAACACAGATTAGTATCTGCAGGGGCCCTGAGGGCTGCACATAAAGTGCCAAAAGGGCCACAGGTTGGGCACCAGGGCAATAGACAGACACTGAACGGTGATCACTATTTTCTCCTTGAAGATGGACATGGAACAGTGAACTCTAACAGGAGTGAGTCTCATTGGTAGACATATACAGAACAGTGATCTCTTTGTCAGCATCAAGTCTCTCTCCGCAGACCAACGCGGAATGGCAATATCTCTGCCAGGGGTTACCCTCTCCCCATATACAGATACTGAGCAGTAATCTCTGTGCTGAAGGTGAGTCTCCCGCTGCAGACAGACTCGGACAGTAATCTCTCTGCCAGGGGTGAGTCTCTCACCATAACCAGATACCGAGCACTCATCTCTCTGCCAGGGGTGAGACTCTCACCATAACCAGATACTGAGCACTCATCTCTCTGCCAGGGGTGAGTCTCTCACCATAACCAGATACCGAGCACTCATCTCTCTGCCAGGGGTGAGACTCTCACCATAGCCAGATACCGAGCACTCATCTCTCTGCCAGGGGTGAGTCTCTCACCATAACCAGATACCGAGCACTCATCTCTCTGCCAGGGGTGAGTCTCTCACCATAACCAGATACCGAGCACTCATCTCTCTGCCAGGGGTGCGTTTCTCACCATAACCAGATACCGAGCACTCATCTCTCTGCCAGGGGTGAGTCTCTCACCATAACCAGATACCGAGCACTCATCTCTCTGCCAGGGGTGAGTCTCTCACCATAACCAGATACCGAGCACTCATCTCTCTGCCAGGGGTGCGTTTCTCACCATAACCAGA
The DNA here is from genome assembly GCA_028564925.1 of Lithobates sylvaticus. NCBI lineage: Eukaryota > Metazoa > Chordata > Amphibia > Anura > Ranidae > Lithobates > Lithobates sylvaticus. The sequence goes on along the minus strand of CM053028.1, from coordinate 23,435,546 downwards.
TACTGAGCACTCATCTCTCTGCCAGGGGTGAGTCTCTCACCATAACCAGATACCGAGCACTCATCTCTCTGCCAGGGGTGAGTCTCTCACCATAACCAGATACTGAGCACTCATCTCTCTGCCAGGGGTGAGTCTCTCACCATAACCAGATACTGAGTACTCATCTCTCTGCCAGGGGTGAGTCTCTCGCCATAGCCAGATACCGAGCACTCATCTCTCTGCCAGGGGTGAGTGTCTCGCCATAGCCAGATACCGAGCACTCATCTCTCTGCCAGGGGTGAGTCTCTCGCCATAGCCAGATACCGAGCACTCATCTCTCTGCCAGGGGTGAGTCTCTCACCATAACCAGATACTGAGTACTCATCTCTCTGCCAGGGGTGAGTCTCTCACCATAGCCAGATACCGAGCACTCATCTCTCTGCCAGGGGTGAGTCTCTCACCATAACCAGATACCGAGCACTCATCTCTCTGCCAGGGGTGAGTCTCTCGCCATAGCCAGATACCGAGCACTCATCTCTCTGCCAGGGGTGAGTCTCTCACCATAACCAGATACCGAGTACTCATCTCTCTGCCAGGGGTGAGTCTCTCGCCATAGCCAGATACCGAGCACTCATCTCTCTGCCAGGGGTGAGTCTCTCGCCATAGCCAGATACCGAGCACTCATCTCTCTGCCAGGGGTGAGTCTCTCACCATAACCAGATACCGAGCACTCATCTCTCTGCCAGGGGTGAGTCTCTCACCATAACCAGATACCGAGCACTCATCTCTCTGCCAGGGGTGAGTCTCTCACCATAACCAGATACCGAGCACTCATCTCTCTGCCAGGGGTGAGTCTCTCACCATAACCAGATACTGAGTACTCATCTCTCTGCCAGGGGTGAGTCTCTCGCCATAGCCAGATACCGAGCACTCATCTCTCTGCCAGGGGTGAGTTTCTCACCATAACCAGATACCGAGCACTCATCTCTCTGCCAGGGGTGAGTTTCTCACCATAGCCAGATACCGAGCACTCATCTCTCTGCCAGGGGTGAGTTTCTCACCATAGCCAGATACCGAGCACTCATCTCTCTGCCAGGGGTGAGTTTCTCACCATAGCCAGATACCGAGCACTCATCTCTCTGCCAGGGGTGAGTTTCTCACCATAGCCAGATACCGAGCACTCATCTCTCTGCTGGGGTTGAGTCTCTCGCTGTAGATGTATACAGAGTGGTGATCTCTTTGTAGAGAGGAACAGAAATCTCTCCGGCGGGGGGTGAGTCTCTTTCTGTAGACGGACATTGAACTGTAATCAGGGGTTCGTCCCCCCCCAAAGATGGACATGGAATGGCGATTTCTTGGCAGAGTCTCTCTTTGTAAACAGAATGGTGACCCCCTTTGCCAGGATTGTGTCTCTCCTTGTCGGTAGACGTGTAATAGTAATGTCTCTGCCAGGGGTTAGTCTCTCCCCATAGACAGACACTGAACGGTAATCTCTATGCCGATGGTGAATCTCATGATGTAGAAAGACATCGAATAGTAATTTCTCCACCCGGGGCAAGTTTCTCTACGTAGACCTACACTGAATGGAATAGAGATTACACAGCGAGGGTCCCCGCCGCAGATCACACGGGGAAGGTGCCCACACAGGCTGGCATGGAGTGCTGGAAATCTACAGAGTGGTATTTTTGGAAAACTTTGAATACGGTACGACGATAATTATTAAGATATTTGTACTACAGCAGAGCCGTGTGTGTCAATCTGCGTGACTAATCCTCGGGTCATGTCGGTGAAATATGACAGCCTGTTATTATTACAAGATGGGGCAATGGTGACTGCTGTATAAAGTACTGTAGCAACCGATGATTATATAAATAGATTATGCAACGCCTGCACACAGGAGACTGCTAATCACGCACATCTCCCAGCATCCCTCACACACAGGAGACTGCTAATCACGCACATCTCCCAGCATCCCTCGCACACAGGAGACTGGTAATGCTAATCACACACATCTCCCAGCATCCCTCACACACAGGAGACTGCTAATCACGCACATCTCCCAGCATCCCTCGCACACAGGAGACTGCTAATCACGTACATCTCCCAGCATCCCTCACACACAGGAGACTGCTAATCACGCACATCTCCCAGCGTCCCTCACACACAGGAGACTGCTAATCACGCACATCTCCCAGCGTTCCTCACACACAGGAGACTGCTAATCACGCACATCTCCCAGCGTCCCTCACACACAGGAGACTGCTAATCACGTACATCTCCCAGCATCCCTCACACACAGGAGACTGCTAATCACGCACATCTCCCAGCATCCCTCACACACAGGAGACTGCTAATCACGCACATCTCCCAGCATCCCTCACACACAGGAGACTGCTAATCACGCACATCTCCCAGCATCCCTCACACACAGGAGACTGCTAATCACGTACATCTCCCAGCGTCCCTCACACACAGGAGACTGCTAATCACGTACATCTCCCAGCATCCCTCACACACAGGAGACTGCTAATCACGCACATCTCCCAGCGTCCCTCGCACACAGGAGACTGGTAATCACGCACATCTCCCAGCATCCCTCACACACAGGAGACTGCTAATCACGTACATCTCCCAGCATCCCTCACACACAGGAGACTGCTAATCACGTACATCTCCCAGCATCCCTCACACACAGGAGACTGCTAATCACGCACATCTCCCAGCGTCCCTCACACACAGGAGACTGCTAATCACGCACATCTCCCAGCGTTCCTCACACACAGGAGACTGCTAATCACGCACATCTCCCAGCGTCCCTCACACACAGGAGACTGCTAATCACGTACATCTCCCAGCATCCCTCACACACAGGAGACTGCTAATCACGCACATCTCCCAGCATCCCTCACACACAGGAGACTGCTAATCACGCACATCTCCCAGCATCCCTCACACACAGGAGACTGCTAATCACGCACATCTCCCAGCATCCCTCACACACAGGAGACTGCTAATCACGTACATCTCCCAGCGTCCCTCACACACAGGAGACTGCTAATCACGTACATCTCCCAGCATCCCTCACACACAGGAGACTGCTAATCACGCACATCTCCCAGCATCCCTCACACACAGGAGACTGCTAATCACGCACATCTCCCAGCATCCCTCACACACAGGAGACTGCTAATCACGCACATCTCCCAGCGTCCCTCACACACAGGAGACTGCTAATCACGCACATCTCCCAGCGTCCCTCACACACAGGAGACTGCTAATCACGTACATCTCCCAGCATCCCTTGCACACAGGAGACTGGTAATCACACATCTCCCAGCGTCCCTCACACACAGGAGATGCTAATCACGCACATCTCCCAGCATCCCTCACACACAGGAGGCTGCTAATCACGCACATCTCCCAGCATCCCTCACACACAGGAGACTGCTAATCACGCACATCTCCCAGCATCCCTCACACACAGGAGACTGGTAATCATGCACATCTCCCAGCATCCCTCACACACATGAGACTGCTAATCACGCACATCTCCCAGCATCCCTCACACACAGGAGACTGCTAATCACGCACATCTCCCAGCATCCCTCACACACAGGAGACTGCTAATCACGTACATCTCCCAGCATCCCTCGCACACAGGAGACTGCTAATCACGCACATCTCCCAGCATCCCTCGCACACAGGAGACTGCTAATCACGCACATCTCCCAGCATCCCTCGCACACAGGAGACTGGTAATCACACACATCTTCCAGCATCCCACGCACACAGAAGACTGCTAATCACACACATCTCCCAGCGTCCCTCACACACAGGAGACTGGTAATCACACACATCTCCCAGCATCCCTCGCACACAGAAGACTGCTAATCACACACATTTCCCAGCGTCCCTCACACACAGGAGACTGCTAATCACATAGAACTCCCAGCATCCCCTGCACACGAATGACAATCAATCACACAGAATCCCCAGCATCCCATGCACATGGATAACTGCCAATCACACAGAACTCCCAGCATCCCCTGCACACAGGAAACCGCCAATTACACAGGACTTCCAATATCTCCTGCACAGGAGACAGCCAATCACACAGATTTCCCAGCATCCCCTGCACACATGAAACTGACAATCACACAGAAATCCCCCTGAGGAAGACACGTGACCCTGTGTCGACACACGTAGGGGAGGGACAAGGATGGGGAAGGCATCTGGGCCCTTACGAGGAGTAAGAGGCCAGCAGGGAGATAGCAGTTGTACAGTTTTGGAGGTTATCACATATACCCCCAGCAAACGAAACCCAAGATTTTTGCAATGAGCTATCAGATTTTTTCATTGACAAAATCGACAACATCCGGAAAATAATTCATCAGAAAAAAACAACCAACCACAGTCAACCAGAGCGAAAAGAAGATATCGTCACGAATACTCCACAGCCACCAAAGTTTTCTTTGATCCCAATCACCTCGGACACCACTATAAATATCATCAAAAACCTCAGAGACAGTACATCTCCTATTGACATCATCCCCACAAAACTCCTGAAAGAATGATCCGACATCTTGGCCCCCACCATAACTCACCTCATAAATCAATCGTTCAAAGAAGGGATTGTTCCGGGCGCCCTCAAACAAGGCATCATCAAACCCCTGCTAAAAAACCCAACCTCGACCCTAACCACCGCAGACCGATAACAAGCTTTAATAACATCTCCAAGATTATGGAGAAGGCGGTAGTACAACAGATACAACGCCACCTGGACACACACAAACTCCTGGACCCTCTACAATCAGGCTTCCGCCCAGGCCATGGGACAGAAACGGCACTCCTGAAGATTTGGGATGACGCCCTCGAAGAAGCAGATGAGGGAGAATCATGTCTCCTGGTACTGTTGGACCTCAGTGCAGCGTTTGATACTGTGGACCACAATACTCTTCTCATCCGCCTCACAGAAGTAGCAGGAGTCACAGACTCAGATCTACAATGGTTCGCATCCTTCTTAGGAAATCGATCTCAGACGGTGAAACTAGGAGCCTTCACCTGTGAAACCCGGGCAATCTCCTGTGGAGTCCCTCAAGGATCACCCTTGTCGCCAGTGCTCTTCAACATATACATCCGCCCACTCCTCAAAATCATCAGAAGTTCAGACCTCTGGTTCCACTCATACGCTGACGACACCCAACTATATTTTCGGATCACCGGACAAAAAAACCATCATCAGCAACTAGGAAAATGCCTCACCCTGATAGATGACTGGATGACCACCAGCTCCCTTAAGCTCAACGAATCGAAAACAGAACTTCTTATTCTTCACGCAAACCAAAACTCCCGAACCAAGATCCCTTGGACACCACCCACCATCTTTGGACAGACCATCTCCCCAAGGACCAAGGTCAAGAGTCTTGGAGTCATTTTTGACTCAGAAATGTCAATGGATGCACAAATAGGAGCAGTAGTCAGTGGATCTCACCATCTGCTCCGCCTGCTACGCAGACTCCTCCCCTTCATTCCAAAGGAGGACAAAGCAGCGGTAGTTGGAACAGTTATTAATTCACGACTTGACTACGCAAATTCCCTTTACATAGGATTACCCCAATATCAACTTGCGTGCTTACAACTCATCCAAAACACGGCGGCAAGGCTGATAACAGGAAAAAAAACCTGGGAATCCATTTCCCCTTCCCTGAGGAACCTACATTGGCTAAACGTAAAGAATCGGGTCACATTCAAGACCCTCTGCCTCACCCACAAATTCACCCATGGAAACGCTCCACAATACCTTTGCGAGAAGATAACACACTACACACCCAATCGCAGTCTTCGATCATCTAACCAAAACCTCCTCCTCATTCCCAAATCCCGCTACAAAGCAAAAGGGGAACGGAGATTCGCTGTTCAAGGACCACGGTTATGGAACGCTCTACCAACCTACATCCGCATGGAAGAAAACCATCAGGCCTTTAGGAAAAAACGTATGACCTACCTTTTCTAAGAAGGGTGACAACAAGCACCCATACAGCGCCTTGAGGCGATTCAGTTCGCATTGTAGCGCTATACAAATCATTCATTCATTCATACCATGGCCTTATTTAGCCTGATGCGCTGCAAGCACCGGGTACACGCAAGTACTTGGTTTTAGATTTTAATTAAACATCCATTTTTTAAATAATAAGCGCTATTGGAGTTTCTTTACATCTATATGCACTTGTTTCCTGTCCATTGATGGGGAGACTGTCAAAAGGAGGCGCGCAGGAGTCAGCGGATCTATATCCACCTACTGAGCACTGGAGAGGCTCATAAGAGTTTTTTGGCCCAGCTTAAGTGAGGGAGTCGCATGCCTTGAGGTGAGGATACACCTAATAGGGGGGAGCACGTGGGAGGTGGCACAGTGTTTGTTGGAGCACTTGATATTGGATCCAAGAATTGTTTCCACGAACGAGTGAAGTCACATATGGGACATATTTTTTGCATTTGGATGGACTTTATTTAGCACTTTTTACTGCATTCTATTACTATTCTTTTGATATTGTTTGCACATAATTGTATGTATTATTATTATCTTTCAATAATTTTTCTCAGTGCTTATTGCTGATTGTTGAGCACGATTTTTTAGTGTATATATACACACACACACACACACACACACACACATTAGGATTGGTATGTACAGCTCGGCACACATATTGATTAACACAGAACTCCCAGCATTCCCCTGCACATGCAATACTGACAATCACACAGAATTCCCAGCATCCCCTGCACACAGGATACAGCCAATAACACAGAGCTCCCAGCATTCACCGCACAGAGGAATCTGGATATACTACTTTTTTTTTTTTTTTCAATACTCTTTATTACAAATTTTTCTTACATATTAATTTACATCATTTTGTTTTGTTTTAATATCTTAAAATTGACATGTACTTCCCATTTCATCTTCACCCATTCTTGACTCTCACACCATTCCCTCACATCCATACTAAGGTCACCATTTTCTTCCACCTATTATTCACACTATTTTCATATACTCCTATATCCGTAGTTGAATCTGGATATACTAAACATCAAAATCATCTTCTGTAAAAAAAAATGTTCATAAGTAGTAAAGGATGAGAATAATATACAACTCATACATTTCTGTCCCCATATAACCTGCAGCATTAAAATTAAGGCAAAACCTTTTTTTCAATTTTGCATAGAGAAAGAGAGGGTTATAACCTCTGTCAGTTTATTTTTTGCTATCTGTGTTCTATTGGGGAGATTTCCCTTTACTTCCTGTCCCATATCCAAAACTAAAAAAAAAAAAAAAAAGTTTTGCTTTCAATTACAGTCAATTTTAAATATTGCATAAGAAAGGCAGAAACCGGGCTGAGGAACCCGGTGGCACCACTACCATACCAGAAAAAGGGGGGTGTCTCCATAGAGAGACACCTAATGTCAGTTCCATTTAAGGAGAGAGGGAGGCCAGGATGGGGGACATAGGGAAGGATAGAGAAGGAAGAAGGCAGAGAAGGAGGAAGGCAGAGGAGGAGGAAGGCAGAGAAGGAGGAAGGCAGAGAAGGAGGAAGGCAGAGAAGGAGGAAGGCAAAGAAGGAGGAAGGCAAAGGAGGAGGAAGGCAAAGGAGGAGGAAGGCAGAGGAGAAGGAGGAAGGCAGAGGAGAAGGAGGAAGGCAGAGGAGAAGGAGGAAGGCAGAGGAGAAGGAGGAAGCCAGAGAAGGAGGAAGGTAGAGGAGGAGGAAGAGGGTTATAACCTCTGTCAGTTTAATTTTTGCTATCTGTGTTCTATTGGGGAGATTTCCCTTCACTTCCTGTCCCATATCCAAAAACAAAAAAAAAAAAGTTTTGCTTTCAATTACAGTCAATTTTAAATATTGCATAAGAAAGGCAGAAACCAGGCTGAGGAACCCGGTGGCACCACTACCATACCAGAAAAAGGGGGGCGTCTCCATAGAGAGACACCTAATGTTAGTTCCATTTAAGGAGAGAGGGAGGCCTGGATGGGGGACATAGGGAAGGATAGAGAAGGAGGAAGGCAGAGGAGAAGGAGGAAGGCAGAGGAGAAGGAGGAAGGCAGAGGAGAAGGAGGAAGGCAGAGGAGAAGGAGGAAGGTAATGGAGAAGGAGGAATGCAGAGAAAGAGGAAGGCAGAGAAGGAGGAAGGCAGAAGAGGAAGGTAGAGAAGGAGGAAGATAGAGAAGGAGGAAGATAGAGAAGGAGGAAGGCAGCAAAGGGGGGCGGGGGAAATATTGAGAGAGGAAGCAAAGATTGGTGGGGGAATGAAAAGAAAGATGTAGGGTTGTGGAGATGGGGGGTTACGGGGAAGAAGAGAGAGAGAGATGGAGGCAGGTGGAAATGGGGGGGGCAGGGAAAGGATAACGAGAGATGGGGGAAGGATAGAGCGGGAGAGAAACGGAAAAGTATAGAGAGAGGGATGGAGGTGGATATGGGTGGTAGGGAAGAAAAGAAGGAAGGCCAAGATGGGGGTCAGGGGGGGAAAGAAATAGAGAGAGAGGGAGGTGGAGATGGGGACATGGAAAGGACAGAGTAAGGGTGGTGGAGCGAGAGGAAGGACAAAGTGGGAGGGAGGCAGGAATAGAGGCAATGGAATGTTTGGGGTGGGGGAGGACAATAGAGTGGGAAGGAGGTGGAAATGGGGGGGCACATGAAGGATAGAGAGAGAGGGAGGTGGAGATGAGAGGCAGGGGAAGGATAGAGAGGGAGCAAGGCAGGGAGAGGACTCCTCACCTCCACCAAGACGCCAAAAAAAAAAAAAGGGAAGGGAGCTGAGGATGTGGGGGAACCCCAGGTGACACAGGAGAAGGTACCACACCCCCCAGGTTTCCACCACACGTCAGGATTCTTTTAGTAGTGTTCATTACTGCAGAGTCACATGTGACCATTTGATACAAATGGCCACATCTAAAATAAGAAGACCCGTCACAGCAGTACAGGAAGTGGAGACGTCATTCTAAATCCTCAGTACTTCCGCTCTGCCCGCTGTTTATTAGCCGGTAAAAGTGAGAATCTCGCTTGTCGCTGAGGGCTTTGGGAGAATCCATTTCAGCCACCCTCCCAGCATGCATCACCAGCACGCGGTCTGAGTCCATAATGGTGTTCAACCTGCGAGAAAAAAAATTCACAGATGTTGTAGTGAGATATCGGCAGGGTAGAATCTCCGTCCTGCAAAGTCAGTAATGACATCACATGGTTCATTAACAGTTATGGATGGAGAAGTCAGGGTATTAGGGGTACCTGTGTGCGATAGTGAGGACGGTGCGCTCTCTGAATCTTTTGCGGATGGTCTGCTGCAGCAGCTGGTCAGTCTGATGGTCAACACTGGCCGTAGCTTCATCGATGCACAAAATCTAAAAGAGGAGCAAACAGCATCTATGGATGGATTTCCCAAGTGTTGGTGAGCCATTTTTCATTTTATTAACCCTGAATTGCACATGGGGGTGCAACCACAGATGGGAGGTTCCATAGATGGGGGGGGCTTTGCGGGACTGATCGCCATGCTGAAGGGATCCTCCTAGAGAGAGGAATAAGGTAAGCATTACACCTTGTTCCTCTACCCCTAGGCAAAAATTAGCATTTAGCCCTTGTAGTGTTGGGCTCCTACTGCAAGGGTAGTTTTGTTCTTGTGCCTGGAGTTGGGCTTTAGGTACACGAACACCTACTGACAACTACTGCACCCAAACACCAACCCTCCACCACCATGTTGACTGACTCGGCATCCTTTGGCGCTGGTAATGATTCAGAGGCATATAATTACACAGAAAAAAAAAAAAACTAGCAGATAGTGAGTGGAGTAAGAACAGACCTTATGTGCCAAGACCTGATAGATTCACCTTAGCTGGTATCGGAGTCCCCTTCTCACCTCCACCTTGTACAACCCCCCTACTATCCCTCACCTTTCAAAATCTCCCTTTCCCAACTGACGTTTCCGCGGTGAGACCATGGACACTCATCTGACTGCCCTTTGCGGTCTATTGTCAACTTACGGCCTACCATGGGACCATGGGCGTCTGCAGGTAGGGGCAAGGGGGGTCAAGGGCCCGCCCCCCCCCCCCCCCCGGAATCAGGGACCGGATCTAAAATTCAGCACAGTTGCCTCTTGCCCGCACTCAGGTGTCACCCGCCAGTGGCACATGCGCGCCCTCCCTTTCTCCTGTCAGGGAGAAGAGACGGTGGCTCTCACCAGCTTTCTGCCCACTTAGTTCCTTCCCTATTGGCCACAACTGAGGGCCAATGAAAGGTGACTAGGAGAGGAGTGCATCATGAGACATGTAGTCCCAAAGATTGGCGGCCCCATTTTCCACAGGGAGGAGGCTACAGCTCGATCAAGAGAGAGATTGAGAGACTGCAGCCTGGAAAAAAGCTGAGGGGAGAATGCTACAGGACAAAGAACGAGGAGTGTGCTGGGCAGAAGCCAGTGAGAGAGCCACGCTGCCCAGCGCCACCATAGAGAGCCACGCTGCCCAGCGCCACCAGAGAGAGAAAGACTGAGCCACTACCAGGGTACAGACATGCCACACTACTGACCAGAGTCGCCCCCCGGGGAACCCAGAGTGAGCGATCATCCAGCTGGAGGGATCATTGCTGTAGTTTCCCTGGGTCTGGTAAGAGGGCCTGTTGGCCATTATCCATTACTTATCCTAGGGAATGTACTATGTCTGCAGTCTCTGACCATGATAATGTGATAATGACATTGTTGAAAAGAGGCGGTGCATGGGTGACCCTAAAATTATGCCCCCCCCTTTGAAAAAAGTTCTGCGGAAGCCCATGCATGGGACTCACCTTGGCATGAGTTAGTAGAGCTCTGGCCAGACACAAGAGCTGCCTCTGTCCAAGGGAGAAATTCTTCCCTTTGTCACCAACATCTGCATCCAGACCCCCTGCAAGACGAGGACATGGGACAATAAGTGACACAAACTATAAAAAAAGAGTCACAGCCCAAACTCTGTGAGATAACTCACCAATACGCTCCACCAAATCCTTCAGGTGACACTGGGAGAGAACATCCATCAGATCAGAATCCATGTGGCGGGACAAAGGATCCAGGTTCTCCCTGACACTGCCACTGAACAGGAAGGGATCCTGAGGGATGATCGCAAGTCGTGACCTGGCAGAGAAACACAGAAATCACACAAAGCAGGTCCATGGGACATTGATCCCAGTCTTCATTGGCACTCACCTCAGGTCTTCCAAATTCAGCTCTCGCGTTGAAGTGCCATCGATAAGAATTTGTCCAGAATTCAGCTCCATCATGCGGAAGAGCACCAGGAACAAAGAGGACTTTCCGGAGCCGGTCCGGCCCACAATTCCAATCTTCTCCCCAGGAGATATGGTGAAGTTCACACCATCCAAAGCATTGGGAAGGCCAGGGCGGTAACATAAAATAGAATCTCTAAACTCAATACGCCCATGTTTGGGCCAGTCCGGCTCTACCTGGAAGAAAGACACAGGTAAGATGAAGATGAAAGTGTCTCAGAAATATACCCTTTGAGAGTCCTGTGCTTCTATCATTGGCAGTCTGAGGAAGGGGTTCCCTCCGTGGGTTCCCTCCCCGGTTAGAGGTAGGAGGGATGACAGGCTGTGCTATCCTCCTTCATTATCTTGGGAATTCTCAGTATATTCCAATGCAGAATCAAAGAGGACCTGTTAATAACACTCCCGTGCTCCATAAATTGCAGGACCAGACAATCAAAATCTGAAAACCAGTGACAACTATGTTGGTGTCAGCCTGGAAGTCACTTACCGTCACTATCCCCTCTCTTGGTTCAGATGGCAGCGTGGTGGAGTACTCTTCAGCTCTCTCCACACTCACCATCATGGCTTCTGTCTGAGTGAAGCTGGAGATGAGACCGGACAACAATCCCGTGATGGAGAGTGCATAGGACAGAGACAAACCAACTAGACCTACAGAGAAGAGTAGATCAATGAGAACAAGAAACAGGAAAATAGAGGCAGCCTCCTAGAGAAGGAAAGAGACAGACTGCAAGGGACAGAGAGACAGTTTGAGAGAGGAGAGGTACAGCCTGCGAGAGAAAGGGGAGACACAGCCTGCGAGAGAAAGGGGAGAGACAGCCTGCGAGAGAAAGGGGAGAGACAGCCTGCGAGAGAAAGGGGAGAGACAGCCTGCGAGAGAAAGGGGAGACACAGCCTGCGAGAGAAAGGGGAGACACAGCCGGGGAGAGAAGGGGAGACACAGCCAGGGAGAGAAGGGGAGACACAGCCGTGGAGAGAAGGGGAGACGCAGCCGGGGAGAGACAGCCTGCGAGGGAAGGGGAGAGACAGCCTGCGAGGGAAGGAGGAGAGACAGCCTGCGAGGGAAGGGGAGAGACAGCCTGCGAGGGAAGGGGAGAGACAGCCTGCGAGGGAAGGGGAGAGACAGCCTGCGAGGGAAGGGGAGAGACAGCCTGCGAGGGAAGGGGAGAGACAGCCTGCGAGAGAAGGGGAGAGACAGCCTGCGAGGGAAGGGGACCGATAGTCTATCATCCCATTCCATTATTCTATCCTGGCTCCCTCCCTAACAATATTCTCACCTGGATCACCGGCTCTCCTCTGGTGTTGGATTATAGCGATAGCAGCGATGGCGGTAACAACTACTACTCCAATCATCTGCAGGCGGATGTCCAGCCACTGGACGGCGGTATTACTGGCGAACACGCAACGCTGGTTCACGTCTAGACGAGACTCACATTCGAGTTTAAATCTGCAGCCAAACAAAAGAAGCACTGACCGCTAACATTTATTTTTATTACAGGTACTTATATAGCGACATCACAGCGATTTACTTCTATATATATATATATTGAACATTCACATCGGTCCCTGCCCTCAAGGAGCTTACACTCTAATGTCCCTAACTCACATTCATACATACACATACTAGGGGCCATATTAGACCGGAGCCGATTAACCTCCCTGTGTCTGGACACTTACCCTTAAGCTGGCAGTGCAAATGGATGAATCTCCAGTCTATTGATTGGATGCAGTAGCTGTTCAGCAAATTTGCTGCCAGACTCCTTCGATTTTTTATTTTTTGTGTCTGTGTACATGTGAGAAAGTGACTCTAATGGGAGTGGTTTCATAATTATGAATCAGCTGCTGCACCTGCAGGGCACGAATGAGGAAAGCTGCTGGGTCTGCATCCCTTTAGATGTCATTTCCTATTGAAAGTATCTGACCAAAAATAGAATTTTTGTTGTAGGGGATGCCTGAAATCTGACTTGTATCTTATTTTATTTTTTTATTAGATTTCTGGGAAAATCAGTGAGCCAATCACACAAGCAGGAAATTATGATTCCATTCTAAAATCCATGTTTTTTTTTTTTCGACGGATGTTGGCTCAAACTTGTCTTGCATACACACGGTCACACAAATGTTGTCGGAAATTCCGAACGTCAAGAACGCGGTGACGTACAACACGTACGACGAGCCGAGAAAAATGAAGTTCGATAGCCAGTGCGGCTCTTCTGCTTGATTCCGAGCATGCATGGAACTTTGTGCGTCGGAATTGTGTACACACGCTCGGAATTTACGACAACGGATTTATTTTTCGGAAAATTTGAGATCCAGATCTCAAATTTTGTTTGTCGGAAATTCCGACGGAAAAATGTCCGATTGGAGCCTACACACAGTCGGAGTTTCCGACAACAAGCTCACATCGAACATTTCCCATCTGAAAATCCGACTGTGTGGTGGGGATTTTGAAATCCATATTTATATTCCATTTTCCAAGGGAACCAGTACAGGGACTTATATTACCATGCCCCGTTTTGTGCATATATATGTGTATGGTTTATAAGAACAAGAAGTATCTCTATATAACTAGAATAACTCTATATAACTTCTAGTATAACTAGAAGATGGGCCTATTTACTGTTTCTGGTATCTCAAACACACCAACGTGTTGGTCTGCTGTCTGCCTAGTAACTAAATTACCCTATTGCCAAAAGTCCTTGAAACACTAATTTATGTTATATCAAAGAGGGTTGATGGTTGTAAATCAAGAGATAAGTAAACAGGTACTTAGGTTTTCAGAAACAGAGGCACCAGAGTTGGTCTCTTACTGGTGTGGGAAGCATGCTTTGTTAACTGGGCTTGAAATTACAACCAATCAGAATTTTAGGCAACTCAACCAATGGACACTAGGCTGCAGGGGTAACCAATCAGGATTCAATGCCCTTCTGAACCAATGAGGTGACCCTGAGTTTTGATTGGTAGGAGTGGGTTACTCTAACAACATAAAAACCAACAGCTTAGGGATGCTAGGTCTCTTAAGCCTCATGGACTGGACACGTAAGATTCCTGTGTAATGTATTCCCTTATCTCTCTTTACGTTTCCCTACTTTTCTTCTATATTAAAATTTTGCCTAAGATTCAAGTAACAGCCTGTGTATGTCCATTGTATCTATATCCCCTTTTTGCATTACCTATCTTTATAAACACTGGCAACGTTGCATTTATAACATCTCTATACTATATTGGGTAATCTCGAACGTTTCTTTTCTATATAAATAAATGTAATTGTTTATCTTTTCGCACTGTTATCGTTCGTTTTTAATATTTGCATAGACAAAGGTTTTTAATCACTTTTCTTTATGTAGAGGTAAGCATATAAGTGAGGTAGGTATAAAAATAGCCATGTCAACCGTGTGTACGTGGCATAAGAATAAGCTCCACAGGGTTTACTGCAGTTCTATTCAAAGGCGGGTCAGCTCACCTGTCAGCATGTCGCGTGGCGCGGATGGTACTCAGGCCGGACAAGGTCTCAGAGAAGTGGCTGTAGATCGGGGACAGGGTGATGCTCTGCAGCCGCTTGAGCTCGCGGGAAGTGTGGCGGTAATATCTCTGGATGGAATAGTACAGAAGACCGAGAGGAAGGAGGACTGGCAGGATCATAGGCAGGCCGTAACTGATCATCACCAGCATGCCCAGCAGACCAAAGATGTTGGCCAAGAATATATTGAGCATGAAGGGCAGGAAATCATCCACGCAGTACATATCAGAGGAGAATCGATTGATGATGCGTCCAACTGGGGTGCTGTCAAAGAAAGTTACTGTGGCCTAATGTGGAGAGACAGATAGGAAAAAAAAAGAGAGAGCATTAGTAAAATGAAAAGACGAAGGGGACAGTAATCTGAGGGGTAAGAGTTAGGAGGATCAAGAGGGGATAGGGGACACTGACCTGAGGATAGAGTTAAAGGGATGGAGAGGGGATGAGAGACACTGGCCTGTGGAGAGCTAGGAAAATGGAGAGGAGACTGAGGTGAGGTGAGCGAGGAGGATGGAGAGGAGACAGAAGACACATAACGAAGGGTAGAGAGTTACGAGGTGGGAGAGGGGATAGGAACACTGACCTGAAGACAAAGATAGCAGAACTAAAATGAAGGGAGGACTGAGATGAATGGAGGACGATGGCATGAGGATAGTGAGTTAGGATGATAGAGGGGGGGGGGGGGTGGAGGACACTGACCGATCACACAACACAAATCAAAAAGTCTACTCACCCGCAGCACTCTCTGCAATAAGCGCCTGTGGATTGCGGTGGCCGCGTGCACAGTTCCCAGTGCAAAGAGCAATGCACGCAAGGCGGTGAAGATGGAATTGGCTGCTGCAATCCCACCATATACTGAGAGATAGAAGGTTAAATTCCCAGAACTGTTCTGACCTGCAGACTCGGACCATCTCACTGGAGACCTGGAAGAGGACAAATAATATAACATGTTATTGGATTGAGAGTAAAAGGGTGCACACATCATTATATACCCAACTGGGGGAGAGGAGGAAGGGGGAAGCGGAGCAGTTCACACAGCATTATACACCAGGGTAGGGGAGGAGATAAAGAAAGGACTGGAGAGGTGTTCCCAGCATTATACACCAGGGTGGAGAAGGGGAGGAAATGGGGAGCAAAGGGGAGCACCCAGTATTAGACACCAGGGTGGAGAAGGGGAGGAAATGGGTAGCAGAGGGGAGCAGCCAGCATTATACACCAGGGTGGAGAAGGGGAGGAAATGGGGAGCAAAGGGGAGCACCCAGCATTATACACCAGGGTGGAGAAAGGGGAGGAAATGGGGAGCAAAGCGGAGCACCCAGCATTATACACCAGGGTGGAGAAGGGGAGGAAATGGGTAGCAGCCAGCATTATACACCAGGGTGGAGAAGGGGAGGAAATGGGGAGCAAAGGGGAGCACCCAGCATTATACACCAGGGTGGAGAAGAAGAGGAAGGGCGATAAGGGGTGAACACTGCCCCTAGGTTAGGGGAGGGAAGCACCCAGCATTATTCATCAGGGAGGAGGAGGGAAGGTAGAGAGGAGCAAAGGGGTGCACACAGCATTATACACCGGGTTGGATAAGAGGAATGAGAGGGGAGTAATGCAATACATATTACCAGCAAGTGTAGAGAACAACAAACAATATTCCCATCGCACACGTTTCTGAAGTAGGCGATGAGATGGATGGGTGCTGCAACAACTGCAGCTAGAAACTGGTAACATCACAGATTAACATACAGTATCTCACAAAAGTGAGTACACCCCTCAAATTTTTGTAAATATTTTATTTCTATCTTTTCATGTGACAACACTGAAGAAATGACACATGTCTACAATGTAAAGTAGTGAGTGTGCAGCTTGTATAACAGTGTAAATTTGCTGTCCCCTCAAAATAACTCAACACACAGCCATTAATGTCTAAACCACTGGCAACAAAAGTGAGTACACCCCTAAGTGAAAATGTCCAAATTGGGCCCAAAGTGTCAATATTTTGTGTGGCCACCATTATTTTCCAGCACTGCCTTAACCCTCTTGGGCATGGAGTTCACCAGAGCTTCACAGGTTGCCACTGGAGTCCTCTTCCACTCCTCTAATAAGTTTATCTTGGTCTCATCAGACCACAGGACATGGTTCCAGTAATCCATGTCCTTAGTCTGCCAATAATGTCTAAACCGCTGGCAACAAATGTGAGTACACGCCTAAGTGAAAATGTCCAAAATTGGGCCCAATTAGGCATTTTCCATCCCCGGTGTCATGTGACTCGTTAGTATTACAAAGTCTCAGGTGAGAATGGGGAGCAGGTGTGTTAAATTTGGTGTCATCGCTCTCACTCTCTCATACTGGTCACTCAAAGTTCAACATGGCACCTCAGGGCAAAGAACTCTGAAAAAAAGAATTGTTGCTCTACATAACGATGGCCTAGGCTATAAGAAGATTGCCAAGACCCTGAAACTGAGCTGCAGCACGGTGGCCAAGACCATATAGCGGTTTAACAGGACAGGTTCCACTCAGAACAGGCCTCGCCATGGTCGACCAAAGAAGTTGAGTGCACGTGCTCAACGTCATATCCAGAGATTGTCTTTGGGAAATAGATGTATGAGTTCTGCCAGCATTGCTGCAGAGGTTGAAGGGGTGGAGGGTCAGCCTGTCAGTGCTCAGACCATACGCTGCACACTGCATCAAATTGGTCTGCATGGCTGTCGTCCTAGAAGAAAGCCTCTTCGAAAGATGATGCACAAGAAAGTCCGCAAACAGTTTGCTGAAGACAAGCAGAATTACTGGAACCATGTCCTGTGGTCTGATGAGACCAAGATAAACTTATTAGAGGTCTCCAGTGGCAACCTGTGAAGCTCTGGTGAACTCCATGCCCCAGAGGGTTAAAGAGGGAGCCCGGCAAAAAATTTTTTTTTTTTAAAGTCAGCAGCTACAAATACTGCAGCTGCTGACTTTTAAAATAAGGACAGTCACCTGTCCCAGGGTCCAGCGATGTCGGCACCCGAGGCCGAACTGTCCCTCGGTCCTCGGTGCCATCTTGGGTATGGGAATCAGGAAATGAAGCCTTGCGGCTTCACTTCCCGGTTCCCTATTGCGCATGTGCGAGTCGCTCAATGCAATAGGAATGCTCTGCGCTGTCTCTGGGACCCGTGTGTGTCCCAGCAGACAGTGCGGCGGGACAGGAAGAGGCATAGACGTCCGTCTTAGACAGGTATCTGCACCCCCCTCCCCCCTGAAAGGTGCCAAATGTGACACCGGAGGGGGGGGGGTTCCGATAAGCGGAAGTTCCACTTTAGGGTGGAATACCGCTTTAAGGCAGTGATGGAAAATAATGGTGGCCACACAAAATATTGTCACTTTGGGCCCAAATTGGACATTGTCACTTAGGGGTGTACTCACTTTTGTTGCCAGCGGTTTAGACATTAATGGCTGTGTGTTGAGTTATTTTGAGGGGACAGCAAATTTACACTGTTATACAAGCTGTACACTCACTACTTTACATTGTAGCAAAGTGTCATTTCTTCAGTGTTGTCACATGAAAAGATAGAAGAAAATATTTATAAAAATGTGAGGGGGTGTACTCACTTTTGTGAGATACTGTACATATTGCCAGCACACCAAGAATCTTCAAATAACATTCAAACGCTTTTATTCAGCGTGATCACATCACCGCGGAAGGGTGAGTGGCACTCTTCCACTGAGATATGATCACTCTGAATAAAAACGTTTGAACGTTACGTGAAGATCTTTGGTGTGGTGGCAGTATGTACTGTACGTTAGCGAGGGTAGAGGGGAGCATTACACACTAGGGTTTGGGAGAGGATCACACAGGAGGTTGAGGAGAGTGATCTACAAAGCATTACAACCCATGGTAAAATGTAGTGATGCACACAGCATCCTACCGTGTTTCCCCGATAGTAAGACACCCCCGATAGTAAGACGTATCGGGAGTGTCAGAGGGGACAGCTAATGTAAGCCGTACCCCGAAAGTAAGACGTATGTCTTACTATCGGGGAAACACGGGGGTTTTCCCTTCACAGACCATAGCCGAATGAGATGCAGAGTAGCGCAGGAAGCGTCTATCTGTCATACGCTGTCTCTCATGTCACTCAGCGCTGCTCGCTCCCCGGCGGCCCCTCCTCTCTTCTCGTCAATCCCCATTGGCTTGAGACATCATCTGGGATAGACGAGAAGAGAGGAGGGGCCGCCAGGGAGCGGGCAGCGTGACATGAGAGAAAACATGACAGATAGACGCTTCCTGCACTACTATGCTCGCAAGTAAGTGTCCCCAGATGTGCCCCATGCCCTGATGCCCTAATGTGCCCCATGCCCTGATGCCCTAATGTGCCCCATGCCCTGATGCCCTAATGTGCCCCATGCCCTGATGCCCTAATGTGCCCCATGCCCCATAATGTGCCCAGATGTGCTGTGCCCCATAATGTGCCCAGATGTGCTGTGTCCCCCATAATGTGCCCTGATGTGCTATGTGCCCCATAATGTGCCCTGATCTGCCCCATAATGTGCTATGTGCCCCATAATGTAAGACATACCCCGAAAGTAAGACATAGTGGGGCTTTTAGGGATAAAAAGAAAGTAAGACACTGTCTTACTTTCGGGGAAACACGGTATATTGGGGTGAGATATAAGGGGAGGTAGAGGTAAGCACTGCACACAGCATTATACAGCAGGGTGGGGGAGGAGAGGTAGGGGAGCCCCTGACTGTTATACTCACACAAGAGTTCTGGAGGAGAAGAGAAGCAGTGCAGGTGACAGTACCGGAGGGTCCAGCACTGACACTGACACATTTCTTGACTTGTCTGACAAACTTGAAATCCAGTGCGACAGCCACCAATCAGACACGTTCCTGGAAGCTGAAATACAATGTTCAGATGATGTATCAGTGACAAGTAATGTAAAAGTCCCGTCATGCACTACTGCCCGCTGGTAGATCAGTAACAAGGGGTCTCAGGTTGGCTCAGCCTGGTTCATCTTTGAAGAGATAAATACTATATAAGCCCACTCGCAATGCACCTACCTTGCATGAAGAATAAGGCCAGCAGCACCGATCCGGCCAGGCAGCTGCCCACTGCCCTCCAATATGCCGCATACACCTGTAGGGAGACTGCCCCCTCCTTCTTCTCCTCCTCCCCCATCGCAGAGCCAGGGAACAGGACCTCCTTTCCAGCATCCTCTTCATCAACACCATTGCCACCAATCTCTGCAACCACAGGAGGGTACTGGGTCAGGTGATGGGATATAAGATATTACTCCAGCTCACACAGGAGGGTACTGGGTCAGGTGATCAGATATATGATATTACTCCAGCTCACACAGGAGGGTATCGGTATCAGGTGATTGGATGGAGGAGATGTAAGCTGGTCAGGTTATTGGATGGAGGAGATGCAAGCTGGTTAGGTGATGGGACATGGAAGGTGTAGACTTGTCAGGTGATGGGACGTAGACAAGGTAGGCTGGTCGGGTGATTGGATGGGTGAGGTGTAAGTTAATTTGGTGATTGGATGTAACAGGTGTCAGCTGATCAAGTGATTGAATAAGGCAGATAACAGCTGGTCAGGTGATCAGATAAGGAGGGAGAAAGGGATGGCAGCTGGTCAGGTGATTGGATGGGGGAGATGTAAGCTAGTCAGGTGATGGGACATGGAAAGTGTCTGCTGGTCAGGTGATTGGAGGAGTGAGGTGTCATATGGTTGGGTGACTGGAGGAGTGAGAGGTCAGGTGAATGGAGGAGTGAGCTGTCAGATGGTCAGGTAATTGGAGGAGTGAGCTGTCAGATGGTAAGCTGATTGGAGGAGTGAGGTGTCATATGGTCAGGTGATTGGGGGAGTGAGCTGTCAGATGGTCAGGTGATTGGAGAAGTGATGTGTCATATGGTCAGTTGATTGGAGGAGTGAGGTGTCATATGGTCAGTTGATTGGAGAAGTGTGGTGTCAGAGGGTCAGGTGACTGGAGGAGTGAGAGGTCAGATGGTCATGGATGAGGGGGATGCAGCTGGTCAAGTGATTGGATGTGGGAGGTGTCAGCTGGTCAAGAGATCATATATAGAGATTACCCTTTTCTTGCGTTTCACTTTTGGAGTCTTTGAGTTTGGGAGAAGATTTAAGCAAAGCCATGATCTCTTCTGGAGGTCCTGGAATGTTACAAGAACAATATATTTAGTTCCTGGCAAAGGACAGTATTAGAGATTGCACACCTGTGTCTCTTACCAGTCTGGATAATTTTCCCATCATCCATCAGGACAAGAAGATCAGCTTTCTCCAGCAGCTCAGTCCGGTGAGTGCAGAGGATCCGGGTCTTGTGTCGCAAAATACCCAGGATGCATTTCTCCATGAGATGGGAGGCCACGTCCGCATCTACTGCAGCCAGGGGGTCATCCAGCAGATATATGTCCTTCTCCTGAGAGGGAAAAGATGGATCCACATCAATTTACTGACCCTCCACATCCCCTGATGTACATTAAAAGTTAGAGCTGTGTATAGGAGGAGGCGGGGCTATGAAAATCATAGAATAGCTCCTCCCACAACCACCTCTTCTTTACAATCCAGTCTTGCTAAGCAGGATGAGGGGCGGGGTCTAAGGGGGATTGGGAGGAGTCTGATGGATGGGGCTTATTACATTACATGAAAACTAAACTCTCTCAATCGACATTAACTATTTGTAATCCTTATGCTACTAGCATTAGTAAATAGATAAGAAGGTATATCATATTTTCTTGCTTTAACCTTTTTTTTTTTATTTAGCTGCTTCCTGGTTTCTGGCCTAGGCCAAATTATGTCATACATACCAGGAGTCTTTATGGGCATTTTTTTTATTTCATATGGAGGAGGGGCTTTCTCAACTAAGCATGCCCTCCTGCCTGTACACCTGAGCTAAGGGCAGATGAACTCCAGGAAGTACATCCTACATGAATCATCTGCCCTCATTCAAAATGGCCACAGCTAGAAATGCTGAAATGAAATAGTGTATTGTCTGTGGTGCTCAGATACAGTTTAGTTTTGCTTTAAAAATGTCTATACAGTTCATTGTTGCCTTACTTGATACACAGCCCGGGCCAGGCTGACTCGAGCCTTCTGTCCCCCACTGAGAGTGACACCGTTCTCCCCGACCTCAGTCTGGTCTCCAGATGGAAATATCTGTAATGACATTATATACTGTGCTCACTTTTACAGGTAAGGACACAGGGAATTGTCAACGGTTTGATAATGAGGTTTTGCAACCATTTGACAAACTGGCAGAGAAGTATCATTTGCCTAATAAGACAGTTTTTCAATATTTACAGCTGCGACATGCTCTGCAGAGTCAAGCAAATACTTTTTTACCAAAATATAACCCTTCATCAATTCTAGCTATGGCAGTAACTGTAAAGCCCCATACACACGGTCGGACTTTTTCATCAATTTGGTCCGATCGGACAAGGTTGTTGAAAAATCAGACCGTGTGTATGCACCATCGGACAGTGTTCGTCGGTTTGTCCGTCGGACAAAGTCTTATCTCCTGCTGGAAAGATTTGCCGTCAACCCGGTCCGATCACACCAAATCCGATCGTGTGTACGGTTGTCCGACCGGACAAAGTGCTACGCATGCTCAGATCACATTACAAGACCAAAGCTATTGGCTACTAGCCTCTACGTAGTCCCGTCGTAGGCAACAAACGTCACCACGTTCAGAATGATCGGATTTTCCGACAACTTTGTCCGACCGTGTGTACGCAAAACCAACATCGGACAAAGTATGACGGACATGGTCCGACGGACCTGGTCTGCGGATTGTCCGACCGTGTGTATGGGGCTTTAGACGATCTAAACAGGGACTCATAGGAAACATATATTCTTCTCTACAAGAGATAAGTAGAACAAATCTGCAAGAGGGTAACTATAGACAGTGAGGTAGATATCTGGAGACCAGTGGCGGCCCGTCCATAGGGGGCACACGGGCGCCACCCCCCTAGGCAGTAAAAAATAGGTCCTTAAGTGCACTGTGTTCGGGCGCCGGACACAGTGCACTATGGGAAGCGCCACGTCTATGCAATCACGAGATTGGAGACGAGGCGCTTCATTTGCAGGCTTTTGTCTGACCTTGCGGGGCATTCCATAGCGCCGGTCAACTTCCGCCCGGTGCCCGTAGTGCGTATCATTATGGCCGGGTGCTTTGATTGACATTGGCACTGCCCTAGGACATGGCCGGTGCTTTCTAGCCGAGTTATGACATCACTTCCGGTTTTCCCCGTGCCAGTGATAAACCGGAAGAAGTGATGTCACAGCTCCGTGGAACGCATGGCACGAGCGGAGCACTCTGCACTGTCTGGAGAGGAGTGAGGTAGGTGATCTCTCTGCTCCCCCTGCACCTACACACTTTCTCCTCCCTGCAAGCTCTCCTCTTAGTCCAGCTCATCTGCTTTCCTCCACCACTGACAACTCCAGCTCACTACTCCTCTCCCTGAAATCAGTGATTTATTCCCCCAGCTCTAAATTCCAGCACCCCCCCCCCCCCCATGGCATCTACATCCTAATACACATCTCCTCTTCCCTGTCATCAGTCACTCATCTCTCTCATCTGTCTGTCCATTCTATCTACCTATCTATCTCACCATCTCTCTCATTCACCCCCTCCCACCCAATATCTATCTATCTCTATCCCACCATCTGTCTTTCTCCCCCTCCCACCCAATATCTATCTATCTATCCCCCTATCTATCTATCTATCTATCTATCTATCTATCTATCTCTTTCTCTCCCTCCCACCCAATACCTATCTATCTATCTGTCTGTCTATTTATCCATCTATCTGTAGGCCCTATTGCGGGCGAGTGAGGGGGGTATGGGGTTGGTTTGGGGCTGGTTTGGGGCTTTGTTTGCGCCACCCCCCCCAAAAAAAAAAAAAAAAATGGAGCATCAGCCGCCACTGCTGGAGACACTTAGGCCCCTTTCACACTGGGGCGTTTTTCAGGCGGTACAGCGCTAAAAGTAGCGCCTGTACACCGCCTGAAAAAACTGGCCCCATTCACTCCAGTGTGAAAGCCGGCGGGCTTTCACACTGGAGCGGTGCGCTAGCAGGACGGTAAAAAAAGTCCTGCTAGCAGCATCTTTGGAGCGGTATAGGAGCGGTGTATATACCGCTCCTACCCATTGATTTCAATGGAACACCGCGGTAATACCGCGGCAATACCGCCGCGATTTTAACCCTTTTTTCGGCCGCTCACGGGGGTTAAAACCGCCCTGCGAGCGGCCGAATACCGCGGCTAAAACGACGGTAAAGCAGAGCTAAATATAGCGCTGCTTTACCGTCATCGCGGCTCCCGCCCCAGTGTGAAAGGGGCCTTAGTGATGAGGAGTGGGAGCAAGCTCTGAATAACTTATTTGGGGTATCCCTATCCTCCTCACAGTGTTTGACACAGCCATTTATTATTCATAGAGCTCATTATACTCCTTTGAAGCTGCATTCTTGGGGCAAAGCAACTGCATCAAATTGTCCAAGATGTACTACTGATGTGGGTACACTCATACATATGTTGTGGCGTTGCCCTACACTGCATCGTTACTGGGAATGTGTATTTGATACTTTGAATTCCTTGTATTTAAGGCCCCTTTCACATGGACGGACCGTTCAGATCCGCCTGTCAGTTTTGACGGCGGATCTGAAGGGGCGCTCCATGTTAGCCTATGCAGCGTCGGATGTCAGTGGAGACATGTCCGCTGACATCCGACCCGGTCCGATCCACCAAAAGCAGACGGATGGCCCCACGTCCAGATACGTCGCTGGCGGATCGGATCGGGTGAGATCTGCTGAAAAACGGACACACTGTCCGTTTTCATCCGATCTCTCCATAGAGACCTGCGGCGCTCGCAAGCCCCTCCCCGCTCAGTGAGCAGAGAGGGACCTGTCATCCGCCGGCTCAGCGGAGATCAACGGAGAGATCTCCCGCTGAGCCGACGGACAGAGGCGGACTCCGTGCAAGCGGAGTCCGCCTCGTGTGAAAGGGGCCTTACACAGGTTCATTTTGATCCAAAGATAGCATTGTTAGGGATTGTACCGGAGGACACTCTCCCAGCTGAAATACACGTGATGTGGCTAAGAACTATGTATATGGCTCGTAAACTTATATTACAAAAATGGATATCAAACCACCCGCCACCAATAGATCAATGGATTAAAGCAATTAATCTTAAATTTAAGACGAGAGGAATTGACATATAAACACAGGAGATCCCCCCAAAAGAATTGTAAAAATTGGGCATTGGTGGCTAGTTTCTGACTTGTCTGAGCAGTCAGTTGAGCATATTAATGATAATGAGGTAAGTTAATAATGAGATAGAATATTTGTGGAGGATAATTGCATATTAGGGTTGCACCGATACTAGTATTGGTATCGGTGCTGATACAGAGTATTTGCACAAGTATCGGTATTCGTGCAAATGCACCGATACCTGAAACTGATACTTTCAGGCTCGGTTCTTTATGCTGTCAGTGGTGTCTCCCCTGTTGACAGCTGAAGTGTTAAAGAAGTCCGGTAATTGGAGTTGTCAAAAAAAAAAAAAAGCAGCCACTGTGTACTGCGCAGTACGAATGACAAGCAGATTCCGAAAATATCCGAAGATGAACGGCGCCTGCGCCGTGAGTCCAGGTTCAAGCCCCACCATCCAGATGGACATAGAGTTAGAATAAAAAAAGAGCCGAGCAAAGCGAGGCCTCGCCCGAAGCGTGGCGAGCGAAGCGAGCCCGCGAGGGGCCCTCTAACTTTGTGCAGCCCTATGTCCACTTGGATGGTGGGGCTTGCACCTGGACTCACGGTGCAGGCGCCGTTCATCGTCAGAGGTTTTCCGAATCTCCTTGTCCTCCGTACTGCGCAAGCGCTGTGCCTGCGCAGTACGGGGCGGACACTATTCAATAGGCGGACATTTTTTGACAGAACACTGGCAATATTTATTAACAACATTGCTCAGCGCTGAAACACTAAAATAAAAAGAAACATTGTTTCTTTTTAAATCTTTCTGTTTCTTCATCTGCAGATCAAAGGGATGAACAAATGTTTCTCTGTTTAACCCCTTAATAACCCTTAATTTACTCTAATCAGCCTTAATTAACTCCCTATTCTCCTCCATTTAATTCTTTTCCTGTTTATTTTAATTTTTTTGTTCACATCTATTTTCTAAACGATAAACAATAAAAAACTGTTTTTTGTTTGCTTTGTTAGTGAATATTTTACACATATACAGGGGGTCCCCGAGTTACGAACTCGTTAGGGACTGGCCGCCTGTTCTTAACTCGGAAATGTTCGTAAGTCGGCCGCGCATGCGCAGACCGACAATTACGGACATTTCCGATGTTCCGGTGAATGCCGTTCGGCGCATGCGCGGCAAATTACGGACATTTCCGATGTTTGGCATCATTTTCCGAGGCTCCGTCTGGCCGCCCATGTGCAGAACGGCCGAAGGACGGCGGAAAATGGCGGAGGGTCCCCGCAGCGCCCGGTTCGTAAGTAGGGGATGTTCGTAGGTCGGGCGTTCGTAAGTCGGGGACCCCCTGTATATTAACATATATTTACACATTTCACATTGAAAAGGCGCAAAATTAAAAAAAAATCTATTTCATTTGTAAATAACTTTTCAATGCTTTGTACCATTGCTGACAGCTGAAGTGAAAACAAAACAGTTGCGGTAGGTATTGGTAATTGGTATCGGCGAGTACTAAAAAAAAAAATGTATTGGTACTCGTACTCATTGTAAAAAAAATGGTATCGGTGGACCCATTTGCATATGTATATAAACACTGTTAAAATGCAATAATTTAATTGGAATATTTAGGTCAGTTTTATAATGCTGCTAATTCTGTCAAGCCAAAGGGTAATTGACGGTTCTGAAGTGATGGAGGGATCCGAGTGATGATTGAAATATCTGGTGGGCGTAAATATGTGTTTTTGGTTTTGTTTTGTTTTTATGTTTTGTTAAACTGGGGTATTTGATGGAAATGCTTTATGTTGTAATGTGTTTTTGTTGTACAATGAAAAAAAAAATGTAATAAAAATGTATGTGATTAAAGAAAAAAAAAAAAAGGGATACAGGGACACCTAAGGCCCCATGCACACGAGACGCAGATGCAAACTCTGCTGAACGCGTGTTTTAAAAAGCAGAAACCTGCGTTTAAAAACGCGTGTTTTGCTGTGTTTTCATGCCGCGTTTAGACGCGTTTAGACGCGTTTGCGTCTATATGCATTTGTAAAGATAACATCATACAGACCCTCCCCCCCTACTGGCACACATGTAGAGCAGATGCTGCATTATTTGGCTGCCATAACTGGTTTTAGAGGTGCAAACTCTGCGGCTGTCATCCTGATCTATCATATGAATCGCAGACCTGTAATAAGCATGCAAACAGTGAAGCCCGAAAAGTTTGAACTCCATCCTGCATACATCTTCCAGGTTCCTGACTCCTTACTGAAGCCAGGATGTGGATGAAGATGAAGCATGATGTCAGCCATGACAGCTCCCGCATAGCTACCCTCACATGTTCCCTTTGAAGTAAACCCTTCCTGCCCCAAACCCGTCAGCCACTCACACTCAGGTCATCGGTCAGGGCGCACGCCTCCACAACCTCCTTATATAGATGGTCATTATATTCCTTCCCAAACAGGATATTATCCCTGATGGTGGCAAACTGAATCCACGGCTCCTGCGCCACAAAACCGAAGCCGGCTTCCTGGTGCGACGCGTACAGCGTTCCCCCGCGCCTGCAACAACATAGGAGAAATGTATGTGGAAGGTAAACAAACCGCTCCATCAAGAAAGATAACTCCACTAGATCACAGATATACACTATATTGTCAAAAGTATTGGGACACCTGCCTTCACACGCACATGAACTTTAATGGCATCCCAGTCTTAGTCCGGAGGGTTCAATATTGAGTTGTCCCACCCTTTGCAGCTATAACAGCTTCAATTGTTCTGGGAAGGCCGTCCACAAGGTTTAGGAGTGTGTCTATGGGAATGTTTGACCATTCTTCCAGAAGAGCATTTGTGAGGTCAGGCACTGGTGTTGGACGATAAGGCCCGGCTTAGTCTCCGCTCTAATGCATCCCAAAGGCTGCCCAGAGTCCTGACCTCAACCTGATAGAACACCTTTGGGATAAATTAGAGCGGAGACTGCGAGCCAGGCTTTCTCGTCCAACACCAGTGCATTAAAGTTCATGTGTGTGTGTAAAGGCAGGCGTCACAATACTTTTGACAATATAGTGTACATTCAAAATCCCCCAGTGGACAGAAAGTGAGTTGTGTGATGAAAATATCTTCCTCTGACACTATGAAATGCTGCAAACGTTTACACATTCATTCAACTACTGTACACTAAAAGGATGAAAATATGGCAGGTGCCAGCTCCAGTTCTGTCATCCTGATCCTGGTTTTACTTCCTTTTGAGCTAGGATGAGGATGACAGCCCCAGATCCTGCTCCTTTAACAATATCTTCATGGGTATTTGTCATAGTTCTGTGTTGCTGGGTTCACTGATATATGAAATATACAAAACATAAGCTGTGTGCACCGAAAGCTGCATAGAAGCCTTAGCAGTTACCTGGTCAGGCGATCGGGGGCTTGTCGTTACCCGTTCAGGTTAATCGGGGGCTTGTCGTTACCCGTTCAGGTTAATCGGGGGCTTGTCGTTACCCGTTCAGGTTAATCGGGGGCTTGTCGTTACCCGTTCAGGTTAATCGGGGGCTTGTCGTTACCCGTTCAGGTTAATCGGGGGCTTGTCGTTACCCGTTCAGGTTAATCGGGGGCTTGTCGTTACCCGTTCAGGTTAATCGGGGGCTTGTCGTTACCCGTTCAGGTTAATCGGGGGCTTGTCGTTACCCGTTCAGGTTAATCGGGGGCTTGTCGTTACCCGTTCAGGTTAATCGGGGGCTTGTCGTTACCCGTTCAGGTTAATCGGGGGCTTGTCGTTACCCGTTCAGGTTAATCGGGGGCTTGTCGTTACCCGTTCAGGTTAATCGGGGCTTGTCGTTACCCGTTCAGGTTAATCGGGGGCTTGTCGTTACCCGTTCAGGTTAATCGGGGGCTTGTCGTTACCCGTTCAGGTTAATCGGGGGCTTGTCGTTACCCGTTCAGGTTAATCGGGGGCTTGTCGTTACCCGTTCAGGTTAATCGGGGGCTTGTCGTTACCCGTTCAGGTTAATCGGGGGCTTGTCGTTACCCGTTCAGGTTAATCGGGGGCTTGTCGTTACCCGTTCAGGTTAATCGGGGGCTTGTCGTTACCCGTTCAGGTTAATCGGGGGCTTGTCGTTACCCGTTCAGGTTAATCGGGGGCTTGTCGTTACCCGTTCAGGTTAATCGGGGGCTTGTCGTTACCCGTTCAGGTTAATCGGGGGCTTGTCGTTACCCGTTCAGGTTAATCGGGGGCTTGTCGTTACCCGTTCAGGTTAATCGGGGGCTTGTCGTTACCCGTTCAGGTTAATCGGGGGCTTGTCGTTACCCGTTCAGGTTAATCGGGGGCTTGTCGTTACCCGTTCAGGTTAATCGGGGGCTTGTCGTTACCCGTTCAGGTTAATCGGGGGCTTGTCGTTACCCGTTCAGGTTAATCGGGGGCTTGTCGTTACCCGTTCAGGTTAATCGGGGGCTTGTCGTTACCCGTTCAGGTTAATCGGGGGCTTGTCGTTACCCGTTCAGGTTAATCGGGGGCTTGTCGTTACCCGTTCAGGTTAATCGGGGGCTTGTCGTTACCCGTTCAGGTTAATCGGGGGCTTGTCGTTACCCGTTCAGGTTAATCGGGGGCTTGTCGTTACCCGTTCAGGTTAATCGGGGGCTTGTCGTTACCCGGTCAGGTTAATCGGGGGCTTGTCGTTACCCGGTCAGGCCATCGGGGGTTTGCCGTTACCCGGTCAGGCCATCGGGGGTTTGCCGTTACCCGGTCAGGCCATCGGGGGTTTGCCGTTACCCGGTCAGGCCATCGGGGGTTTGCCGTTACCCGGTCAGGCCATCGGGGGTTTGCCGTTACCCGGTCAGGCCATCGGGGGTTTGGCGTTACCCGGTCAGGCCATCGGGGGTTTGGCGTTACCCGGTCAGGCCATCGGGGGTTTGGCGTTACCCGGTCAGGCCATCGGGGGTTTGGCGTTACCCGGTCAGGCCATCGGGGGTTTGGCGTTACCCGGTCAGGCCATCGGGGGTTTGGCGTTACCCGGTCAGGCCATCGGGGGTTTGGCGTTACCCGGTCAGGCCATCGGGGGTTTGGCGTTACCCGGTCAGGCCATCGGGGGTTTGGCGTTACCCGGTCAGGCCATCGGGGGTTTGGCGTTACCCGGTCAGGCCATCGGGGGTTTGGCGTTACCCGGTCAGGCCATCGGGGGTTTGGCGTTACCCGGTCAGGCCATCGGGGGTTTGGCGTTACCCGGTCAGGCCATCGGGGGTTTGGCGTTACCCGGTCAGGCGATCGGGGGTTTGGCGTTACCCGGTCTGGCGATCGGGGGTTTGGCGTTACCCGGTCTGGCGATCGGGGGTTTGGCGTTACCCGGTCAGGCGATCGGGGGTTTGGCGTTACCCGGTCTGGCGATCGGGGGTTTGGCGTTACCCGGTCTGGCGATCGGGGGTTTGGCGTTACCCGGTCTGGCGATCGGGGGTTTGGCGTTACCCGGTCTGGCGATCGGGGGTTTGGCGTTACCTGGTCTGGCGATCAGGGGTTAGGTGTCAGCTGGTCATGTGATCATGTATAAGGATTACCTTTTTCTCGTGTTTCACTTTTGGAAACTTTGAGAAAGAAATGTTTGAGCAAATACAGATTCTGTGTGTTTTTTTTTCTTTTTGGAACTAAGAAGTACCAAACTCCATTCATATTCGATATGTTTTACTGTGATGGAGTTACCTTCATAAAAAACTAATGTTATGGGAAGATGCCAAGCAGTTTGACACCAACCACAACTATATTAAAAAGGTTCAGGCAGCTGATAAAACATTTTTCCCAAAAGAAATATGCATCCAGATCCATATCATATATGATGGCTAATAAGTCTTAATTGCCTCAGTGCAATATTATGTTGGTTGACAATTGTGTAACCTTGTCAGGTGCAAATATTGATGCATTTCGAACAGTTGGCAGTAAGGATTTGTCTGCTGAAGCGTTATAAAAACCTCTCCAACACAGCACAACCATCATACCCATTGATTGATGTGTTATTTTTGTAATGCCCTCTCCAGGGACCAAAAAAAGATGGCTGCATTTGCAGCTCTGAGCTGTCATTCCTATGAAGGAATGCCAAGAGTCATTTATGAGAGCCGCTGACTCTGATACACCTGATTGGACTTACTCTGCAACTGAACCAAAGACCAGGTGAACTTTGCTAAGTATTTTTTACTTTTAACCTTTGGTGCCAGCCAAACGCAAATATGCAGCCTCTCGGCGGATGGGCCTTGGCGCCAAGCCACTGCATATTTGCGTGAATTGGTGGAATACAGCTGTACAGCTCTCAGCACAGTTAAGAGCGGCTAATGTAAAGCTCACGATCACTGCTTGAGATCGTGAACTTCCCGATCATGTAACTGCCAATCACGGCAGATCACAAACCCCACCCCACCTCCTGGCATCCTAAACCCCTTAAAGGGCCAGGAGGCGGAATCTCAAATGGGTTAATCCCCATTCAATTTAGGGATCATTAACACGAGGACTATTTGGTGTTACCTGATCAAGTGAAGATCAGGTGATCAAGGTTCATCATTACCTGGTCAGTTCTCCAGTTATTGCGGCCAAAAGAGAGCTTTTTCCACACCCAACTTTTCCAACAATGGCCACCAGCGCTCCCTGCGAATGAAACAAATATTACACAACTATTCTCATATATCATATCTGCTGGCAAGTGGCGGGTGAGCAGCCAGAGACTGCCGCTGTATGGAGGTACCATGGCTCAGTAAAATGCTGTGGGCTATGATGCTCATGGACAATCACACCGACACAACATGGATGTAAATGGATGTAAATATAAAAACACACATTCTGCCATATTGGAGCTGCCGAGCCAATGACAGCACTGCACAGTGTTTTTTAAACATAAGGAATAAATGGGAAACCCCAAGCCTGTCAGTGAACCCCTAGTAGTCTCATCCAATCTGGTGGCCCCTGCAGGCCTATCAGTGAACCCCTAGTAGTCTCATCCAATCTGGTGCCCCCTGCAGGCCTATCAATGAACCCCCAGTGCTCTCAACCAATCTGGTGTCCCCTGCAGGCCTATTAATGAACCGCCAGTTCTCTCATCCAATCTGGTGGCCCCTGCAGGCCTAGCCGTGAACCCCCAGTACTCTCATACAATCTTGTGGCCCCTGCAGGCCTATCAGTGAACCCCCAGTACTCTCATCCAATCTGGTGGCCCCTGCAGGCCTATCAATGAACCCCCAGTGCTCTCAACCAATCTGGTGTCCCCTGCACGCCTATTAATGAACCCCAAGTTCTCTCATCCAATCTGGTGGCCCCTGCAGGCCTAGCCGTGAACCCCCAGTACTCTCATACAATCTTGTGGCCCCTGCCGGCCTATCAGTGAACCCCCAGTACTCTCATCCAATCTGGTGGCCCCTGCAGGCCTATCAATGAACCCCCAGTACTCTCATCCAATCTGGTGGCTCCTGCAGGCCTATCAATGAACCCCCAGTACTCTCATGCAATCTGGTGGCCCCTGCAGGCCTATCAGTGAACCCCCAGTACTCTCATCCAATCTGGTGGCCCCTGCAGGCCTATCAGTGAACCGCCAGTACTCTCATCCAATCTGGTGGCCCCTGCAGGCCTATCAGTGAACCCCCAGTACTCTCATCCAATCTGGTGGCCCCTGCAGGCCTATCAGTGAACCGCCAGTACTCTCATCCAATCTGGTGGCCCCTGCAGGCCTATCAGTGAACCCCCAGTACTCTCATCCAATCTGGTGGCCCCTGCAGGCCTATCAGTGAACCCCCAGTACTCTCATCCAATCTGGTGGCCCCTGCAGACCTATCAGTGAACCGCCAGTACTCTCATCCAATCTGGTGGCCCCTGCAGGCCCATCAGTGAACCCCCAGTACTCTCATCCAATCTGGTGGCCCCTGCAGGCCTATCAGTGAGGCCTATCTGTGAACCCCTAGTACTCTCATCCAATCTGGTGCCCTCTGCAGACCTATCAGTGAACCCCCAGTACTCTCATCCAATTTTGTGGCCCCTGCAGGGCTACCAATGAACCCCCAGTACTCTCATCCAATCTGGTGCCCCCTGCAGGCCTTTCAGTGAACCCCCAGTACGCTCATCCAATCTGGTGCCCCCTGCAGGCCTATCAGTGAACCCCCAGTACCCTCATCCAATCTGGTGGCCCCTGCAGGCCTATCAGTGAACCCCCAGTACGCTCATCCAATCTGGTGCCCCCTGCAGGCCTATCAGTGAACCCCCAGTACCCTCATCCAATCTGGTGGCCCCTGCAGGCCTATCAGTGAACCCCCAGTACTCTCATGTAATTTGTTGGCCCCTGTAGGCCTATCAGTGAACCCCCAGTACCCTCATCCAATCTGGTGGCCCCTGCAGGCCTATCAGTGAACCCCCAGTACTCTCATGTAATTTGTTGGCCCCTGTAGGCCTATCAGTGAACCCCCCGTACTCTCATCTAATCTGGGGCCCTCTGCAGACCTATCCGTGAAACCCCAGTACTCTCATCCAATCTGGTGGCCCCTGCAGGCCTATCAGCGAACCCCCAGGACACTCATCCAATCTGGTGGCCCCCTCAGGTCTATTAGTGAACTCTCAGTATTTCATGTAGTCTTCTGCTCCCACAGGTCTATTAGTGAACCCTAATACTCTCATCCAATCTGCCTTTATCTGTATTACAACATATATCACAATACATATAATATGTTAAACATAAAAATAGGACTATTTTCACACAGGAAGTGTTATCCGTTTCTTTCATCAGGGGAACCACAATAAGTCCTATTTTTATGTATTGTGATATTGAGGTACATTAATAAACACATTTTGTTAATTTTTATATGCGCCTTCAAAGTAAATTTTTCCAAATATTTACACCTCCATATTGTCAATAAGAGGGTAACCAGACAGAAATATGACCTCTTCCCCAATCTATCTAGAAGTAAAAGGAAAATTTTGGTGTGATGTGATGTTCACATTTTTAGTCATTAATGGGAGAGTGAGCGAAAAAAGTACCTGTCACCTGATTGAAACGGCCATAGGAGTGTCCTATCAGTAATGTGTAGGGATGCACTGATATATTGGCAGCCGAAAATTATTGGCTGAAAATAGGGTTACAGGCGTTTTGAAGATTAACCACTTACCCACTGGGCACTTAAACCCCTTCCTAACCAGACCAATTTTTAGCTTTCGGTGCTCTCACACTTTGAATGACAATTACTCAGTCATGCAACACTGTACCCAAATGAATTTTGTGTCCTTTTTTTCACACAAATAGAGCTTTCTTTTGGTGGTATTTAATCACCGCTGGGTTTTTTAATTTTTGCGCTATAAATCAAAAATATACTGAAAATTCGTTAAAAAAAATAAATAAAAATTCTTTGTTTCTATTAAAATTTATTGCAGAGTATTGGCAGAGTATTGGCGAGTATTGGCGAGTATTGCAGTGTTGCACAGTGGTGGCAAAGCATTGCACAGTGGTTGCAGAGCATTGCAGTGGTGGCAGAGCGTTGCACAGTGGGGGCAGAGCGTTGCACAGTGGGGGCAGAGCGTTGCACAGTGGGGGCAGAGCGTTGCACAGTGGGGGCTGAGCGTTGCACAGTGGGGGCAGAGCGTTGCACAGTGGGGGCAGAGCGTTGCACAGTGGGGGCAGAGCGTTGCACAGTGGGGGCAGAGCGTTGCACAGTGGGGGCAGAGCGTTGCACAGTGGGGGCAGAGCGTTGCACAGTGGTTGCAGAGCGTTACACAGTGGGTGCAGAGTATTGCACAGTGGTTGCAGAGCATTGCACAGTGGTGGCAGAGCATTGCACAGTGGTGGCAGAGCATTGCACAGTGGTGGCAGAGCATTGCACAGCGGTGGCAGAGCATTGCACAGCGGTGGCAGAGCATTGCACAGTGGTTGCAGAGCATTGCACAGTGGTGGCAGTGTATTGACCAGCGCTGTGGGCACTACACAACATCCAGCCCACAGCGCTGGTCCCGTTTCTCCCCCTCTCCGCTTCTCTCCTCTCTGTACCGATCGGTACAGAGAGGAGAGTGAGGAACCGGCGTCATGACGTGACGCCGGTTTGTGTACATGTGATCCGCTATCAACGGCCGTTTACCGTGATCCGTGATGCCCTGGGTCCTCGGGACCCGGCGGTCACGGATGTTCCCGAGTGCGCGCCCCAGGGGGCGCGCGGGAGCAAGTTTCTGGGAGGACGTCCGTAGGACATGCTCCCAGGATAAGCCGACCGCGCTGTAGCCGTCTTTTGACTATAGCGCGGTCGGCATGTGGTTAAAAAACAAAACCGGTGCCGATAATGGTATGCTGTGTCCCATTGACTTCAATACAAAATCGCGTTTCACTAACTTCAATGCCAAATGGTCCTTTTGACTTCAATGCAAAATGGTCCTATTGACTTCAATGCAAAATGGTCCTATTGACTTCAATGCAAAATGGTCCTATTGACTTCAATGCAAAATGGTCCTATTGACTTCAATGCAAAATGGTCCTATTGACTTCAATGCAAAAACGCGTACCGTTGACTTCAATGCATAATGGTCCTATTGACTTCAATGCAAAAACGCGTACTGTTGACTTCAATGCAAAGACGCGGTCCCGTTGACTTCAATGCAAAGACGCGGTCCCGTTGACTTCAATGCAAAGACGCGGCCCCGTTGACTTCAATGCAAAGACGCGGCCCCGTTGACTTCAATGCAAAGACGCGGCCCCGTTGACTTCAATGCAAAGACGCGGCCCCGTTGACTTCAATGCAAAGACGCGGCCCCGTTGACTTCAATGCAAAGACGCGGCCCCGTTGACTTCAATGCAAAGACGCGGCCCCGTTGACTTCAATGCAAAGACGCGGCCCCGTTGACTTCAATGCAAAGACGCGTCCCGTTGACTTCAATGCAAAGACGCGGCCCCGTTGACTTCAATGCAAAGACGCGTCCCGTTGACTTCAGTGCAAACATAACCCCCATTGACTTCAGTGCAAAAATGGCAGCCCCATTAATTACATTTTTTTATTTTATTTTTTAAACTGTCCATTTCCGTTTCCGTTTCAGTTTTCGGTTTCAGCACTGGAATTCTCATTTTGGTGAACCACTATTAATGTGTATCCAAACCCAAGAACAAACATATAATGAAGATAGGATCGGTCAGCGGAGTCTGCAGTGCGAGATGTATAAAATCATACATAAAAACAAATAAGATCGATGTCTTACCTTGGGAACAGACAGATGACTGATGGAGACTTGCAGCGATTTGGATCTCTCCATATCGTCCTTAAACGCCGCCCCCCAGGAAAATAAGGCATTCTGCATCTCGACCGCTGTGGCTCCTCCTTTAGGGGGCGCTAAAACACGATAAGGAGGATATTTATCAGGCTGGAGCAAAGTCAGACTTCTATAATCAGCAGAATTCAGGGATGTCTGATAATTCCACACTGTAATCTCACATTGGTCTTCACTGCCAGAGGTCATAGATCATGGATCTCACATCGGATATCACTGGCTATAGGGAGGGGGCTTCCTCTGCACTGCACACACCGTCTGCTGACCGGGAACTTGCCGACAGAAAGAAAGCACAGTGTGAGCAGATGGAAGACTTTATCTGTGTGCTGCATCTCCTTCATTGTCCAATCAATCTGAGGGCGTGCTCTCAGCCACTTGTCCACTGGGCACTTTCACTTCCTTCCTGCCCATGCCAATTGTCAGCTTTCAGCGCTGTCGCACTTCGCTTGACAATTACGCGGTCCTGCAGCGCTGTACCCAAACTAAATGTTTATCGTTTTTTGGAGACAAACAGAGCTTTCTTTTGGTGGTATTTAATCACCACTGAGGTTTTTTATTTTTTGCTTTGTTTCTGTTATAAAATGTTGTAAGTAAGTACGTTTTCTCCTTCACAGATGTGCAGCACTGATGAGCAGCCTTTTGTCAGGGCTGGGCTCAGCCCTTCCTTCTCAGAGCTGGTGGCTCACCTGTCGGCTAATTGCCAGCTCCTATCTCTCCAGTTACTCAGCTGTTGATGATATCCTGCTCGTCAGTCCTGCCTACTTGAGCCGTCAAGCCCAAAAGATCTCTGCCTTTGCCTTGGTCAACATCACAGAGCCTATCTCCTGCGATCCTGTTTAAGACATGATTTGCTGACATCCCTTTTGGCTCCAGATGCTGCTTGCTGTTCCACTACATTGATCCCTGACTTCTGGCTTGGCTGACTATCCATTCCGGTTACTGAACTTTGGCTGTGTTTTGACTACATTTGTTCTTTTTACTTTTATTATTAAAGTGCGATTAACCACTTGGCGACCGCCGGCTGTCAAATGACGGCCAGGCGGCGCAGCTCTCGTTCCGGGAGGGCGTCATATGACGTCCTCCCCTTCTTTGCACTGCAGGGAGCGCGCGCGCGTTCTCGCTGTGTCACTGGGCACCCGATGCGCGTGCCCAGCGGCCGCGATGTCCGCTGGGCACCCGCGATTGCCCGGGAACACAGCAGGACCGTGGATCTGTGTGTGTAAACACACAGATCCACGGTCCTGTCAGAGGAGAGGAGCCGATGGTGTTCTCTGTACAGAGAAACACCGATCGGTCTCCTCCCCTTGTGAGTCCCCTCCCCCCACAGTAAGAATCACTCTTAGGGAACATAATTAACCCCTCCCCGCCCCTAGTGGTTAACCCCTTCACTGCCAGTGTCATTTATACATGAATAAATGCATTTAAATAGCATTGATTGCTGTATAAATGACAATGGTCCCAAAAATGTGTCAAAAATGTCCGATGTGTCCGCCATAATGTCGCAGTCACAATAAAAATCGCTGATCGCCGCCATTACTAGTAAAAAAAAAATATTAATAAAATGCTATAAAACTATCCCCTATTTTGTAAACGCTATAACTTTTGCGCAAACTAATCAATGATCGCTAATTGCGATTTTTTTTACCAAAAATATGTAGAAGAATACGTATCGGCCGAAACTGAGGAAAAAAATGTTTTTTTATATATTTTTTGGGGATATTTAGTATAGCAAAAAGTAAAAAATATTGTTTTTTTTTTTTAAATTTGTCGCTCTTCTTTTGTTTATTGCGCAAAAAATAAAAAACGCAGAGGTGATCAAATACCACCAAAAGAAAGCTCTATTTGTGGGGAAAAAAATGATAACAATTTCATTTGGGTACAGTGTCGTATGACAATGCAATTGTCATTCAAAGTGCGTCAGCGCTGAAAGCTGAAAAATGGCTTGGTCAGGAAGGGGGTGAAAATGCACTGTAGTGAGGTGGTTAAACTGTACTGTACTTCTGATTTCATGGTTTCTGACACCTTTATGGGCACTGATGGGGGGCACGGATGGGCGGCACTGATGAGGAGACACTGACAGGCATCAATGATGGGCACTGAAAGTCATTATTGATGGGCACTGATTGGCATCACAGGTGGGCACGGGTGGGGATCACTGATGATCACTGCACTGATCATCAGTGCAGATCCTCCGTCAGGAGAGCCGCTTATCCGCTCTCCTCCATTCACGTGCTGTAAGCACAAATAGAGGAATGCCGATAACCGGCACTTCCAAGTTACAAAGTGATCAGCTGTGATTGGACACAGCTGATCACATGGTAAAGAGCCTACGTCATAGAATCTTTACTGAGATCGGAGATGCAGTGCATCAGGGTGACACACCGCACCACCGATCGCCCGCACGCCCCTAGGGGGTGCGCACTAGCGGCGAATCCTGAAGGACATCGTATGATGCCCGATCAGGATAACTGATCCACTGCCCAGCCGTCGTCATTTTGCTCTAGGCCTGGTGGGATGTAGTTAAAGTGTAATTACAGTCAAAACCTAACTTAGCTAAAAACCCATTCTAAGACCTATTCTACCTTGTAAAAGGAAAGAGGTCTATAATTACCTATTCTAAAGCCGCTCCGGCCTGAATGAATGAATGAATGAATGAATAACTTATATAGCGCTACACATGACCTCTTCAGCGGTGTCAGCGTAGAGGAGAGAGCAGCGACAACAGTCACAGAGCCTGGGCGATGAGATCACCCATAGGCTTACTATGGCGCAGGAGTTGTCGGCTGTCCCTCCTCTACACTGAAGGGAACCGATCATCTGACCGGACCGGAGAGCCCTAGATAAGTATAGACATCTTGCCTTTCACAGGGTAGCAAGAATAGGCTTAGAATGGGGGGTGAGAGTAGATTTTAGCTTAGTTTGGTTTCGACTGGAATTATACTTTAACCAAGTTGTACTGCTGCTGCTGGGGCTGTCATGTCTAGCAGAGTCCCAGGATCACAGAACTGGTTGCACAGAAGTACAAATCCTTCAGAAGGCAGAACCCGTCCCAGATATGCATTTTAACTGTGTATTTTGAACTTGGCCAGGGCTTAGCTGTAAAGAACATCAATAAAATACTAAAGATTCAAAGACATCTACAGAGGGGAAAATAATTATTTGATCCCCTGCAGATTGTGTAAGTTTGCCCACTTACAAAGATGTGAAGGGTCTATTATTTTTATCATAGGTGTATTTTAAATAATAGAGACGGAATATCAACAAAAAAAACAGAAAAAACACATAAAAAATACAAATTTTATAAATTGAGTTGCAGTTCAGTGAGTAAAATAAGTATTTGATTTCATACCAACCAACAATAATTCTGCCTCCCACAGACTGGCTACAGTAGGTGCTCATGTTGTACACAGATTAGTCCTGTCAATGTAAGAAGGAGCTCCTAACAACTCCTTGTTATGTGTATAAAAAACACCTGTCCACAGAATCTCTTTCTTCCATTCAAACCTCACCATCATGGGCCACACCAAAGAGCTGTCAAAGGACATCAGGGAGAAGATTGTAGACCTGCACAAGGCTGGAATGGGCTACAAGACCATCAGCAAGAAGCTTGGTGAGGAGGAGACAACTGTTGGAGCCAATATTCGTAAACGGAAGAAATACAAAATAACCATCAATCGCCCTCGGTCTGGAGCTCCATGCAAGTTTTCTCCTCATGGGGTGAGGATGGTCATGAGAAAAGTGAGGGATCAGCCCAGAACTACACGGGAGGAGCTTGTGAATGATCTCAGGGCAGGTGGGACCACAGTCACCAAACAAACCATTGGTAACACAATACACCGCCATGGATTGAAATCCTGCAGCGCCCACAAGGCCCCCCTCCTCAAGAAGGCACATGTACAGGACCATCTGAAGTTTTCCAATGAACATCTACGGTAAATGATTCAGAGAAGGATTGGGAGAAAGGTGCTGTGGTCAGATGAGACCAAAATTGAGCTCTTTGGCATTAACTCAACTTGCCATGTTTGGAGGAAGAAAAATGCTGACTATGACCCTAAGAACATCATCCCTATAGTCAAGCACGGAGGTGGAAACATTATTCTTTGGGGCTGTTTCTCTGCTACACTTTGCCGCATTGGGGGTGGCAATGGACAGAGCCATGTATTGTAAAATCTTGGATGAGAACCTTCCCTTCCCAGAACACTGAAGATGGGTCGTGGATGGGTCTTCCAGCATGACAATGACCCAAAACATACCGAAGGAGTGGATCAAAAAGGTTATGGCTTAGCCAGTCTCCAGACCCTAATCCTACAGAAAATTTATGGGAGGGAGCTGAAACTTCGAGTTGCCAAGAAACCTTAAAGTGGTGTTTCCACCAAAAAAAAAAAAAAAAAAAAATTGCTTAAAATGCATAAAAAAATAAAATAATTGGAAAAAAAAAAAAAAAAAAAAAAAATGTACTCACCTCTAAATGCCTGTTGCTAGGGGGTCCCTCGTAGTCGGCCTCCTTCAGTGCCCGGGCACTGACATCACTTCCCCTCGGCGCAGTCAGTCATCTGGGACACGTGACAGGTCCCAGATGACTGCGCGGCGTATCACGGCGCAGCTCGCGCATGAGCAGTGGGTGAAGCGGGGAACGAGGGGGGGCATCGCTGGACCCTTGGACAGGTAAGTGTCCGATTATTAAAAGTCAGCAGCTGCAGTATTTGTAGCTGCTGACTTTTAAAAAAAATTTTTTAGGGGGCACCCCACTTTAAGGATTTAGAGAAGATCTGGAAAGAAGAGTAGACCAAAACCCCTCCTGAGATGTGTGAAAACCTGATAACTAACTACAAGAAACGTCTTACCTCTGCACTTGCCAACAAGGGTTTCTCCACCAAGTACTAAGTCATGTTTTGCTTGGGGATCAAATACTTATTTTACTCACTGAACTGCAACT
Source organism: Lithobates sylvaticus (assembly GCA_028564925.1). Classification (NCBI taxonomy): domain Eukaryota; kingdom Metazoa; phylum Chordata; class Amphibia; order Anura; family Ranidae; genus Lithobates; species Lithobates sylvaticus. The sequence goes on along the minus strand of CM053028.1, from coordinate 23,394,409 downwards.
CAATTTATAATATTTGTATTGTGTGTTTTCAGGATTTTTAGTTGATATTCTGTCTCTATCATTTAAAATACACCTATGATAAAAATGATAGACCCGTCATTTCTTTGTAAGTAGGCAAACTTAAAAAATCTGCAGGGGATCAAATAATAATTTTTTCCACTGTAATATAACACAAATCATACTGACAGACACTAAACACCCACAGCACAGGACTAAGGATGAGCTCCGGCGTGTTAGCATGGTCCACGTGCAGAGCCCATCAGGAAGTCAGCGCAGCGCTGCGCCGACTTCCTGGCGGGCTCTGCACGTGGACCATGCGAACACGCCGGAGCTCATCCCTACACAGGACACTGTCCTTCATCCAGATGTGATGGGACTACAACTCTCGGCTTGCTGAAGATAAACGCTCCCTTTCCCCCCAATTCTCACCTTCTGTTTTGTAATATGTCAGCATGTTTTGGTCTGGGAACTCCAGGAAGCTCTGAATCCGATCCAATGACACCTTGGCCTCTAAGACTCCATTCAGCACCCAGGGGAAATTGTTCAATGGCAAAATTAGCATTCCCACAAGAGCCAGAGTTGTGAACACCTACGGAGGAGAACATACAGCTCTGTCAGGGCTGCAGGAGACATCTCAACAAAGAAGTAAAATTATAAAGAAATAAGTGTGCAGAAGAGATGGACGTGTCTGCTGGGACCGCCAACCTCTTGACTGACCTTGGCTGCAGTAAGCTGGTTCCCAAGAAGTACATAGGTGACAAAGGTGATGATGCAAACGAGGACAGGTAAAGCTGCCCACAGATACACACAAACAGCATCCAGTAGTTTAATGGCTCGAAGGCTGCGCAATTCCTTCCTCCGTAGGATGGTCAGCTGACGTGCAAAATGTTCTTCCCATGTGTAAAACTTCACCACCCGCATCCCAGACAACAACTCCGTCACCAGCTGGGGAATCAGAGCAGAATCTCAGCAACTTCTAATGGGGCAATATAAAGCCAAAGAAGGAGGGAAAGGAAATAAAAAAGGAAGAAGAAGAAAAGAATGGAAGAGAAAGGAAAGGGGAGGGAGAAATGGGTAGAAGAAGGAAATGGGAAGGAAAGAAAGACAATGGAAAGGAAAAGAGAAGACAAAAAGGAGGAAGGTAAAGAAAGGTAAAATAAGGAAAAAAGGTTAAATAAATAGGTGAGAAAGAAAGGGATTGAATGACACAAGAAAAAGGAAAGGGAGAGCCACCAGTAGATGAGGAAGTGACCGTGTAAACATACTTAAAGGGTAGGAAGAATTAGAGAAGGGATGGGAGGAAGGAATGAAGAAAAAAAAAGGGAGGGGAGAAATTAACTATGAGAGACTGGAGGGGAGGAAGGAAAAAAAAGGGAGGGCATGGGAGATAGGAATGAAGGAAGGGAAGGAAGAATGAAGTAAGAAGGAATGAAGCGAGATTGGGGGGGGGGGGGTTAAAATCAAGAGAGTTGCGAGGATAGGGAGGAATGAATAGAGAAGGGAGGGAGAGAGCGAAGGGAGGGAAGGGAGGAAGGAAGGAATAAAGTGGGATGGGAGGGGAGTATAGAATGAAGGGAGTTGCAAGGATAGGGAGGAATGAAGAGAGGAGGGAGGGAGAGAATGAAGAGAGAAGGGAGGGAAGGAAGGAAGGAATAAAGTGGGATGGGAGTATAGAATGAAGAGAGTTGCAAGGATAGGGAGGAATGAAGAGAGATGGGAGGGAAGGAAGGAATAAAGTGGGATGGGAGGGGAGTATAGAATGAAGAGAGTTGCAAGGATAGGGAGGAATGAAGAGAGATGGGAGGGAAGGAAGGAATAAAGTGGGATGGGAGGGGAGTATAGAATGAAGAGAGTTGCAAGGATAGGGAGGAATGAGAAGAGGAGGGAGGGAGAGAATGAAGAGAGAAGGGAGGGAAGGAAGGAAGGAATAAAGTGGGATAGGAGTATAGAATGAAGAGAGTTGCAAGGATAGGGAGGAATGGAGAGAGAAGGGAGGGAGAGAAAGAATGAAGAGAGAATGGAGGGAAGGAAAGAAGTAAGGAAGGAAGGAAGTGAGATGGGAGCGGAGGGGAGTGTAGAATGAAGAGAGTTGCGAGGATAGGGAGAAATTAAGAGAGAAGAGAAGGAGAGAAGGAGAGAATGAAGAGAGAAGAGAGGGGAGGAAGCAATGAAGAGATGAAAGAATGAAGAAACAAGGAGGAGGGAGTAAAAATAAAAAGATGAGGGAGGGAAGGATGGCTTTAAAACAGAACGGAGGAATCAATCAGAAGAGAAGGGAAAGGAGCAAGGAATGTAGAGAGAAAGGAAGGGAGGAAGAAATGTATAGTGTAAGGAGAGGGGAAAGAATTGAAAGAGAAGGGAGAGGAAGAAATAATTAGTAGAGTGTGTTTGGGGGGGGGGGGGGAATCGAGAATGGAGAGGAGGAAGGGATGTAGAGAGAAGGGAGGGGGGATAAGGAATGGTAAAAGAAAGAAGAAAGCAGAGAATAAAATGAAGAGAGAAGGGAGGAAAAGAAGAAATTAGTAGAAGGAAAGAAAAGGTCTAAGAAAAAAGGAAAGCAAAAAAAAATTAAATAAAAGAATAAAAGGAGGAAGGTAATGAAGGAAGGAATGAAGGGAGAGAAGAGGGGAGGGAAGAGGAAGTAACATAGAATACACATTTGAATGAAGCGAGATGGGAAATGTCCAGACACACAGTGATGGGGGTACCTTGACTCGGGCGTCCTTATGTCGCAACAATTCTTTGTTGTTGTTCATGATGCGAGTGGCAAGAACTTTATTCAGGGGTACCAACAGAAATGCCAGTCCAAGGCCCCCGAGGAAAGCAATGCCCACCTGTTGGTACAATAGGTAAAGTGTGATGGAGAACTGTAGGGGAAGGCTCCACAACTCATGTAAGCTCCGGTAAAAATTGCTTATTCGATCTGCATCTGTGCTCATCAGGTTCATTACTTCCCCTGGAGGGAACCCAGCAAGTCCTGTCCCTTCACCATGAATGGCCTTACGGTAAACAGTAGTCAGTACAGATGTTCTCACAGCCAGCATCACCTTATTGATCTGATGTATATACTGGTTCTGTAGAAGAGCTCCCAGAATGCCACTGCAGAAGAGCCCAGCAGTGTAGATCACCCCCCAGCTGAGAGGCTCCTCTCTGGTCTCCATGAAATTCACCAGAAGATTTAGCAGCACCGGGCCCATGAACCCAAGGATGATGCAGCAAAATTTTATCAACCCTAAAGAGTAAAAATGTCTTCCAAAGCTTGCATGTAACGCTGATAAGAGGCGCAATGTTCCGGGTGGACTCTTGGACAGGAATTTTTGGCGGACTCTTGCAGTTCGGAGACCATATGGCAGGATGGGTACATCCTGGGGTTGCTTCAATCCTCCACGTGCTCCCCTTTGCATAAGTGGCTTTATCCAAAAGTAGAACAACTGTGAAAGAAAACTTTCATTGTCCTCCGAGGTCTCTTCACTGAAACTGTGGGCAGAGGAGAACAGCGGAGAGACATCTTCATCACCTTCATTTATGGAGACGTTGATGGGAAATCTTTGGGGTCGAGAAGGAACAAGAAAAGCTACAAAATACAAAGCTACAAAGCAAAGCCGCAGACACGAGAGAGAAAAACGAGACACAAGAACAGAGTTCACGGGGGACGTCACAGCCCCTTCCCGGAATAACCAAACTATCCTGATCACTGAAGAGGGAATCAAGAGGAGGATCGGCAACACCAAACTCAGAGGTCCTCTAGAAATCGTGTACAATTTCTTCCGAAGATTGAGTAGCACCAGGAAATGTGTAAACCATGACAAGCAACACACCCCTCCTGAAAGAACTTCTAATAAGGAGGGGACTTCACGTGGAAAGCTGGCCCCCAAGGCCAACTCTGCAGCACAGAACAACGTGAGGAGGAATGAGAATAAAATCCGACAGCGCCAGGCTGGAGACAGGGAGGTAAATCGGGAGTTCCTGGAAGAAAAACCTTATATTATCATTAGGAAAAAGACACAACCTAGAAATTCCAGTCATCACATTCCTGTACCTCCACTCTCACTCATAAGGACTATCTTTCTGTACCTCTACCATCCCCCACATGAAATATATTCTTATACCTCCAATCTCTCTTACAAGAACTAACTCTTTTACCACCAATCTCCCTTATAAGGACCCTTTCCCTTCACCTCCACACACCCTCACAGGGACCATCTGCCTTCACCTCCATCTACCCTCATGAGGACCATCTCCCTTCACTGCAACCCTCTCATATAAGGACCATCTCCCTTCACCTCCACCCGCTCCCATGAGGACCATCTCCCTTCACCTCCACCCTCTCATATGAGGACCATCTACCTTCACCTCCACCCTCTCATATGAGGACCGTCTGCCTTCACCTCCACCCTCTCATATGAGGACCATCTCCCTTCACCTCCACCCTCTCCCATGAGGACCATCTCCCTTCACCTCCACCCTCTCATATGAGGACCATCTCCCTTCACCTCCACCCGCTCCCATGAGGACCATCTCCCTTCACCTCCACCCTCTCATATGAGGACCATCTCCCTTCACCTCCACCCTCTCATATGAGGACCGTCTGCCTTCACCTCCACCCTCTCATATGAGGACCATCTCCCTTCACCTCCACCCTCTCCCATGAGGACCATCTCCCTTCACCTCCACCCTCTCATATGAGGACCATCTCCCTTCACCTCCACCCGCTCCCATGAGGACCATCTCCCTTCACCTCCACCCTCTCATATGAGGACCATCTCCCTTCACCTCCACCCTCTCATATGAGGACCATCTACCTTCACCTCCACCCTCTCATATGAGGACCATCTCCCTTCACCTCCACCCTCTCCCATGAGGACCATCTCCCTTCACCTCCACCCTCTCATATGAGGACCGTCTACCTTCACCTCCACCCTCTCATATGAGGACCATCTCCCTTCACCTCCACCCTCTCCCATGAGGACCATCTCCCTTCACCTCCACCCTCTCATATGAGGACCATCTCCCTTCACCTCCACCCTCTCCCATGAGGACCATCTCCCTTCACCTCCACCCTCTCATATGAGGACCATCTCCCTTCACCTCCACCCGCTCCCATGAGGACCATCTCCCTTCACCTCCACCCGCTCCCATGAGGACCATCTCCCTTCACCTCCACCCTCTCATATGAGGACCATCTCCCTTCACCTCCACCCTCTCATATGAGGACCGTCTACCTTCACCTCCACCCTCTCATATGAGGACCATCTCCCTTCACCTCCACCCTCTCCCATGAGGACCATCTCCCTTCACCTCCACCCTCTCATATGAGGACCATCTCCCTTCACCTCCACCCTCTCCCATGAGGACCATCTCCCTTCACCTCCACCCTCTCATATGAGGACCATCTCCCTTCACCTCCACCCTCTCCCATGAGGACCATCTCCCTTCACCACCACCCTCTCCCATGAGGACCATCTCCCTTCACCTCCACCCTCTCCCATGAGGACCATCTCCCTTCACCGCCACCCTCTCATATGAGGGCCATCTCCCTTCACCTCCACCCTCTCCCATGAGGACCATCTCCCTTCACCTTCACCCTCTCATATGAGGACCATCTCCCTTCACCTCCACCCTCTCCCATGAGGACCATCTCCCTTCACCGCCACCCTCTCCCATGAGGACCATCTCCCTTCACCTCCACCCTCTCCCATGAGGACCATCTCCCTTCACCTCCACCCTCTCATATGAGGACCATCTCCCTTCACCGCCACCCTCTCATATGAGGACCATCTCCCTTCACCGCCACCCTCTCATATGAGGACCATCGCCCTTCTCCTCCGCTCTCTCTCACATAAGGACCATCTCTTGTGACTTGCACCCACCCTCAAAAGGACAACCTCCCTTCTCCTGCACCCTCTCTCATAAGGACCATCTCCCGTCACTTGCACCCACCCTCATAAAGACAACCTCCCTTTACCTTCATCCTCCCTTCTATTGATCATACCCATTTATCTCTACCCACCCACCAAGGAATTAAAACAGGAAGAAGTTCTGGACAGCCGCACTCCAAAAAAGCCAGCTCTTCTGTCCGTTCTGCTGTGGCTTGTATTTTTGATTCCATTTTTTGAATAAAAGGCAAAAGCTTTTTTGGAGTGCGGCTGTCCAGAACTTCTTCCTGTTTTAATTGCTATATGCATTGCCAGCACCTGGGCTTCTAAACTGGAGGAGAGTTTTTTTACCTTTGTTTGACCTACCTGGAGCGGCGATATCCCCCTCCCACCCTTAAAAAGGACCATCTCCCTTCATCCACCTCAAAAGGACCACTTCCCTTCACAATTACAGTTCACCTCAACCCTTTCTTCTAAGAACCATCTACATTTACCCACACCCTCTCTCATAAGGACCATCTTCCTTCACCTTCAGCCACGCTTATAGGGACCATACCTTCCACCGACTCTTAAAAGGACCATCTACCTTCACCTTCATCCACCTAAAAAATATTAACCCCTTCACCTCCACCCTTTCTTACAAGGACCATCTTCCTTTACCCGCAACGTCCCTCATAAGGACAATTTCCCTTCATCTCAACCCTCTCCTTTCTCCTCTACTCCACTCACCCTCATAAGGACCGCTTCTTTTCACATCCACCCTCCCTGATAAGACCGTGTCCCTTACCTCCACCCTCCGTCACAAGGACCATCTCCCTTTACCATCACTATTCTTCATAAGGACAATCTTCTTTTACCTTCACCCCCCCCCCCCCCCCTTTATAGGGACTATACACATTTACCCTGCCCACCCTGAAAAGGACCATCTCCCTTCACCTTTACCCACCTCAGAAGAACAATATCACTTCCACTCGCACTTAAAAGGACAATCTCCATTTACCTCAATTCTTCCTTATATGGACCATCTCCCTTCACCCTCACCCTCTCTTATAAGTACAAACTCCATTCACCTTAACCCTTTCTGATAAAGACCATCTCCCTTTACCTAGACCATCACTCATAAGGACCGTCTCCCTTCACCTCCACCTTCCTTCATAAGGACTAGCTTTGTTTACCACTAACCTTCTTTATAAGGTCAATTTCTGTTCATCTCAACCCTTTCTTATAAGGACCATCTTCCTATACCTATCCTTTATAAGAATCATCTTCCTTCAACCCCACCCTCCTTTATAAGGACCATCTTCTTTCATCTCCACCCTCACTATTAAGGACCATCTACCTTCACCTCCATTAAAAGGACCATATCCCCCCTTCCTTATAAGGACCATCTCCCTTCACCTCCATCCTCTCTTATAAGAATCAACTCCCTTTTACCTCCACCCTCTCATAATATTCCATTATAACTATTCTGGGAAATCCCAATCCCAGGACAGGAAGAGGACCAGTCCGTAGACGGATTACCTGGAGGCTCCGGCATGGCAGGCACTGCATGCAGCAAATAATACGTGAGGAACGGTGCTAAGGATCAGCTGATTAAAGCAGACGCCAACATGGCCATTGACCCAGACAGGTAACGGGTCTGATGGGGGAGATCCGCACAGCCTGGAGACGACATCTTCCATCCCATCCAATGAGCAGAACCTGCAGGACGTAAGAAGAGGAGATATGATTGTGGCAGGGGTTCTCTGTCCTTGGTGCAAATCTCCTCCTGAGATTGGCCATCCTTCTTCTGTCACTGGGGGGGGCCAATAGTTGAATGCCACATGCAAAGATGGAAGCAAATCTGATTTGCTGAAATTTTTTTAGCCCACTGAGTTTCCAATGCCCTGTACACACACGATAGGATTTTCTGATGTGTGACAGGACCTTGTTGTCGAAAATTCCGACGTTGTGTAGGCTCCATCACACATTTTCCATAGGAACTTCCATAAAAACTAAATTTGAGATCTGGTTCTCAAATTTTCCAACAACAAAATCCGTTGTCGGAAATTCGGATCGCGTGTACACAATTCCGACGCACAAAGTTCCACGCATGCTCGGAATCGAGCAGAAGAGCAGCACTGGCTATCGAACTTAATTTTTTCTCGGCTCGTCGTACATGTTGTACGTCACCGCGTTCTTGACGTTCAGAATTTCCGACCAACTTTGTGTGACCGTGTGCAAGTTTGAGCCAACATCCATCGGAAAAAATCCCATGGATTTTGTTGTCGGAAAATCCTATTGTGTGTGCAGGGCATTAGTCTGTATGTGGTCAGGTTGTAACTGGCAATGGAGATCTGACCAACCTGAAGACAATCATACAATTCTGGAATGGTACAACACTCTGCAAGTCAGACACATCAACACGGAAGGATTCCGGCTAGAGTTGCCACCTCATCCCTTTAAACCCGAACACATATGAATTACACGGGTTCTGAGGCTAATTTTATTCAGATAAGACACCAAGTGAGTTTAATTACCACCTTAATCAGCCACAGAACCTGTGTAATTAATATGTGTTCGGTTTTAAAGGGATGAGGTGGCAACCCTAATTCCGGCCAATAGAGACTTCAGGAATCTTTGGCTCGCCAGACGCAACCGTTATACATGACAGCCACCAATTTCGACCAATCACAGCTCAATGTTGCAGATCAAACCGATTTTGTTTGTGAAGGCGGGTATGATAAACAGCGCCTGCTCATTAGATGCATCAAAACTATATTTATAGTATAATTATGGGACTGTTGAGGCATAGCATTTAGTAGAAAAATTACATTTATTTCATTTAATTAAAATTAGACAATATTAGTCCCCTTTCACACTGAGGCGCTTTGCAGGCGCTAAAGTTCTAAAAATAGCCTTTAAACAGCCGCTACTGTGTCTCCAGTGTGAAAGCCCGAGGGCTTTCACACTGGAGCGGTGCGCTTGCAGGACGCTGAAAAAATGTCCTGCAAGCCGCATCTTTGGAGCGCTGTAGGAGCGGTATATTTACTGCTCCTAAAGCGCCCCTTCCCATTGAAAACAATGGGGCAGCGCTCCAAACCCGCCCGCAAAGCGCCACTGCAGCGGCGCTTTGCGGGCGGTTTTAACCCTTTTTCGGCCGCTCGCGGGGGTAAAACCGCCCTGCTAGCGCCCGAAATATAGCGCCGCTTTACCGCCAGTGCGCCCAGCGCCTCAGTCTGCAAGTAGCCTTAGACCATGCAGTAGCAGACTATACTAAAATATACTACAATTGTAAAACAATCGATCTCAAATACTGTGATAATTGCATATAAGCCTTTCAAGCCCAAAAACGTGTTTCTTGGACATGGTCCTCTTCATCAGGAGCCATCAGTGTAGACTTTATTTGTGCCATCTAAATGAAATGACAATTTTTTTTTTCTCTCTCTTTCCGTTTTTTGTTCTCTGTTTCTTCTTCCTTCTTTTTTTATTTATTTATTTTTCCTTCTCTTTTCTGTCCTTACGGGGCAGACTGCCCACAAGATTCATTTGACAGCATAAAATAGTCATTTTTACCTAATCTTTCATAATGAAAAGTATATGGTTTTGGTTCTTTTCTTAGCCTTTATGAACTGTTATAGAGGAAAATTTGGAACTCTGTACTAACAATTATAATATGCCGTATATACTCGAGTAGAAGCCGACCCGAATATAAGCCGAGGCACCTAATTTTAGCACAAAAAAATGCGAAAACGTATTGACTCGAGTATAAGCCTAGGGTGAGAAATGCGCAGAGTGGAAAAGAGGGTCAACAATGCCTATTTGCAGCCTCACTGTGCCCATTTGCAGCCATAGGTCCCCTGAACTTAAAACTTGGTGGTTAAGGGTTCCTAGATGCCCCCTATCTGCAGCCAAAATTTGGGGTTTCTGGACCCAAAGGGTCCCGAAATTACATTACTGCAGATGGACACAGTTGACCGAATTTGGGGCCCCGTATCTTGGGGCCACTTAGTGCTAGGAACCCCAAATTTTGTATGCAAACCCAGTGGAACTAGCACTACAACATGTACAACACTGGGGTTTCTAGCACTAAGTGGCCCCGAGATACTGGGCCCCAAATTCGGTTCGGAAAATGGAATTTTCTGCAGCAGAAAAATGCTTGACTCGAGTATAAGCCAAGGGGGGCATTTTCAGCACAAAAAAATGTGCTGAAAAAGTCAGCTTATACTCGAATATATACGGTAATAGGTTTATGTGAATCTACTTTTTTTGGCTGTGAGTGGAACTTGTGTAAATATAAATGTCCAATAAAAAAACAACAATGAAATTACAAGTTTTAATGATATATTGAAAAAAAGAAAATGTAACAAAATTTCACACACTGTAATGGCATTTCCCAAGGGATTTCCGCACGTGGAAAATGCTATTACACAGTGTGTGACATTTTGTTATATTTATATATCATTAAAACATGTCATTTCATTTAGTTGGCACAAAAAAAAAAAAATCTACACTGATATCTCCTGATGAAGAGGACCATGTCCAAGAAACACGTTTTTGAGCTTGAAAGACTATTATATGCAATTATGACAGTATTTGAGATCGATTGTTTTACACTTGTAGTATATTTTAGTGTAGTCTGCTACTGCATGGACTAATTTTGACTAATTTTAAAAGCGTTGTAAAGGAAATTTTTTTTTATTTTTTTTTAAATAACAAACATGCTATACTGACCTCCACTGTGCAGCTCGTTTTGCACAGAGTGGCCCCGAACCTGGTCTTCTGGGGTCCCTCGGCGGCTGTCTCGGCTCCTCCCCCCCCCCGCAAGTACTTCTCACCTTCATGTGAGCTCCCTCGCATGGAGTGGAGTACTTGCGGGCGCGCTCCCGTGATACAGCCGGCGGCTATAGCCGCTCGCTGTATCACTCGGCCCCGCCCCCCGGCGCGCCGCGTCATTGGATGTGATTGACAGCAGCGCGAGCCAATGGCTGCGCTGCTTTCAATTCATCCACTCTAGCCAATCAACGGCCAGGGTGAGCGGCGAAGAGGATGTCGGGGTGACCGCGGGACTTTCGAGGGGTCAGGTAAGTAAAAACACGGGGGGGGGGGGGGGATTAAGGTGAAATTTTTTTTAACTTTACAACCCCTTTAACTGAATGAAATAAATGTTATTTTTCTACTAAATGCTATGCCTCAAAAGTCCCATAATTATACTATAAATAAAGTTTTGATGCATCAAATTCAGGGATGCCGCATATAAATTCAATTATTCTTTCTGATCCGCCTGCTCATTAGAGATGGGCTCGGGCGTGTTCGAAATCCCACATGCCCGGTCCCGCCAGGAAGCCGACACTGTGCACGGCTAATCACAGGCAGTGAGACTAGGGTTGCCACCTGTCCAGGATTCACCCGGACAGTCCGGGTTTTGAATCCTGTATCCGGGATTTTAGTCCGCCTGAAACCCGGACACATTATTATTCAGACAGGGCTGCGACTCCCCAAGTAACCAAGATAGTCACATAAAAATCTGTTGCCATCCGGGAGCTGTTGGCAGCTGTCTGCAGGCAGGTTCGGCATCACGGGGAGGGGGGCGCGATTAAATCAGCAAGAGCAATTTGGTCACAAGTACTGTTCGCCGCAACACACTAGGCGCACTGCATTACTTCTATCCTTGGGCCACCCAGGTCTTTCATAATACTATAGTGCAGAGGGAGGCAACCTGAGGCCCTCCAGCTGTTGTGGAACTACATTTCCCATGAGGCATTGCAAGGCTGGCAGTTCCAATTACTCCCAGAGCATAACTCCCAACTTTTGAAGTTAAGAATGAGGGACATTCTGGGGAGAGAGTGACCTGCGGCGCACGCAGCTTATATCAAAGCCCCCATCTGAGTCCCTCCTTACATCGGTGTCCCAATCAGAGTCCCCCCCCACAGCAGCTGTCCCCATCAGAGCCCCCCCCCCCACAGCAGCTGTCCCCATCAGAGCCCCCCCCCACAGCAGCTGTCCCCATCAGAGCCCCCCCCCCCCACAGCAGCTGTCCCCATCAGAGTCCCCCCCCCCCCACAGCAGGTGTCCCCATCAGAGCCCCCCCCCCCCCCCCCACAGCAGGTGTCCCCATCAGAGTCCCCCCCCCACACAGAGCCCCTCCCCCCACAGCAGCTGTCCCCATCAGAGCCCCCCCCCCACCAGCTGTCCCCCATCAGAGCCCCCCCCCCACACAGCCCCCCCCCCAGCAGCTGTCCCCATCAGAGTCCCCCCCCCCCCCACAGCAGGTGCTGCCCCATCAGAGCAGGTGGCCCCATCAGACCCCCCCCCCCCCAGCACAAGTACTTCTCACCTTCAGGTGTCCCCATCAGAGCCCCCCGTCGCGCCACGTCCCCCCCCACAGCATGCATTAAGGTGAAAAAAAACATTTAAATTTACAACCCCCTTTAACTGAATGAAATAAATGATATTTTTCTACTAAATGCTATGCCTCAAAAGTCCCCATCAGAGTCCCCCCCCCCACAGCAGCCGGGAGCTGTGGGCAGCTGTCTGCGTGCAGGTTGTCACCCGATTAAATCAGCAGAGCAATTTGGCCCCCCCCCCCACAGCAGCTGTCCCCATCAGAGCCCCTCCCCACAGCAGCTGTCCCCATCAGAGCCCCCCCCCCCCCCCCCCCATCAGAGCCCCTCCCCACAGCAGCTGTCCCCATGAGAGTCCCCCCCCACAGCAGGTGTCCCCATCAGGTGGCCCCATCAGACCCACCCCCCCCCCACAGCAGGTGATCCCCCCCCATACCCCCCCCCCCCCACAGCAGCAGTCCCCATCAGAGTCCCCCCCCCACAGCAGGTGTCCCCATCAGAGTCCCCCCCCCACAGCAGGTGTCCCCCCCCCCACAGCAGGTGTCCCCATCAGAGTCCCCCCCCCCCACAGCAGGTGTCCCCATCAGAGTCCCCCCCCCCCAGCAGGTGTCCCCATCAGAGTCCCCCCCCCCCAGCAGGTGTCCCCATCAGAGTCCCCCCCCCCACACAGCAGGTGTCCCCATCAGAGTCCCCCCCCCCCACAGCAGGTGTCCCCATCAGAGTCCCCCCCCCATCACAGCAGGTGTCCCCATCAGAGTCCCCCCCCCCCACAGCAGGTGTCCCCATCAGAGTCCCCCCCCCCCCCACAGCAGGTGTCCCCATCAGAGTCCCCCCCCCACAGCAGGTGTCCCCATCAGAGTCCCCATCCCCCCCCCCCCCACAGCAGGTGTCCCCATCAGAGTCCCCCCCCCCCACAGCAGGTGTCCCCATCAGAGTCCCCCCCCACCCCCCCCCCCCCACAGCAGGTGTCCCCATCAGAGTCCCCCCCCCCACAGCAGGTGTCCCCATCAGAGTCCCCCCCACAGCAGGTGTCCCCATCAGAGTCTCCCCCACAGCAGGTGTCCCCATCAGAGTCTCCCCCACAGCAGGTGTCCCCATCAGAGTCTCCCCAACAGCAGCTGTCCCCATCAGAGTCCTCCCCACAGCAGCTGTCCCCATCAGAGTCCTCCCCACAGCAGCTGTCCCCATCAGAGTCCTCCCCACAGCAGCTGTCCCCATCAGAGTCCTCCCCACAGCAGCTGTCCCCACCAGTGTCCCCCCCACAGCAGGTGTCTCCATCAGAGTCCACCCCAGCAGGTGTCTCCATCAGAGTCCCCCCCCCCCCCCCCCCCACAGCAGCTGTCCCCATCAGAGCTCTCCCCACAGCAGGTGGCCCCTTTAGAGTCCCCCCACCACAGCAAGTGTCCCCATAGATCATTAGCTGTACCTGTCCAATAAGGTCCCTGTAGCTCGAGCGCGCTGGGGCAGACGCACGTTGCAGGGGGTGGGGCATACGTGACATGTTTGGTTACTAGGAGGGCAGCACTAGGAGAGCATTTCTGGGAGTGCAGGGGATGATTGGTAGCAGCTCCGGCCAATCGGAAGCCTCTCATCAGCCGCCTGTGTGAGAGGAGCCGACACATGCAGAGGGGGCAGGGCAGACAGGAGACTGCTATAGTACAGCGCGGCCGATCCACGCGCACCAGACAGGAGGATTAGTGGAGCCCAGTACCGCAACTTGTGTACTGGGCTCCGCTGTGGGACAGTGGGATCTGCTTGTAATTCTGGTAATTCCGGCAAATCCGTGACAGTTGGGAGGTATGCCAGAGGCATGATGGGGCTTGTAGTTCTGCAACAGCTGGAGGGCCCCAGGTTGCCTACCCTTGCTATAGTGTATACTACGAGAAAAAAATTTAATAAAACATTGCCCTGCACCGCTAAAGTGTTCGGATTTTGCTGAAAGAAAAGGTGGCAACCTTAAGTGAGACATTTCCCTGACTTGTGCAGCTGCCAACCAGGAAAAGTCTCACTGCCTGTGATTAGCCGGGTGCAGTGTCGGCTTCCTGGCGGGATCGGGCACATGGGATTCTGAACACGCCGGAGCCCATCTCTACTGCTCATAGGCAGCCATGACACTATAAGACAGGGATATACAATTAGCGGACCTCCAGCTGTTGCAAAACTACAAGTCCCATCATGCCTCTGCCTCTGTGTCATGCTTGTGGCTGTCAGAGTCTTGCTATGCCTCATGGGACTTGTAGTTCTGCAATAGCTGGAGGTCTGCTAATTGCATATCCCTGCTATAAGGCATTATATCGTTATTGTAGGGCCTGGACCATGACTTCCTGTGCTTCGTGTCCTATATCGGAGCCAGCCAAATCTTCTTGTCAGTTTGGGATGGGGCAAGGAAGGTTGGACCTGCAGTCTATCGGAAGAGATTTCTCTCCTCTTCCTGTTCTTGTCTGGCAGCCATCATTGAAACAGGAAGTGAGGGGGAAATCTCTCAGGTGGGGACAGCAGGAAGAACCTAACCGAGGCCCTATGCTTCTCCACTCCACCTCAAACTGTAATGTAGCCGGGAATTGGGCTTTGGGATGTATTAGACATTATCAGAATCAATTTGTATGCAAATCAAAACTGAAAGTGCAGCAGCCAATTGGAATCTACCTCCTATTAGTGTGGAGCTAGACATAAGTTGCGACTGGCCGAAATTTAACAAATAAAACTCTGTGTGCTGAGAACCCCCCCCCCCCCCCCCCCCCCCCCCCTGCTTGTGTGCCCTCACCTCACTCCCCTTCCTGCCAAAAGAGCCGAAAGAGCATCATCAGGAAGTGGAACCAATCAGAGGGGGAATGTTTTCCGGGGACAGGAAAACGCACGGACATGTGGCTAATCATAGAGAGGAGCCAAGTACAGAACGGCCGCAGGAGTGCGAAAGGCAACTGCGAAATGATAGGTGACCTCTAGAGGACGGAGGTCAGTGTGTGCAATGACTGGGAACTGTAAACATCAAATGGCTGACATCTCTGTTTGCTCTGTCTCTGTGTATTATAAAGAATTTTCTTCTTTTTTTTTTTTTTTTTAGCTATAAATAATTTAAATGTATAAAATTATTGTTTGAACTTTTTTTCCACCCCTTACATATCGGTGATGCCGATCTCCGGCAGCCTCTTTGCAGCCGTTTAATGCCTGCATGCACTCCAGCAAAGTCTGCATGGCAATTCTCAGAGCAGTTTTCCTGATGGTGACAACAGTGAACCATGCCTGCGTCATGTGTGTTGAAATGGCCACTTGTAATCTCCATTAGAAGCTTGTGTGACAACTCAGGAGAACAATTGGGAGACAGGGACAGATTGTTGTCACCCAATAACAGGAAGTGCCCTGAACAAGGACCTGCATGGCAGGATCACCGGGGATTAATTTAATGAAAGCTGAATGTTTAAAAATAATGAAAATGCTTGTCCATACCTCCCAACATTTTGAGATAGTAATGAGGGACACCTACTAACAAACGTATGTAGGCATAGGACACGGCCCCCTGCCACACCCCCTTAACCACTTCAATATTGGGCACTTAGACACCTTCCTGCCCAGGCCAATTTTCAGCTTTCAGCGCTGTCGCAATTTGAATGACAATTGCGCGATTGTGCTACACTGTACCCAAACAAATTTTTTATCATTTTGTTCCCACAAATAGAGCTTTCTTTTGGTGGTATTCGATCACCTCTGCGATTTTTATTTTTGCGCAACATATAAAAAAAGACTTTTTGCAAAATTTTGCAAAAAAAAAAAAACGTTTTTCTTTGTTTCTGTTAATTTTTTTTGAAAATAAGTAAGTTTTCTTCTTCAATGACGGGCACTGATCTGGCTGCACTGATGGGCACTGATAAGGCGGCACTGAGGGGCACCGATGAGGTGGCACCGATGGGCACTGATAGGTGGCACTGATGGGCACTGGTATGCAGCACCGATGGGCACTCATAGGTGACACTGATGGGCACTAATAGGTGGCACTGATGGGCACTCATAGGCAGCACTGATGGGTACTTATGGGTGGCACTGATGCATACTTATGGGTGGCACTGATAGGTGGCATGGATGGGCACTGATAGGTGGGCACTGATGGGCACTGATGACACTGATGGGTGGCATTGCTGGGCATCCCTGTTTTGTAATGTAAATATGAGGTGCCAGTCAGTGCCCATTTGTGGGCACTGATTGGCGTATTTTGGACATTTTTTTTTACATGTGGATGGCCATGGGGATGTACCTGGCCATCCACATGCTGGGGGCTTCCCTGGTGGTCCTGGGGGCTTCCCTGGTGGTCTAGTGTGGGTATCTGAGGGGGGGGCTGCGCTGATAAACAATCAGTGCATATGCCCCCTGTCAGGAGAGCTGCCAATTGGCTCTCCTCTACTCGCGAGTGAGGAAAAGCCGATCTAGGGCACTTCCTGTTTACATTGTGATCAGCTGTGATTGGACACGGCTGATCACGTGGTAAAGAGCCTCCACCAGAGGCTCTTTACCGAGATCAGTGGAGCGGTGTGTCAGACTGACACACCGCTCCACCAATCACCATGATGCGTGTCCCCCACGGGCGCTTGTCAGCTGTTATCCTGAAGGACGTCATATGACGCCCAGTCAGGATAACTGAACCACTTCCCGGACGTCAATCTGCTGTTGACCAGGCGGGAAGTGGTTAAAGGAGAATTAACCCAAAAACAAAAGGTTAATTAAATCCACAAGTGCTTTTTTTTCTACCACCACTATTACTTTATATTGGTTTTTAAAATGTACAAATGCAGCAATTTAGAATTTGAAAGGTTTAGTGCTGGGAAAAGCTTTTCAAAAGATAAAAAGTGCATTTTATATATAACTATATAGATCAGAGCAAAATGAGGGACAAATGAGGAGGAAAGAGGGACAGAGGGACTTTGCTCCAAATCAGGGACAGTCCCTCGAAATCTGGGACAGTCAGTGCTTGTCATATGTCAAGCCAGCCCTCCAGCTTTACTGGTGTATACTGGTATGTACTGGGGGAACTGGTATGTTTAGATATGTTCTAGTATAAGCTGGACACTGGAAGGTACTGGTATGTAGTGATTTGTTCTGGTATGTAATGTATACTGATATGAAATGACATGTATGTTGCTATGAAGTACTGTTATTTACAGATTTTTTGCTGAAATCTAATCGCATATGCTGATATGTACTGGTAAGTATCACAATATACCTGTATGTTCTGATGAAAACTGGTATGTACCTATGTTCTGTACTGAAATATACTTCAGTGTGCTGGAGTATACAGGTATATTCAGGTAAGTATATATTGGTGTATTCCTGTATGCACTGGTGCTTACTGGTAAGTAATAATGTGTGCTGCTATGTACTGGTCCGTACCAGTGACTACTGCTATGTACTGGTCCGTACCAGTGACTACTGCTATGTACTGGTCCGTACCAGTGACTACTGCTATGTACTGGTCCATACCAGTGACTACTGCTATGTACTGGTCCGTACCAGTGACTACTGCTATGTACTGGTCCGTACCAGTGACTACTGCTATGTACTGGTCCGTACCAGTGACTACTGCTATGTACTGGTCCGTACCAGTGACTACTGCTATGTACTGGTCCGTACCAGTGACTACTGCTATGTACTGGTCCGTACCAGTGACTACTGCTATGTACTGGTCCGTACCACTGACTACTGCTATGTACTGGTCCGTACCACTGACTACTGCTATGTACTGGTCCATACCACTGACTACTGCTATGTACTGGTCCGTACCAGTGACTACTGCTATGTACTGGTGTGTACTGGTATGTTCAGGAAAGTACTGGAGAGAGACCACTAAGAAGGAGACTAATACATAATTACATAGTTAGTCAGGTTGAAAAAGTCCATCAAGTTCAACCAAAAAAAAAAAACAATCCCATATACACACTACAGTTGATCCAGAGGAAGGCGAAAAACTCCAGCAGCGCATGCTCCAATTTGCTACAGCAGGGGGAAAAAATTCCTTCCTGATCCCCCGAGAGGCAATCGGATTTTCCCTTAATCAACTTTACCTATAAATGTCAGTACCCAGTTATATTGAGTCCTTGATTTCGAGGGACTGTCCCTGATTTGCAGCAATGTCCCTCTGTCCCTCTTTCCATATTTGTCCCTCATTTTGGTGCGATCTATAAAGTTGTATATAAAATGGACTTTTTAATCTTTCAAAAAGTGTACATTTTAAAGGCCAATATAAAGGAATAGTAGTGGTAAAAAAAAGTCACTTGTGAATTTTGGTTAACCTTTTTTTGGGCTTAATTCTCCTTTAACCACTTGCCTACCAGGCACGAACACCTCCTTCCTGACCAAGCCATTTTTCAGCTTTCAGCGCTGTCGCATTTTGAATGACAATTGCGCGGTCATGCAACGCTGTACCCAAATACAATTTTTATCATTTTTTCCCCACAGATAGAGCTTTATTTTGGTGGTATTTGATTACCTCTGCGGTTTTTATTTCTTGCGCTATAAACAAAAGAAGAGCGAAGAGTTTGAAAAAACATAATATTTTTTACTTTTTATTATAATAAATATCCAATTTTTTTTTTTTTTTAAACAAATTTTTTCTCAGTTTAGGCCGATACGTATTCTTCTACATATTTTTGGTAAAAAAAAAATTGCAATAAGCGTATATTGATTGATTTGTGCAAAAGTTATAGCGTCTACAAAATAGGGGATAGATTTATAGCATTTTTATTATTATTTTTTTTTACTAGTAATGGCGGCGATCTGCGATTTTTATCATGACTGCGACATTGCGGCGGATATATCGGACACTTTTGACACATTTTTGGGACCATTCACATTTTTACAGCGATCGTTGCTATAAAAATGCATTGATTACTGTATAAATGTCACTGGCAGGGAAGGGGTTAACACTAGGGGGCGCTGCAGGGGTTAATATGTTCCCTATGTTAGTGATTCTAACTGTGGGGGGAGGGGACTGGCTGGGGGGGGGGACTGATCGGTGTCCCTATGTACAAGGGACACACCATCGGTCTCCTCTCCAGTGACAGGACGTGGATCTGTGTGTTTACATACACAGATCCAAGTCCTGCTCAGTTACTGGGCAATCGCGGGTGCCCGGCGGACATCGCGGCCGCCGGGCATGCGCATCGGGTCCCCAGCGACACGGCGGGCACGCGCCCCCTAGTGGCCAAAATGTAGACGCCGTCATATGATGGCGTCCCGCCACAAGAGCCACACCACTCCGCCGTCAATAGACAGTGGGCGGTCGGCTACAGGTTAAGGAGGTGTGGCAGGGGGTGTGTCCTATGCCTACATATATTTGCTAGTAGGTGTCCCTCATTCCCATCTCAATGTTGGGAGGTATGTATTTAGCAATCTAAAGAGCTTGCCAGAACCACCTCTGGAGGGAGTCTATTCCACATTTTCTCAGATCTTACTGTGAAGAAACCTTTCCAAGCTGGAGACAAGTGAGGGAGGCCACCAAGGAGGAGACTGATGAAGGTGGCCTTTGAGAAAGAGACTAATGGGGAGGCTGCCAAGAGAAAGACAGGAGATAAAGACCACCAAGAGGGAGACTAGTGAGGGAGACCACCAAGAGGAATACTCTTAGGCTGGGTTCACACCTGTTCTCTGGCAGTGGTGTACCTTCTAAATAGGGTGGCGTCTCACGTAAATACAGAACAAGTGAAACTGTATTTACGTGAGACGCCACCCTATTTAGAAGCTACACCACTGCCAGAGGTTGACACTTAGAAGTCGGTGAGAGATTTCGCTGGTGCGCATTCTTCTGGTCCGCCGTGGCCGTAGTACACCAATATACCAGTCCAGTTTGGTTTGCTGTGTTTTTATTGGATGCTTGTTTTTATTTTTTGAAATGTGAGTCAGGGCCATTTTTAGAGCATTATAGGCCCCGGGCAATACAGTGCACTGGGGCCCTGTCTACACGATCACGCACGAGAATAAAAATGCAAATTATCAATAAGGCTATATTTATTAGTACTTCCAACAAAATCAGTGTTTAAACATTAACACAATGTTTGGACAATAAGTTTGATGGGCACAGTGGCAGCGTTTGGTCACAGTGGCAGTGTTTTATGGGCACAGTGGCAGCTTTGATGGGCACAGTGGCAGCTTTGATGGGCACAGTGGCTGTGTTTGATGCACAACTTGAACTTACTTAAGTAGACATTGTTAGACTTACTTGAGGCCGCCGGCCTGGTGCAGTAAAGTGTGTCACTCACAGCTGCAAGGCAGCGCCAGCTATCAAGGGCCGTCTTTCTGCTCCACTCCCTCTCCATGCTGTCTGAAGAACATGGCAGAGGTGGGCGGAGCCTGTTCACTAGCCACTGGGGCAGCCGCGGTGCGCTATGAATGCTGGGGCGGCCGCGGCCTCTGATTGACGTCACTGGTTGCTACCTAGATGCCGGCCGGCGAAGTGAGCAACCAGTGCAGTCAGTCAATTCAAGCAGCAGATTGAAGCGCTGAGGATCAGCCCTGGATGGGGCCCTCCAAACAAGTGGGGCCCCCGGGCAACTGCCCAGCATGCCCAGTGGAAAAAACGGCCCTGATGTAAGTTTTACCATTGGAGGTGTTTGTGTGTGTGAGTGAATACATTTGTTATACTTTTTTACACTATGTGGAGCACTTATTTATTGTTTTACATATGGAATCACATTGAGATATAAACAAGAGAATCAAGTGGATGATCACTATTAACCCCTGGAGTGGGTAAAACACGCTGCCGCCAAACACGAGAGTGTGAGGCATTGTGAGCTGGTGAGTGTGCTCTTCAGAGGGAGTGGTATCACAAACACGTGGTGTGGTGACAGATTCAAGTTTCAGAGAGTCCCGGAGCAGAAGGAGAGAAAAGCATTGGTGTAGGGACTGCATGACAGGTGTGGATAGCACAGTCATGCTTGTGGAGAGAAAAAGTTATCCCCTTTAAGAAAAGGGGAGGGGCCGAAGCAGGGGAGGCGCTTGGTTAGGAAGTTAGGAAGAAGAAAGGTGAGTGAGGTCATCAGTGAGCGGAAGATTCAAGTTTGAAGTTTTTTTGAAGACACATTTGAAATCATCTGAACCTAATTTATTTACAGTTTGGACTATAACATATATAAACTTTTTTCACTTGTCACCGGGTGAATTATATACATTGTTTCTATTGAATGACGTCTATGGTTATTTATATAGCACTTTTTTTTTCATACTTTAAAATTTGTATATTATCAATTTACACTAGCGCTACTAATTTATCCTATTTATAGTTTATTTATTTTTAGGTGGAATTGCAGGTTTTACATTTTTATATACACACAAGTAGCAGCTGTTTGATTTCTTCACTTAATTATTTAATCATTTACTCCTTCACTGGTTTAGCTAATAATTAATTAAAACATTCTTTTGGCGCAGTGGGGGTAGAAAATATAGAGGGCGGTTCTTATATATATATATATATATATATATATATATATTTTTTTTTACCTACAGTATACACTCAACTTCTTTGGTGGACCATGGCGAGGCCTGTTCTGAGTGGAACCTGTCCTGTTAAACCGCTGTATGGTCTTGGCCACCGTGCTGCAGCTCAGTTTCAGGGTCTTGGCAATCTAGGCTAGGCCATCTTTATGTAGAGCAAAAAAATATTTTTTCAGATCCTCAGAGAGATCTTTGCCATGAAGTGTCATGTTGAACTTCCAGTGACCAGTATGAGAGAGTGAGAGCGATAACACCAAATTTAACACACCCGCTCCCCATTCACACCTAAGAACTTGTAACACAAACGAGTCACATGACACCGGGGAGGGAAAATGGCTGGGTGTTGAGTTATTTTGAGGGGACGGCAAATTTACACTGTTATACAAGCTGTACACTCACTACTTTACATTGTAGCAAAGTGTCATTTCTTCAGTGTTGTCACATGAAAATAAAAAATAAAATATTTACAAAAATGTGAGGGGTGTACTCACTTTTGTGAGATACTGTATGTGAACCGGCTGAGACAGAGAGCCGGTCACATTCTCCTGTAATGCGAATTGGATGCGGAGAAACCCGCATACAATTTGCACAGCTTTAAGGGAGGCCACCAAGCAGGAGATTAATGAAAGAGAACACCAAAGAGGAGACTAGTGAGGGAGACCACCAAGCTGCCAACAAGTGACTAAGGCCACCAAGAAAAAAACAAACAAGAGAAGCCACCATGCAGGAGTCTCAGGCTACTTTCACACTGGAGCGGTGGGGGCGCTGGCGGTAAAGCGGCGCTATATTTAGCGCCGCTTTACCGGCGTTTTAGCAGCGCATTTCGGCTGCTAGCGGGGTGGTTTTACCCCTTGCGAGCGGCCGAAAAAGGGTCAATACCGCCCGCAAACCGCCGATGCAGCGGCGTTTTGCGGGCGGGTTCGGAGCGCTGCCCCATTGTTTTCAATGGGAACGGGCGCTATAGGAGCGGTAAATATACTGCTCCTATAGCGAGCCATAGATGCGGCTTGCAGGACATTTTCCAGCGTCCTGCAAGCGCACCGCTTCAGTGTGAAAGCCCTCGGGCTTTCACACTGAAGACACAGCAACAGCTGTTTCGGGTCGGTTTGCAGGCGCTATTTTTAGCGCAATAACGCCTGCAAACCGCCCCAGTGTGAAAGGGGCCTAATGAAAGGGGCCACCAAGTGTGGGACTAGTGACGAGGTTACCAAGAGAGAGAGACCGTTGAGGGAGGCCACCATGAGGGAAACTAGAGATGGAGGCTACGAAGGGGGAGACAAGTGAGGGGGGCCACCAACCTGGAGACCAGCCACCAAGAGGGAAACCAATGAGGGAGGCCAGACCAGAAGAAAACCAGTAAGAGAGGCAACCAAGACAGAGACTAGTTAGGGAGGCAAACTGAAGAACATAATAATCCCTACTTGCATGACACCCTCGGCCTAAAAAAGAAAAACCCACTATGTAGCTAAAAATATGACAAGGTTGTCAACACCCCTCGGAATTTCCCATGAGACCCCAAATTTCTGAAAACACTAAAACACATGGTCTAAAATGAAACATCAGGAAAAATCAAACACAAATGTGATCATAAAGCATCAAGCCTCAAAGGTGACTGGCTGCCAAACGAGCAATGGTGCTGAAGGAAATGATAGCCGATGAATGAATATCCATACATGTGACAAATCCAGTACGCTGTGGAGTGAAACTAAAAACTTCACATACTGTAAAAAGAAATAAGTACTGACCAGTGAATTACTGTGTATCAGATCAGTGTGTCAACCAGATCTGGGCAAATTGCGCCCCCAGGGCCACATCTGGCCCTTTGGCTGTACCTGTCTGGCCCAAGATGCCTCCACGGACAGCATGCCTCTTTGAGCCTGTTGGCTTCCTCAGTGGCTCGGAGAGGCGCGCTGACATATCTCCCTGCAGAGAGCTGCAAGAACTGGAGGAAGGGAGCCCAAAGAGCTTAGTGATACAGCAGGAAGGCCGGTTCTGGAAGGAGAGCGTTGTCTGGAAGACGTCCACCACCTCCAGTCACTATGCAACCCGGCCAACTACTTCCTGTGTTAGCGCCTGCATGCTGCAAACTCCGGGAGGCATGCAGCTGTTCTTCAAGAGGAAGTAAACCCTGATGGGTGTTACTTCCTCTTTGTTTCACTGCAAAGGTAAAGCATAATGGGCTACTATGCATCACATAGTCACTTACCTGACACAGGAGCCAGCAAAGTCCCCGCTGTCCCCTCTTCCACGGAGCGTCCATATTCTTCCCGGGTATCGTGGCTCTGGCGCTGTGATTGGCCGGAGCCGCGATGACGTCACTCCCGCGCATGCGCACGGGAGCCGCCACTAACGGCATATCGCCGTTAGCAGCGACACGCTCAGTGCGCCTGCGCGCCGCAGTCTACGGCGCATGCGCTGTAGATAGCGGTGCCTGTCTTTTTGCAAATATCTCCTAAACCATGTAGGTTTAAGAGATATTTCTTGGACCGACAAGTAAGCCTTAATCTAGGCTTACCTGTAGGTAAAAATGGTCTGTAAGGGTTTACAACCACTTTCACTCCAGGCCAGGAACTACAGAAATCCCTGCTGTACCAATCTCAGGCTGTCCTTCCAGTCCCAGTGATTTCCAGAGGGAATTTGGCAGGCGGTGAGGAGGTGTCATATCGCTTCCTCCCCTCCTGATTTAAAGAGGAAGTAAAGCCTCTTTTTTTTTTTTTTAAAACGTAACCTGCGCGCGGTCTTAACTCAGCGCACAAAAGGTCTCTGGTATTTAATTTTTTGAAAAAATACGCACCGCACATCTGTGTCTTTCAGGAGACGCAT
Organism: Lithobates sylvaticus; assembly: GCA_028564925.1. Classification (NCBI taxonomy): domain Eukaryota; kingdom Metazoa; phylum Chordata; class Amphibia; order Anura; family Ranidae; genus Lithobates; species Lithobates sylvaticus. The sequence continues at coordinate 23,369,913 of CM053028.1, read as the reverse complement.
TTGGTCGGCTCCCGTATTTTGGGTCTTAAAAAGGCGTGGGTGGGCAGCCACTACCATACAACGTACTCCACCTACTCCAGGGGGGTCAGCATTCTCATCCACAAACAGCTACCATTCCAGCTTATAGGGGTGAAAATTGATCCCGGGGGCAGGTATGTGATTATCCACGCATTGATCGCAAATAACCCATGTGTGTTGGTGGGCCTGTACCTCCCTCCCCCGGCGGATGTTTCCCTACTTTACAAGATTATGCAGACGGTGGTTGAGTATGGGGTGGACGATGTCTTGGTAATGGGAGATTTTAATCTGACCCCCACCTCAGGCCTGGACAGACTACACTCCACCTCCAGGTGGGTCCCGGGGTTGACTGAATGGGCTAACGATTTTGCTCTCACAGATGTATGGCGTAACTCCAACCCTCTGAATAAACAATACACGTGTCACTCCACTACATTCAAAACTTTATCTCGCATTGACTTGATGTTCGCATCCCGCTCCATGCTTACTAAAACTGTGGATAGTAGCATTCTGCCCCGGGGCATATCTGATCATACACCGCTACTCCTGAAGTTGTCCTTTGGAACACCGGGTGAGAGGTTGTGGAGGCTGTCTAGGTACTGGGTGGAGGATGAGGAGATTCAGGAATTGGTGCAAGAGGGGGTTTGCCACTTTTGGCTGGAGAACACTGAAGGCACTGATCCCCTGATTGCTTGGGACGCATTTAAGGCTTGGACCAGGGGGGAATACATTGCCCGAATAGCGAATGCCCGAAGGAGGGCCAGGCGCTCTCTGGAGGATCTAGAGGAGAAGGCCGGGAGGGGGGAGGAGGCGTATGTGGCATATCCGACCCGGGAGGCGTACAGAGAATGTCAGTTTGCTTTACACCAACTGTCCCTCTGCAGGATAGATGGTATGCATAAGTCCCTTCTCGGCACGGCACACAGGGTCTTTGAGTACGGCAATAAGAGAGGTCGCCTATTGGCGTGGCTCGCAAAGGGGCAGTTCGCTGTCACCTATATTGCCGCGGTCATAGACTCAGACGGGTCGCTACTGAGGGCCCCACAGGACATCAACAATAGATTTGCCCAATATTATAAACAATTATACTCCACCAGGGTGGAGTACTCTCCCCGGGAACTGACCGACTACTTGGCTGGGATCCCCCTACCGACTATTAGCGACCAGACCTGCGAGGCCCTGGAGGCAGACATCACCCTGGAGGAGGTACGGACGGCAATTTCCCAGCTCCAGGCAGGGAAGACCCCCGGGGCGGACGGCCTACCCAGGGAGTTTTACTCGCAACATTTAGACCTGCTGGCGCCCCGGCTCGTGTCTCTGTTTGCCCAGTTCTTCCAGAGGGGGGCCCTCCCCGAGTCAATGTCTGAGGCGGTGGTGGTCCTGATACCCAAACCTGGCAAGGATCCGGAGGACTGCGCCTCCTACCGACCGATATCCCTCCTGAATGTTGATGCCAAGGTATTGGCAAAAATCCTGGCCAACAGGGTGTCGTCGGTCCTGGGGGAGGTAGTCCATCCGGATCAAACCGGGTTTATGCCTGGGAAGGGTACTGACATCAACCTCCGCCGCCTCTTTCTTAACATGTCCACCACACATACCAACAGTGGTAGGAGAGTTATAGCCTCCCTGGACGCTGAGAAGGCGTTTGACTCGGTGGAGTGGGTATTCCTGTGGGAGACCCTAGGTCGGTTTGGGTTCGGGCCCAGGTTCATCAAGTGGATTCACATGCTCTACCAGACGCCCAGGGCCCGCATTAGGATGAATGACAGGATCTCGGCCTCATTCCCCCTACAGAGGGGTACGCGTCAGGGGTGCCCGCTGTCCCCAGCCCTGTTTGCCCTTGCGCTTGAACCCCTGGCAACCCTGATTAGGAATTCTGAGAGAGTAGAGGGCCTAAAGGTGGGCGCACTGGTTGAAAAAATCTCATTATACGCAGACGACGCACTACTTTACCTCCAGGATCCAGGGAACTCACTGAAGGCCGCCCTGGATATTTTCAACACGTTTGGAAAGTTCTCAGGGGTACGTATTAACTGGACCAAGTCCAACATTTTCCCCCTAGATCCACGGGCACGGGAGGGGACCACCGGAGTCCCACTCATATGGGTTGATCAATTTAAGTATTTGGGCATCCAGGTCAGGAGAGAGCTGACAAGCTTTCAAGATCTTAACCTTCGGCCAATTATGACCCAACTGCGGAATAAGTGCACCACATGGGCATCTCTGCCCCTTAATCTTATGGGCCGCATAAATTTGTTAAAGATGATTTTCCTTCCCAAGTTCCTATATGTTTTTCGAAATAGTCCCACCTGGATACCCAGATCCTTTTTTGCGGAGGTCGACAAATGTGTTGGTTCGTCTATCTGGGGGGGAGCCGCCCCGAGGCTGGCGAGGTCCACCCTGATTCTCCCGGTACAATGTGGCGGCCTGGCAATGCCAGACTACAGGACATACTTTTGGGCGGCGGTCTTGGTCACGGTCAGGTGGTGGTATGTCCTCTCCAGGGGAAACGCAGCGGTGTGCCTGGAGGCAGCGATCATAGGATCATTACAAGAGCTGGGCAACTTAGTGTATAGGGGTGGCAGGGCCTATGCAGATCTCCCGCTACCCACTCGAACTACCCTTAGGGTATGGACCGCCTCAAGGAAAGGACTCCAGGGAGCACGATGTTGATCTCCCCGCTGTCCACTATGGGGAAATCCCAACCTCCCCCACATCAGGACTGTGCCGGATCCGGTGATCTGGGCCAGATTTGGGGTAAAGACCGTTAGTGACATTATGGTGGCTGGAGGGTTGGTTTCATTCCCGATCCTCCAGGCTACACATCAACTACCAGGCTGGATGTACTTTCGGTACATGCAGCTGAGTCATGCTACTAGAGCCCAATTCCCCGCCCCCATCAGGTTGGAGATGGATCCCATTGAGAAAGTGCTATCACAGGACGAACTTGAAAAACCCCTCTCGGCCCTATATATCAACCTCCTGAAGACTGACTCAACTAAGATAGATAGATTATATGACCAATGGAAGGCAGATATTCCAGATCTAGACCTGGAGGATTGGACTGATTGTTTGGCCGACAGTGCTGCATTACTAATATCCTCCAGAGAGCGCCTTATTCAGGTCAAGTTTCTGCATAGGGTATACTACACCCCCCAGAGGCTCCACAGGGTCTATCCGCAGCGGTCGCCCAACTGCCCTCGCTGCTTGGGCAATGAAGGAACGTATCTTCACATGTTCTGGAGCTGCCCTAAAATAGTGGCCTACTGGAGGGAGGTTGTGGGTTCTGTCAATGGTCGCCTTCAACTGAGCCTCCCGGTGTCTCCCGAGCTGGCGCTACTGGGCATCCAAGATGATGACCAAAGGCCTAGATACACCAAATTGCTATTGACTTATCTCTTCTTCTATGCCAAAAGGGAGATTGTGCTGCATTGGAATGCGTCCTCCCCTCCCACAATTAGCGCCTGGGAAAAGTCCATTAATACTGTACTCCCATTGTACAAGCTAACATATATGAATAGGAACTGCCCCCAAAAATTTGATAAGGTATGGAAACCCTGGACAGGATGAGGATGTGACCTGGGTTGGCTATGGGAGGCCAAGGGCTCGGGGGGTGGAACGGGGATTTAATGGTCACCAGCAAAAGATGTTATTAAATAGCTCCGTTCTGACTAATGCTGTTTTGTTGATAAACCTGCTGTTGAATACTAGTGTACTGCGTTGACTGTAATAGTTATTTGATTTCGTCCATGTTGGACACATGTTGTAACCTGTACAATAATCTGCTTCAATAAAGGAACAGTTTTGACTCTTAAAACGTAACCTGCAAGGCAAAGGCATAATGAGCTAGTATGCATAGCATACTAGCTCATTATGAATAACTTACCTGAAAACAAAGCCCCCGGAGCGGTCCTCATCCTCGTCCTTCTCCGGCGCCATCGCTACGGGAGTGACTTCCGGGTTTCGCCGCTCCAGCGCTGTGATTCGCTGGAGCAGGGATGACGTCACTCCCGCGCATGCGCACGAGAGCGGCATATCGCCGCGTTCTCGGCATGCGCAGTGCGCCTGCGCGCCGCTGTCTACGGCGCATGCGCCGTAGATAGCGGTGCTCTTTCTTTTCTAAATATCTCCTAAACCATGTAGGTTTAGGAGATATTTATTGGACCTACAGGTAAGCCTTAATCTAGGCTTACCTGTAGGCCAAAGTTGTCCCAGAGGGTTTACTTCCTCTTTAAAGTGTTACTAAACCCAGGACCCTGCAGTCACTATATCTGGTCTCCCACAGTACACAGAATATGGAAATGCAATAGTTTTAGTAAATATAAACTGCTAAATATAAATATAAAACAATATATAGCAGTCTTATGACTTCTATCAGTGTCTGGTTAAAGCTTGTAGGAGGAGTTTTCATTCTCCCTTAATTGATCTATGAGGCTGCAGGACCCCTGACCCTCTGTCTGGACAGCGCAGATTGGCTCTGTGCTGATCACATGTGCTGAACAAACTGTCTAGCAATACACACCAAACTGAGCATGTGCAGAGTGCCCCCGAGGCTCGGTACTATCAGCAGATAGGTTGGGGACTGTGGAAGAAGGGGAGGTTAAGAGAAGACAAGATCAAACTGACTTTTAACACAATGCAGAGGATTAACCCATTAGGCTCCACAGGGAGTATAACAAGCATGCTTTACTGCCTATACAGACTGATTTTACTGTTTTGGGTTTAGTAACACTTTAACCCTATAATGCCGCACTACCACAGTGCAATTGCATGCGGTTGCTGCTTGGCCCCAATGAATTCAATATGCGAGTATCACAAGTGGTGATGCTTAGCAAGCTCTGCACCCCCTGAGTAAAAAATGTTAAAAGAGAAGTATGGGAATGGGTTTTTCAGAATCATACTTACCTAGGCTGATGCTGCATCTGTCCCCCACCGGCTCTAACACTGAACCAAAGAAACGTGTGTGTCATTCCGCAGGGCCAGGACCCAGGTACTCCCACTGCCACTCTATACACCTGGGCAGGGCCTTCTTACCAAAGAAACACATGCACCACTCCACTCAGCAGGGCCAGGACCCAGGTACTCACTGGCAGTGGGAATACCTGGGTCCTGGCACTGCTAAGTGGAGTGGTGCATGTGTTTCTTTGGAAAGAGAGACTCAGGCTCAGCCCAGTAGACGGGACGAATGAATGCAGAATACTGCCAGAAAATCCTGAAGAAAAACCTCATCCAGTCAACAAGAAACATGAGCCAAGAGAGAAGATTTGTCTTCAAGCAAGACAATGATTGTGAGCATAAAGCCAAAAACTGCTTAAATACAATGATAAAGCCCTGGCATATCTGAGTCAGAGTACAGAGCTCCATTCAATTTGCCCGAGTACCTGGTATATGATGGCTGAATGTCTCAAACACTGACAGTTGAGGCCCTGGTAACTGCATATCGTGGTGGAGTGTTTCGATAGCTGGCAGTTGGGACCCTGGTGGTATATGTATATGGTGGTGAAGTGTCTTGATATATAGCAGTCGGGGCCCTAGTACCTGTATATGGTGGCAGAGTGTCTCAATATCTGCCGGTTGGGGCCCTGGTAACTGTAAATAGTGGTGAAGTGTCTTGATATTTGGCAGTTGGGGCCCCGGTAACTATATATGGTGGTAGAGTGTCTTAAAATGTGGCAGTTGGGGTCCCAGTACCTGTATATGTTGGCAGAGTGTCTTAAAATCTGGCACTTGGAGCCCCAGTATCTGTATATGGTTGCAGAAGGTCCTGTTATCTAGCAGTTGGGGCCGCAGTACCTGTATATAGTCGTGGAGTGTCTTTCCTGCTGGCAGTGGAGTGTCTTGAAATTTGACAGTTTAGGCCCCGTGTATGTTGGTGGAATGTCTTGATATCTGGTAATAGGGACCCCAGTACCTGTAAATTTGGCGGTTGGAGCCCTAGTACCTGTATATTGTGGAGAAGTATCTTGATATCTGGTAGAAGGGACCCCAGTACCTGTATATAGTTGTGGTAGGTCCTGTTATTTGGCGGATGGGGCCCCAGTACCTGTATATTGTGGAGCAGTATCTTGATATCTGGCAGTTGGGACCCTGGTACCTGTGTATGGTGGTGGAGTGTCTTAATAGCTGGCAATTTGGGCCCCAGTAACTGTATATGGTTGGTGCCCCAGTACCTGTATATTTGGCGGTTGGGACCCCAGTACCTGTATATTGTGGAGGAGTGTCTTGATATCTGGTAGTAGGGACCCCAGTACCTGTATATGGTTGTGGTAGGTCCTGTTATTTGGCGGATGGGGCCCCAGTACCTGTATATTGTGGAGCAGTATCTTGATATCTGGCAGTTGGGACCCTGGTACCTGTGTATGGTGGTGGAGTGTCTTAATAGCTGGCAACTTGGGCCCCAGTACCTGTATATGCTTGGTGGTTGGGGCCCCAGTACCTGTATATTTGGTGGTTGGGACCCCAGTACCTGTATATTGTGGAGGAGTGTCTTGATATCTGGTAGTAGGGACCCCAGTACCTGTATATGGTTGTGGTAGGTCCTGTTATTTGGCGGATGGGGCCCCAGTACCTGTATATTGTGGAGCAGTATCTTGATATCTGGCAGTTGGGACCCTGGTCCCTGTGTATGGTGGTGGGGTGTCTTAATATCTGGCAGTTTGGGCCCCAGTACCTGTGTATGGTGGTGGGGTGTCTTAATATCTGGCAGTTTGGGCCCCAGTACCTGTGTATGGTGGTGGGGTGTCTTGGTATCTGGCAGTTTGGCCCCCAGTACCTGTGTATGGTGGTGGGGTGTCTTGGTATTTGGCAGTTTAGGCCCTGTTACCTGTATATGGTGACACAGTGTCTCGATGTCTGGTAGTTGACGCCCGGTACCTGTGTGTTGGCATTCAGTGGCTCGTCGTTCTCTTATGAATGTCTCAGAGCTGTGATCTTTGTACTGAATATTATATCTAGATCAGGGAAGATTCAGGTGCCAAGTGGTGACTCACTCACCTCACTGGCCTGAATGGGGCTGACTCAGCGGTAGGCATGGTCAATACCAGCCATAAGCATAGCTCCCAACTGTCCCTGATTTCGAGGGACTGTCCCTCATCTGCAAAACGCCCCCCCCGTCCCTCTTTCCTCCTCAATTGTCCCTCATTTTGGTCTGATCCAATTTCTAAATTGCTGTATTTGTAAATTCCAAAAGCCAATATACAGTAAAGGAATAGAAGTGGTAAAAAAGCACTTGTGGGTTTAACCAGTAATTTATTTTTTTCTCCTTTAAGGGATATACAAAAGGAAGAGCTTGATAGACCACTAAAAGCCCACTGAATCTGTCAACATCCCAAATAGCGACTACAAAGAAATTGAACCCCAACAAGGACTTTATAAACAGATAGGGGGAGGGTGTGAGTAAGAAAAAGAAGCTTAATAATAGTAATTAATTAAAAAAGTACGGCAAGTTTATTGGTTACAATCAATAAAAATGTTCCCAAAGGTGGGGATATATATACATAAAAATCACAACATGATTCGACATATATGCAAAAGCACCCTGATCATGAGGTAAGCTGGAGCACCAAACCAGCCTACTTGGAGTAAAAGGCCACCAGGGTTGTGAAGGTGTTCACAGCTGGACCCGAATCCAACGCGTTTCGAAAATGTTATGTAATTTTCCTTCCTCGGGGGAGAGGATGAGGGTGCAATATGTCTACAAAAGTAATCATCATGGGTATAAATAACAGATGTATGTTAGTAGTATGTTCCAACATTGGAACATACTACTAACTGTCAGGTCACCAGAGGCTAGGTGACAGATGCACACCATTGGGGTCAGGCGTGCACCACTAAGGTAGTGGACCTTATGGCTGACTGCTGCAGATGGAACTCTGGGTGGTTCTGGAAAGCAGGTCCACTGAAGCACCAACACGTATCCTACTGGGAGCTAAAGCATAAGATTCCCCAGGGCGCGGAGTCTAAGAGACAGCAGGTGTTCACCAGAGCCTCTAGTGGTGAGGATGGACTGTGCTACAACTGGCTCCAGGTCGCGGCCCCCAGGGTCTCCCAGCTCACGGTAGGCTACTGGAGGATAGAGAGGAAGCAGCAGTCCAGGACAACAAGGGATAGTCAGGAGATAAGCCAAAGGTCAGGGCAACGAGCAGACAAGGATAGACAAAGAACACACTAAAGGTCAGGGTATCAAGCAGGCAGGGATAGTCACAGAACAAGCCAAGATCGGTAAACAGAAACAGACATAGAACTCACAGCAAGAAGCACACAGGAAGCCAAATGCACAATGGGCAACTTGGGCAAGGCAGGCTTGGACAGCACGGTGTTAATAGTGTATCCTGTAGAGGCTAGGGTGGAGCCACGCTGAGGGAAGCTTACTTAACCATGCAGGCCTGAGAGTGCAGGCCCTAAGGCTGACACACAGACCATAGGTAAGCAGACAGACAGGGCATGAATCTATTAGGCCCCTTTCACACTGGGGCCGCGAGTGGCCGAAAAAGGGTTAAAGACCCCCCGCAGAGCACCGCCGTAGCGGCGCTTTTTCTGGCGGTATTGCCGCGGTGTCCCATTCAAAACAATGGGAAGGATCGGTATAGGAGCGGTGAATACACTGCTCCTATCCCGCTCCAAAGATGCTGCTAGCAGGACTTTTTTGACCGTCCTGCTAGCGCACCGCTCCAGTGTGAAAGCCCGCCGGCTTTCACACTGGAGTGAATGGGGCCCCAGTGTGAAAGGGGCCTTACTGCAGATTCATGACAGTAACATACTACTTCATCATCTGACGATTCTCCATCAGCTCCAGACAAGGCGAATGGACATCTCTCCACAACTTTTGCATGAGAGGTGATACACTTGTATCTTACTTGCTACGGTCCCCCGCATGTTGCACGAAAGTTGGTCTTTTTGGATGCAGCTACCTCTGTTATGCTAAGCCGGTCTGCATATGCTGCTGGAACATACTGCTAACACATCTGTTATTTATACCCATGATGATTACTTTTGTAGACATATTGCACCCTTATAATCTTCCCTGAGGAAGGAAAATTACATAACATTTCCGAAACGCGTTGGATTTGGGTCCAGCTGTGAACACCTTTGCAATCCTGGTGGCCTTTTACTCCATGTAGGCTGGTTTGGTGCTCATGATCAGGGTGCTTTTGCACATATGTTGAATCATGTTTGGCTGTATCCCATTGTTCTATTGTTTGTGACTGCCTTGGGAGCAACCTATTATGGGATGTATATGTCTATGTGGATTAGCTGGGGGGGAATTTCTCCAGCAGCCACTCCCAAAGACTGTCTACTATTGGAAAGTTGAATACACCTGTGTCATGCTACTGGTGGAGGTAAAGTTTACCCCGCCCCATGTCATTATGCAAAGAAGGGGGGATTGTACTCTGAGTGTATATCGCTGTGTTCCTTTGTTCAAATAAAGTTATTCTGCTTTACTCAAAAACTGGTACTGTCTGGTTCTTGGGGTAACTTATCCAGATCCACTGGTCTCGTGTTCCAGAGCTTGGGAAGCAGCTTCTTGGCGGAGATACCCAACAGGGTGTAAGGAGTCCGTCACATTTGGTGGCACCAACAGGACCTTAAATCGGGATAGCAGACTTCAGGTACCTCAGCGGGGATATGGACCCGGCGTCAGAGTTCCAAGGGCTGCTGCGGAACGTCCTTTCAGCATACACCAGGACTGTGTCTGTGGATGAATACCTAGAGATCAAGCAGCAGATTCGAGGAGGGCTATGGATTGGAGCCCTCCAGGCTGGTATACAGCAGGGCAAGTGCTTTCCAACCCCAGAGCAACGGGCCAGTAACCAATGGGATTTGCAGATGCCATTCGTGGGAGAGCGGCCCCAGGTGCAATGGGTGACTGAGTTGGATAGGTTAGTCCAGCAGGAGATATAGCTGGACAATCGATATCGGGCTCTGCAATGGCACGCAGAGCAGGAAAATTTAGGGTAGACAACAGAATGCTCTCCAGAGGGATATATCTTTGGCGGCCCTGGATTGCTGTGGGAGAGCCTTACAAATGTTTTTGTGTTTGGCGATGAAGGGGAACCTACCCTTGAGGACCTGAAAGAATACAGAGAGGCTACGCTCAATCCTGTAGGGGTCACTGACGTAGGCTCTTTACCATGTGATCAGCTGTGTCCAATCACAGTGTAAACAGGAAAGCCCCATACACACTATCAGTTTTTCTGCTGAGTTTTTCCTTCAGGTTTACCAAAACTATGTAGTAGAAGGGCCTGCCTGATTGCATACAAATTGAAACTCCTAAGGTTTGACCTCATATTATAAGGTTTTGGTAAATCTGAAGGAAAAACTCAGCAGAAAAACTCATAGTGTGTATGGGGCTGAAGAGTCGTGTATCGGCTTTTCCACCACTCGAGCTGACAGACGATTGATTATCACTGATTGATTTTCAGCGCAGCCCCCCTGAGGATGCGAACCCGTGCCCACCAGGGATGCCCACCCAGGACCACCAGGAATGCCCACCCATGACCACCAAGGTTGCCAATCAGTGCCCATTAGAGGTGCCAATCAGTGCCCATGAGTAATGCCTGTCAGTGCCTCTTCGTCAGTGCTGCCTATCAGAGCCATCTATCAGTGCTCATCAGTACCGTCTATCAGTGCCACCTATAAATGCCCATCAGTGCCACCTATCAATGCCCATCAGTGCTGCATATCAGTGCCACCTTTCAGTGCCCATCAATGCTGCCTATCAGTGCGGCAAATTAGTGTATCATCATCAGTGCCCATAAGTGCCACCTCATCAGTCCCACCTTATCAGTGCCCATTAGTGCCACCTCATCAGTGCCCATCAGTGAAGGAGAAACTTACTTATTTACAACATTTTATAACAGAAACAAAGAAAAACATGTTTTTTCCCCAACATTTTCAGTCTTTTTTTATTTGTTTAGCAAAAAATAAAAACCGCAGAGGTGATCAAATACCACCAATGGAAAGCTCTATTTGTGGTAACAAAATGATAAAAAAAATTGTTTGGGTACAGTGTAGCATGACCGCACACACATTTTGTCCACTTGGCTGACCACGCACTGTAATTTTACTGCTACACCGCGGGTCGGGAATAGTGCCCCATTGTTGGTGTCACTGGGAAGAATAGTGCCCCATCATTGGTATCAGTGGGAGGAATAGTGCCCCATCATTGGTATCAGTGGGAGGAATAATGCCCCATCATTGGTATCAGTGGGAGGAATAATGCCCCATCATTGGTATCAGTGGGAAGAATAGTGCCCCATCATTGGTATCAGTGGACGGAATAGTGCCCCATCATTGGTGTCAGTGGGAGGAATAGTGCCCCATCATTGGTATCAGTGGGAGGAATAGTGCCTCATCATTGGTGTCAGTGGAAGGAATAGTGCCCAGTCATTGGTATCAGTGGGAGGAATAGTGCCCCATCATTGGTATCAGTGGGAAGAATAGTGCCCCATCATTGGTATCAGTGGGAAGAATAGTGCCCCATCATTGGTATCAGTGGGAGGAATAGTGCCCGTCAGGGGTCACTGGGAGGAATAGTGCCCCGTCATTGGTGTCCAGTGGGAGGAATAGTGCCCCGTCATTGGTGTCAGCGGGAGGAATAGTGCCCCATCATTGGTGTCAGCGGGAGGAATAGTGCCCCATCATTGGTGTCAGGGGGAGGAATAGTGCCCCATCATTGGTGTCAGGGGGAGGAATAGTGCCCCATCATTGGTGTCAGGGGGAGGAATAGTGCCCCATCATTGGTGTCAGTGGGAGGAATAGTGCCCCATCATTGGTGTCAGTGGGAGGAATAGTGCCCATCATTGGTGTCAGTGAGGAGGAATAGTGCCCCATCATTGGTGTCAGTAGGAGGAATAGTGCCCTGCCATTGATGTTAGTTGGAGGAATAGTGCCCCATCATTGGTGTCAGTGGGAAGAATAATGCCCCAAGGGCCAGATAAAGGCAAGCAAAGGGCCACTTCCGGCCCGCGGGCCACAGTTTGGAGCCCCCTGATGTAAACAACACAGATCTCTCTCCTGACAGTGGGAATGTGGCGGGTTTTGTGTCTCTGCAAAGTTGGATGTAAAAACCATCATATTCCTGGGTAAAAGCACCACACAGTGAAAAGATATATGAATATGAAATACAGGATTCAGAACTCTGTATGAATGTTTAGATGTTGAATTTTAAAATCAGTGAACTTCTGTCAGATTATCAAACCTTTGAGATCAGCAGGCTTGCCGCTGCTTTTAAAATTCAACATCTAAACATTCACACGGAGTTCTAAGTACTGTATTTCACGATATAACCTCGGTTTACTGTTAAAAATAAGTGTAAAATGCAAAACTCCAGTGGGTGTGACAAGATGGCCGCTTTCCCCCTTCTCAGTATATCCTGACTATGGAGGAGTGCGAGGTGTAGAAAGATGGCGGCGATGGAACGTCACTTCCGTTACAAATTCTGACGGGTCGCCTAATCTGACGAAACAAGGTGCACCAAGATGGCAGGTGGCGACGTTTCAGTTATTGCGCGATGACGTAACGTCGGTCAGGTGACTAGCACGCAGTTAGTCAGGGAGAAGGGCTGCCGCCATCATGTACCGGACACCGATGCGGCGCGGCTTCTCTCCGGACTCCCCTAAGGACTCGTACCGGAAGTCCTCCGCCTCGCCCCCTCACAATGGCCGGTCCCGCCGCTCCTGGTCCCGGGGTCGCTCCCCCGATAGGAAGCGCTCTCCGCCAACAAGAGGCCGATCCCCCGCCAGACGGCGATCCCGGTCCCGGTCTAGGCCCAGGCCCGGCACCTCCCGCCGCTCCAAGTCTAGAAACCGCTCCAAGTCAAGAAACCGCTCCAAATCCAGACACCGCTCCAAATCCCGGCCCCGCAAGCGCCTTTCCATCTCGCCGTACTCCCAGCGCTCGGGGGACAGCTATACATACGAGGGGCGTGACCAGGTGAGATTCGCCCCGCCCCTGCATAAGCCTGAAACTCCGCCCACTTATGGCAACGCCTGATTTGTGTGTTTTGTTGATCTTTTCAGTGACTCCACCCCCTAAGCTCTGCATGCTCCTCCCACAGAGGTCACATGACTCTCCCCGTCTCCCCCCCCCCCTCACTGCTGCCACGTTTGTTGTCCTGTTACTGTCTGTACTCCACTAATAATAATCGTATTATTTTCCTTCGCAGCGCCGATACTCACCCAGCTATGGGAGCCGCTCACCGCGAGGGTCCCGCTCCCCCGACCGCAGGAACAGGTACTGGCTCCGCCCACACATCATGGCCCCCTCCCAACCACAGATGCCCCATAATGCATATCTCTTACATGATTGGCCCCTCAGAAGCTGTATATTATTATTATTATTATTCAGTATATATCGCTGACAGTTTGCATATCTCTTACACGATTGGCCCCTCAGAAGCTGTATATTATCATTATTCAGTATATATCGCTGACAGTTTGCGCAGTGCTTTACAACAGTAGGGCAGACAGTACAATTGCAATGCAGGAAGAATCGGAGGGCCCGGCTCGTTTAGAGCTCACAATCTGGATATCAGTACAGTAGAACTAAAAGCAAAAAAAATTCCGGCGGCTGCTCTGTGCAAAATCGTGTACAGGCACGTGATTTGGCACTTCCAGGATCTGCGACGTGCACGCCCCCCCCCCCCCCCCCCCCGCTGGCAACCCGCTCTCCTGCTGTGGTTGGACACAGCGAGTCCGGCGGACCGGCCGATCCTTCCCGACAGAAGCAGAACGGTGGTCTGCCTCTGTGTAAACAAGGCAGATTGCTGTTCTGTTAGGGAAGCGCATCTTCAATGGTCTCGCGATTCAATACGATTATCTTGTCTTCGATTCCGTGATGCATCACGATTACTGCGCAGGGGGGCATTGGTTTAAAACGTTTTATCCGGAAATTCAAGCGGTCAGAAAATCGCAATGTTTCTCCAGTGGCATATTGGCATGGTGGGGTCAGACTGGCATATTGGCATGGCAGGATCAGAGGCATATTGGCATGGTGGATCAGATGGCATATTGGCATGGCGAGATCAGAGACATGTTGGCATGGCGGGATCAGATTGGCATGGCGGGATCAGATTGGCATATTGGCATGGCGGGATCAGACTGGCATATTGGCATGGCGGGATCAGACTGGCATATTGGCATGGCGGGATCAGACTGGCATGGCGGGATCAGTAGGGGTGCAACGGATCGTCGCCGATCCGTGATCCGAACGGGTCACCCCGTTCGGATCGGCACACCCCGCACTCCGCGGCCTCGGCCTTAGGAAAGGCTGCGGCTTCGGCCTAGCTCCGGAGCGGCGGCGGCCATCTTGGTACACCCGGCGGCCTTAGGAAAGGCCGCGGCTTCGGCCTAGCTTTGGAGCGGCTGCCATCTTGGTACACCCGGCCACTGTTTACAATGTGATAGCTCCGTCAAATGACGGAGCGATCACTTGTAAACATACCCTGCATTACCCAGCCAATATCCTGCATTACAAAGCATATACTCTGCGATACCCTGCCAATATTACAGTGGGGGAGAGGACGTGGATATTACAGTGGGGGAGATGACGTGGATATTACAGTGGGGACTATATGGTGGCGGAATTGTCACAGGTTTTTGCAAATTCAATTATTATTTGCTGATCCGAAAAATGATCCGATTCGGGACTCCTGATCCGAGGATCGATCCGATCCGTGAGTTTTTTGATCCGTTGCACCCCTAGGGATCAGAGACATGTTGGCATGGCAGGATCAGATTGGCATGGCGGGTTCAGATTGGCATGGCGAATCAGAGGCTTATTGGCATGGTGGATCAGACTGGCATATTGGCATGGCGGGATCAGACTGGTATGGCGAGATCCGACTGGCATATTGGCATGGCAGGAATCCGACTGGCATGGTGGGATCATAGTCATATTAGCATGGTGGGATCAAACTGGCATATTGACATGGTGGGATCAGACTGGCATGGTGGGATGAGGCAGAGGGGTGATGGTAGTGGAGGGATGGAATCGGGGACACTGGCACTTGGCTGCTATTGGTGTCAGTGGATTCCCCCTTCTGGTACCTCCAGTGAAGCCTCTCCTGATTTTGGGTCTCCTTGAGCTCCTCCCACTGCATTGTACTGGCTGTCAGCTGACTTTCTACTTCAGTGAAGGGAAGGGACATTTTCCTCCATGCAGGTTCTGCCCCTGTGTTTCTCCCGGAGAGGCAGAGCACTGCGCGGAGCGACGGATGACGTCATCAAAAATCAATTTGGCCGATTTGCAGCATCGAGAACGTTCGAAACGCGATGAATCGATTCTGCCATTTTTATATTCAACACCCCCTATGTTCTGTGACAAGGGAAGACAGAGATCCTGTGTTTCAGCTAATCAGGAACACTTTTATCTCTGGCTTCCCACAGTTAAAGCACCTCCCCCCACACAGTTAGTTAGTTAGAAAGCACTACCTAGGGACACGTTTAACCCTTTGATCGCCCCTGATGTTAACACATTCCTTGCCAGGGTCAGTACAGTGACAGTGCATATTTTTAGCGCTGATCACTGTATTGTAGAGCTGCACAATTCAGGATAAAATGAGAATCACAATTTGTTTGCTTAGAATAAAGATCACGATTCTCAGCGTAACATCTTTCACATTATTCAAAAAAATTGGGCTAACTTTACTGTTTAGTTTTTTTTTTTTTTTTTTTTTTTTTTTTTTTTTTTTTTTTTATTAACCACTTCGCAACCAGGCCAATTCTGACATTTCTCTCCTACATGTAAAATTCATAATTTTTTTGCTCGAAAATTACATAGAACCCCCAAACATTATATATATGTTTTTTTTAGCAAAGACCCTAGAGAATACAATGACGCTTTTTATCTAGCACGGTATTTGCGCAGCAATTTTTCGAACACGTTTTTTTCAGAAAAACAATTTCATGCTTAAAAAAAAACCCAGTAAAGTTAGCCCAATTTTTTTTGCATAATGTGAAAGATGAAGATACGCAGAGTAAATATATACCCAACATGTCACGCTTCAAAATTGCACGCGCTCGTGGAATGGCGCCAAACTTTGGTATTTAAGAAATCCCCATAGGCGACGCTTTAACATTTTTTTACTGGTTACATGTTTTTGAGTTACAGAGGAGGTCTAGGGCTAGAATTATTGCTCTCGCTCGAACGTTCGCGGCGATACCTCACATGTGTGGTTTGAACACACGTTTTCATATGTGGGCGGGGCTTACGTATGCGTTCACTTCTGCGTACAAGCTCACGGGGAGCATGGGGGCGCTTTAAAAACAAATTAGTCTGACTTTTAAAAAAAAAATTATTTAAGGTGAAACACCGCTTTCAAAAAATTTTTTCTTTTACAAAAAAATTTTTCCTTTTTTATTTTTTCTTTATTTTCTTTAATTTTAGATAATTGTTTTAAAAAAAAAAAAAAATGTGATCACTTTTTTTGCTGTCACAAGGAATGTAAAAATCCCTTGTGTCAGTAATAGGTGGTGACAGGTACTCCTTATGGAGGGATCAGGGGGTCTAAAAGACCACAAATCCATCCTTTGCACTTCAAAGTATTCAGATCACCGAAAACGGTGTATCTGAATACTATATATATATATATATAAATTTATTTTTTTTAAATGGCGCCATTGGCAGCCGAGTAAACAGGAAGTGACGTCGCTTCCGTGTTTACATCAAGGAGACTGGAATGAAGCCATTTCTGGCTTCATTCCAGTCTGTCACTAGCTGCCGGAAGCAGCGGATGTTGGATCGGACCTCCCGATTGAACGGGAGGCGCTTTAAAAAAATTTGCTATAAGTCGCTGATCGCCACCATTACTAGTTAAAAGTTCCATAAATCTATCCCGTAGTTTTGTAAACGCTATAAGTTTTTGCGCAAATCAATATATACGCTCATATGTAGCAGAATACATATTGGCCTAAATTGATGAAGAAATTCCATTTTTTTTTTTTTAATTTTTTTTTCATTGGCTATGTTTTATGGCAGAAAGTAAGAAATATAATATTATTGTTTTTTTGTTTTATAGCGCAAAAAATAAAAACCGCTGAGGTAAACACCACTAAAAAGCTCTATTTGTGGGTAAAAAAAAGACATACATTTTATTTGGGTACAGTATCGCACGACCGCGCAATTGTCAGTTAAAAGAATGCAGTGCTGTATTGCAAAAAATGGTTTGGTCATGAAGGGGGGGGGGTAAACCTTCCAGAGCTGTAGTGGTTAGCTTACAATTGCGCGGTTGTGCGACGCTGTTCACAAATAAAATTGATGTGCTGCTTTTCCCATAAATAGAGCTTTCTTTTGGTGGTATTTGATCACCTCTGCGTTTTTTTAAATTTTTTGCGCTATAAACAAAAAAAGGACAATTTTGCTATAATAAATATCCCCCCCCAAAAAAAAACACATTTCTTCATCAGTTTAGGTCAATATGTATTCTACTACATATTTTTGGTAAAAAAAATCCCATTAAACGTATATTAATGGGTTTGCGCAAAAGTTATAGCGTCTACAAAATAGGGGATAGATTTATGGCATTTTTATTATAATTATTTATTATTTTATTAGTAATGGTGGCTATCTGCATTTTTTGGTGGGACTGCGAGATTGTGGCAGACAGATCGGACATCTTTTAACACTTTTTCTTTTGGGACCATTGTCATTTATACAGCGATCGGAGCTATAAAAATGCACTGATTACTGTATAAATGACAGGGAAGAGGTTAACACTAGGGGGTGATTAAGGGGTTAAGTATGTCCTAGGGAGGTGTTTCTAACTGGGGGGGAGGGGACTGACTGTGAGGAGTAGCGAGACATTGCTGTTTCTAATCTCTAGAGACAGCATATGTCTCCCTTCCCTGACAGAAGGGGATCTGTTTGTTTACATCTCTCAGAGGTGCCGGCAGTACTATATGTGGCCAGAGGTGCGGGGGCGCTGGTGTATGCAGTACTATATGTGGACAGAGGTGCGGGGGCGCTGGTGTATGCAGTACTATATGTGGACAGAGGTGCGGGGGCGCTGGTGTATGCAGTACTATATGTGGACAGAGGTGCGGGGGCGCTGGTGTATGCAGTACTATATGTGGACAGAGGTGCGGGGGCGCTGGTGTATGCAGTACTATATGTGGCCAGAAGTGCGGGGGCGCTGGTGTATGCAGTACTATATGTGGCCAGAAGTGCGGGGGCGCTGGTGTATGCAGTACTATATGTGGCCAGAGGTGCGGGGGCGCTGGTGTATGCAGTACTATATGTGGACAGAGGTGCGGGCGCTGGTGTATGCAGTACTATATGTGGCCAGAGGTGTGGGGGCGCTGGTGTATGCAGTACTATATGTGGCCAGAGGTGTGGGGGCGCTGGTGTATGCAGTACTATATGTGGCCAGAGGTGTGGGGGCGCTGGTGTATGCAGTACTATATGTGGCCAGAGGTGTGGGGGCGCTGGTGTATGCAGTACTATATGTGGCCAGAGGTGTGGGGGCGCTGGTGTATGCAGTACTATATGTGGCCAGAGGTGTGGGGGCGCTGGTGTATGCAGTACTATATGTGGCCAGAGGTGCGGGGGCGCTGGTGTATGCAGTACTATATGTGGCCAGAGTGCGGGGGCGCTGGTGTATGCAGTACTATATGTGGACGGTGGTGCGGGCGCTGGTGTATGCAGTACTATATGTGGACGGAGGTGCGGGGGCGCTGGTGTATGCAGTACTATATGTGGACGGAGGTGCGGGGGCGCTGGTGTATGCAGTACTATATGTGGACAGAGGTGCGGGCGCTGGTGTATGCAGTACTATATGTGGACAGAGGTGCGGGGGCGCTGGTGTATGCAGTACTATATGTGGCCAGAGGTGCGGGGGCGCTGGTGTATGCAGTACTATATGTGGACAGAGGTGCGGGGGCGCTGGTGACGCTCGGTGACTATGATAAAATTGATAGACCCTGCATTTCTTTGTAAGTGGGCAAACTTACAAATCTGCAGGGGATCAAATAATTTCCCCACTGTAGTTGCACCCCCTAAGGAGGCATTGCTCCTCCCCTTGTGGGATGTACCCCCCACCCCTGCGCACAGTTAGTAATCATGTGACCCGGACCTTATCATAGCACAGGGAAGCATAATGAACCCTATATGGAAGATCCGGCGAGGGGACCCTATGAGGGCGCTATCATCTCTGTAAGCGCAGAGTGTTCTGTCCAGAAATGGTGCTTTATTCTAACAGTCTAAATTGTAGCCTGATCTGACAGAATTGGCCCCACCCTGACAGGGGGGGTGTTTCCTGTTTGGTCTTCACTAATAGTAGGGTTGTCCCGATACCACTTTTTTAAGACCGATACTTTTCTTCAAGTGTTCGCTGATACCGATTACAGATACATTTTTATTTATTTTTTGACAGTTTTCAAACACAATACAGATTAGGTGACACTGACATGCAGCACTGATAGGATTACGTGGTACTGGCAGATGGCGCTGGCACTGATGAGCTGCACCTATGGACATTGGGCACTGATAGGTGGCATTTATGAGCACTGATGGGCAGGCACTGAAATGCCATGAGGAAAGGCTGCCTGCGACGGCCCATCTTGGTACTCCGCCGCATAAAAGCAGCAGCGGCCATCTTGTTACACCCAGCCTGAACTCTATGGGCTGGGTGTAACAAGATGTCCGCTGCTGGCTTACTGCAGGGTGTACCAAGATGGGCGTCGGGATGTCCAACTGCCGACGTCGTCACGGAGCGTCACCCGGTTGCGCCGGGTCGCTTTATTTATCTCTCCCTGGTATCGGATCTGGCATCGGGAGCATTTGTCCGAGTACAAGTACTCTCACAAATGCTCGGTATCGGGACAACCCTAACCAATAGAATTATAGAGGTAGATGTAGCCTGAGGTTGGTTATGGGCAGATGTGTGACCATTGCATCTTTTTGTTTTAGTTCTCCAAGACGTTCTAGCCCGCGCCGTACGGAGGAACCTCTGCCCATGCCCAAGAAATCCATTTTAAAGAAGCGCACTGATGTGGAAGCCACCAGCCAGGACCAGCCTCCTCAGGTAAGCAGACCTCTTCCCTACATGTAAGAGCCCTTTCACACCTGAGACGCTTTTCAAGAGCTTTGGCGCTAAAAAATAAAAAATAAAAATCGCCTGAAAAGCTCACGAAAACCTTTTTTTTTTTTCCCATTAAAATCAATGAATGCTTTCACACTGGGGCGGTGCGCTGGCGGGGAGATGGAAAAAAAAAAAAAACATCTTTGAAATGCTAAAAAGCGCCTCAAAAGCGCCCCTCTCCATTGAAATGAAAGGGAAGCACCTCAAAAGTGCCTCAAAATGGTTCTTGAAGCAGTTTTTGAGTCACGTGACCTTCAATAAAAGTGCACCGCTAACACCTCAAAAAGCGCTCGCCGTTTTATGGGCAGTTTTCAAGCGCCTCAGTGTAAAAGGGTTCTAAAGGAGTGTGTGCGCGCATGTGTGTATATATAAATTATTATTATTATACAGGATTTATGTGACGCCAAAAGTTTGCGCAGCACTTTACAACATGAGGGCAGACAGTACAGATGCAATACAATTCAAAACAAGAAGGATCAGAAGGAACCGCTGCCTGTGAGTATATAAACTGTTCTACTTCAATAAAAGGTTTCATTAAGGTAATGAGTAGGGCTGGTGTGCCCTCTGTTGTTGTTGTGTCAATTAACCTACCCAGCATGTCTTTGGAGTGTGGGAGGAAACCAGAGTACTCGGAGAAAATCCACGCAGGTACAGGGAGAACATGCAAACTCCAATGCAGGTAGTGCCGTGGTTGGAATTCGAACCGACAACCAAAGGCCACTAGGCGGAAGTGCTAACCACTTAGCCACATTGCTAAAGTATAGGAGCGTGTTGCTTCCTGTCCATGTATGGAGATCTATGGGGAATAAGTGTAGGTCCTATGTACAGTGCCTTGAAAAATTATTCATACCCCTTAACACATTTTCCACATTTTGTCATGTTACAACCAAAAAACATAATTTTTATTAAATTGTTTTCAGAACTGTGGACACACCCTTTAACCACCTGAGACCCAGGCCAATTCTGACATTTCTCTCCTACATGTAAAATTCCAAATTTTTTGGCTAGAAAATTACATAGAACCCCCAAACATTATATATGTTTTTTTAGCAAAGACCCTAAAGAATACAATGGCGGTCGTTGCAACTTTTTATCTCGCACGGTATTTGCGCAGCAATTTTTCGAACGCATTTTTTTCAGAAAAAAAACAGTTTCCTGCTTTAAAAAAAAACAAAACAGTAAAGTTAGCCCAATTTTTTTGCATAATGTGAAAGATGAAGATACGCCGAGTAAATAGTCACGCTTCAAAATTGCATGCGCTTGTGGAATGGCGCCAAACTTTGGTATTTAAAAATCCCCATAGTCGACGCTTTAACATTTTTTTTACTGGTTACATATTTTGAGTTACAGAGGAGGTCTAGGGCTAGAATTATTGCTCTCGCTCTAACGTTCGCGGCGATACCTCACATGTGTGGTTTGAACACCGTTTTCATATGTGGGCGGGACTTACGTATGCGTTCGCTTCTGCGTACGAGCTCGCGGGGACAGGGCGCTTTAAATTTTTTTTTTTTTTCTTGTTCATTTTACTTTATTTTTTTAGTTCAACAACTTTAAAAAAAAAATAAAAAATATTTGATTTACTTTTATTCCTATTACAAGGAATGTAAACATCCCTTGTAATAGGAATATTACATGATCGGACCTATTTACAGTGAGATATGGGGGTCAATAAGACCCCACATCTCACCTCTAGGCTGGGAAGCCTAAAATCAAAAAAAAAAAAAAAAAAAAAAACGATCACCGCTTCCCAGCGGAGGCGGCGCCGTTTTTTGAATGCAGAGGCCGGGCGTGACGTCATAACATCGCGCCCGGCCTCCGAACGATCATAGAGACTCCGGCGACCATCTGGTCCGCCGGAAATCTCTATGATCATCATCCGGTGCCGGCGGATCCCGAGTCCGACTCACCGATGGAAGCGGTGAGTCGGTAGAAGCACCGGAGGGGGGGGCGTCCCCTCCCGCCGCCCGTAAGAACGATCAAGCGGCGGAACAGCCGCTATGATCGTTCTTATGGTGCAGGGAATCGCCGGCTGAAACCGGCAATATCTGAATGATGTCTGTAGCTACAGGCATCATTCAGATATACCCCTGAGACCAAAAAGACGTCATATGACGTACTCTGGGTCTCAGGTGGTTAACCAACAAGCTAAACCTTTGTCCCTGGCACCTCCCTCAGTTTTTTTTTTTTTAAACTACCCAGTTGCTTTTGCATCCGCTTAAGAGGAGACCTGTTTCTCAAGCCTCCTGGTACCCCTTACCCCTGTCCACTAGGGATTTTGACAAAGAGCAGTTATGGTTATTGTTAGGTCCTCTGTATCAGCCCCTCTTTCCCTCAGCTGGACTTTGACAGTGAATGGAAAAAACTCTCTCTGTCCGGACAGATAATCAGACACCATACACAGTATATGGTTGATCAAGAATACGTTTATTTCCAGCTCTACAGAGCATATGCAATAATCAAAAAGGGGGGTTGCATAGGGGGAACGCCCCATGAACATCCAATCGCATTCAAGCATTTTGTTATACACTCAATATCGATCTGCAAGACATTCATAATATTTCTGCCTTCAGACTCAACGTCACAATTCACTCTAAACCCCCGTACACACGGTCGGATTTTCCGACGGAAAATGTCCTATCGGACAATGTTGTCGGAAATTCCGACCGTGTGTAGGCTCCATCGGACTTTTTTTGACGGACAAAGTTTTATCTCCTGCTCTCAAATTTTCCGACAACAAAGTCCGATCGGACTTTTTCCGATCGTGTGTAGCGAATTCCGACGGACAAACTGCCACGCATGCTCAGATCACATTACAAGTCCAAAGCTATTGGCTACTAGCCTCTACGTAGTCCCGTCGTAGGCAACAAACGTCACCACGTTCAGAATGATCGGATTTTCCGACAACTTTGTCCGACCGTGTGTATGCAACACCAGTGTCGGACTAAATCCGTCGGAAAAAATCCGATGGATTTTGTGGTCGGATTTTCCGACCGTGTGTACCGGGGCATAAGAATGTTCCATGCAATATATGTCCTTGACAAGGTTCTCAACATTTTTGGTAAACACGCCAGTGTGAGAAAGGAAAAAGCTATCGTGAGAAACACATTTTCTACAGAGAAACATCTTTGTACAATATTATTAAATCTTAAAGGGTAACTACACTTCTTTGCAACAACCTTAAAGATAGATTCCACATTTCTTTAGTTATTCCATACCTACTTAAGGACTTGGCCCCCCCTAGCCTCCTTTTAGAGGCACAACATATTTCTCAGAGCATTTTCTCTGGTTCCCACTCAAGTATCCCTTTTGTGGCATTGTCATTGTGGGATGCTTAGACCAATGTTTCTCAAATTATGTCCTTAAGTATTCCCAAAAGGTTATGTTATCAGGATTTCCCTCAGATGAAATGGCTGTGGTAATTACTAAAGCAGTGACACTGATCAAATCACTTGTGCAAAATAATGGAAAGCCTGAAAACATGACCTGTTGGGGGGGGGGGGGGGGGGGTACTTGAGGACTGGAGTTGAGAAACATTGGCTTAAGACAATCTTTGTGGAAGACCTTTGCTTGAATCTCCTTTTCAGGAAGAGTTCCTCCTCCTCCTCCTAATTCTAATGCCG
Organism: Lithobates sylvaticus; assembly: GCA_028564925.1. Lineage (NCBI taxonomy): Eukaryota > Metazoa > Chordata > Amphibia > Anura > Ranidae > Lithobates > Lithobates sylvaticus. Next base: position 23,346,198 of record CM053028.1, on the reverse strand, counting down.
CGTACACACGGTCGGATTTCTCGTCGGAAAAAGCTCTGATGGTTTTCCCGTCGGAATTCTGATGGAATTTCGCTCAAACTGTCTTGCCTACACACGGTCACACCAAATTCCGACGGTCTGTAACACAGCGGCATAAAACACGTTCGACAGCACTATTAAAGGGAAGTTTAATGCTTCTGAGCATGCGTCAAATTGTTTCCGTGCATGCGTCGGAATTTTGCGTGTCGGAATTGCATACACACGATTCTCAATCCAAAGTCCGTCGGAAATTCAGACCGAAAAAGACCGATGGGCATACACACGTTCCGAAATTCCGACCGTGTGTACGGGGTATAAGGCTTGCACCTTTCAGAATAGACCGACTGGTCTTTTTCTGTGGACCTGGTTTTGTATGATGATCCTTCTAGTGACCTTATTTCTCCTGAGGGCTCGCCCCAAGGCTTTGCTATCTGTTGACTATATATCATGCAGTGGGTTTGTTTTTGTTCCGTAATCAGGTTGTTCCACCTGTTTGTTGGGTTTTCTGTAGTGACGTACTGAAATTTTCGGCGGCCAAAAATAGGGTTTTCAGCATTGTGCCGAAAAGCAATTTTACCTGGCCTATGGTGCGTTTTTCACTTTCAATAGATTTTTATTGAAAAAAATGTAAAGGTTCAAAACATGGCATAAGCAAACTTTTTGAAATTGTTGAAGATAGTGGACAGCTAGAATGCAGCTGCCAAGAATGTAAAAACATCCAACTATGGTGTTTTTCATAGGTCATGTGTCGACATGCATCAAAATTTTCAGTGGCCAAAACATATCGGGCAAAAATGGTGGCTTCGGATTTTTGCTGACAGAGAAAAAGGTGTCCATAATGTCGTCAAACACACACAATTTTTGCCACAATTTTACTGTGCTTATGGTGTGTTTTTCATAGGTCAAATGACTCAAAAACTGCGTCAAGAACATAACACAGGTGCGTTATTGATGCGTTCTTGCTGCATTTTCAATGCATTTCAACAGGGAGGTGCATTTTTGGGTTTGTGTGGGTTTTTTTTTTTTTTCTGACCAAAAATGCAGCAAGCAAGATTTTAACACAACGGAAGCGTAACGGACCAGTGTGAAGACATATAGAATTTAAAGGGATTCATTTTTCTTGAGCTTTTCTTGCGCTAAAGGTGCCAGTAATGCCCAACTAATTTAAATTTTATGATATAAAATAAAGATATATAGATATCAATGCGTCTCTTAACAATCCACAAGTCACCTGGCTTTAGTTTTAGATGCTTCCAAACTGTTAGGATGTGGAATTGGGGAGATAACGCATAAATTCGTTTTTTCAAAAACCTTAAAAGGACAAATGCGGGAAGCTGCTGGCGCGGGCACTGCGAGCCCAACATACCCACACATTTGTTTCTGAGTTACTAGATGAACATAATACCAAAGCTCGCGCTACAGAGAAGATGGCAGACAGTTTTCAGCAGTACTATATCTCTCTATAATCTTCCCCATCCGCAATCCACCAAGGAGGAACCCTCCTGGAGGACAGCGATCCAGGAATTTTATATTGCACTCTGGGCTTCCCCGTATCTCAGATTAAGACTTGTCCGGCCTTAAGGAACCTATCTCAGTTGAGGAAGTGACATCGGCAATGGCACAAATGAAACCAGGCAAAGCGCCGGGCCCAGGTGGCTACTCTCTCCTATACTATAGGACCTTTGGGCACCTTTTGACTCCGCACTTCCTCACAATGCCGTGGGTGAGAGGACTACCCCACCAAATACCCTTCAAGCTCATATATTGCGGTGATCCCGAAGGAGGGCTCTACAGTGCCCAAATTATCGACCTATATCTCTTTTAAATGTGGATCTCAAGATATTCACCAAAATACTTTCCATGCGCCTGATCAGGCACATCCCCCCAATTGATCCACTCAGACCAAGTTGAGTTTGTCCCAACAAGAAGCTAGGGACAACACGACCAAAGCCCTCAACCTGATATACGCCGCGCAGAGGCGCAAAATCCCCCTGTTACGCCTCTCAACTGATGTCGAAAAAGTGTTTTGATAGGGTGGATTGGACCTTTTTGATAGACTCAAGGCTTCGTTGGCCTGTGGTAGAGGATGATGCATTGGGTCCAGGCCATTTACTCCTGCCCTTCCGCCCAAGTGAAGGTGAATGGGCACCTCTCACGTTTATCTGAGATAACTAATGGCACATCTTGACCCTAGAGCCATTCCTGCGCACTGTTCGAAGCAACCCAGACATCACGTGTCTACATCTGGATAACACTCTTTCTCCAAAGATTGCAGCTTTTGCAGATGATCTTCTCTTTCTGTCCAACCCTCTGATCTCTATTCCAAACCTGCTTTCGGAACTGAAGACCTATGAAACGTCTTTTTTCAGAGTCAATTATCAGAAGTCAGAGGCGCTGAATCTGTCTGTCAGCCTCCACATCGACGCTGCTGCGAGTAGTGGGCCTCGGAGCATATCAAATATCTGGGTATCCGCCTCCTCAGAAGGAAAGATGAAGTGTTCTTGCTGAACTCCCCCACCCCCCAACAATTAAAGACCTACAGTCCTGGCAGAGTGGCATATTCTTGTGGTTCGGACGATGCAACGTTGTGAAAATGAACGAGATGCCCCACCTGTTATACCACTTTCAAGCGCTTCCCATCCGGGTCTTGAGCTTGTTCCTTAGGGCGGTGAACCAAGCTCTGGTCACTTTCCTATGGACACAAAAACCTCCCCGGCTGGCACAATCTACCCTGAGACTACCAAAGCTCAGGGGTGGCATGGCCTTGTCAGGCGCCAACCTCTACCATACGGCGTGTCATCTGACTGGTGACGCCACAGTGAACTTAAACAGTGGGTTAAGGTTGAACTTATCTTGTCGGGATTGCCACTGTAGTCCCTACCATGGTGCTGGACAGATCTACCCCGGCAGGTACTGGATCACCCCATGATAGGGGAGACTAGGAAGATCTGTCGGAAAGCATTCCGAGATTTTTCGGTAGCGCCTTTACCGTTGCCGCTCATGCCCCATAGTGGGAAACCTGGCTTTTACTCCTGGATTCCAAGACCCCAAATTTCAAGACCTGAAAATTGCGGCGCTCTCGCAGGCCCGACTCTTTGTTGTAGATGGGAAAAATGGATAAGACAGCTAATCATGGACGACCCAGGACCCATTTCGAAGGTGGCAAGACACCTCTGAAATGACCCCCCTCCCCCCCGGCATCATTTCAGAGGTGTCTTGCCACCTGCTTTGCCTGGATCTGTCCCCACTTCCATATTCGGTCTCTCTAACCTACCAATTGCTGATAACACCGCCAGCAGACCATAAGCTTCCATATATTGTCAGGTGGGAAAGAGAACTGGGGCTTGAGTTGACTGAGAAATGGGTAGATAGACTTTTTCTGTTTTCTTACAAGACTTCAATCTGTGCTAAGCACCAAGAGGCGAGTTTCAAGGTATTAACCCCAGGAAAGATCCCATAGAATGTTTCCCCAATGCTCAGACTTATGCTGGAGATGTGGGGAGGATATTGTATCTCTCCTCCACGTTTTCTGGTCCTCTCGCCTACTGGACTGAAGTACATCGTGTTGTCCAAAAATGCACTGATAGAGCCCTACCAAGAGATCCAGCTTTTTTTTTTTTTTTTTTTTTCTTTTGCACCACCACGATATACCAAGTAAATCATATAGGAAGTCCATTCTGCCCCCCCTGATGACAGCTGCTACAATGTTGACAATCTATAATAAATATATACTCCCTTTTTTTTTTTTTTTCTTTTTTATATAGCTCACATGCTTTGCTAAAACATGGAGCTCTGCTTCTTGAGCTGGGGTAAAAGGATCCAATGAATACATAGTCCTTCTGGGTGAAAACTGCATACTCAGTAAGGGTATTGCCATCCTCCGTATAAAACCGGGATCAAATTAAATATCTGGGTCTTCAGGGAGTGTGTCAAGAGCTGGAGTGGAGTGGGAGTGGGCTCACAGCAGCTGATACCTACGTCATCAATTTAACACATGTGTTTTTTCTTTGTCTCCAGCCTCCTCCAATAGAGGCAATAAGGTGGCTGGATTCTAATGTACGCATTTTTCATTGTTAGATTTGTACATAAACAACAAATTCATATTTTGAACCTTTCATTAGACAAACATTTAGTTTAGCTGTATATTTGCCACGCAGAATGTGGGACCATTAAAAAACTAAATATTTGACCAAATATTGACCAAAAATATTTGACCAAAATGTCTAACTTTGTCTAAATAGCACCTTTTGCATAAAGCTACAGCTCTTTCGGGGTGAAACCCTTCATTACTGGGTCCAGCTTTGGCTTGTTTTCCATCTTGCTGTTTGCATAAGAAATTCAGTTTTATGTTTTCAAAAAGACATTTTTTTTCCCTGGCAATATTATAATTTCTCATTGCTTGCTCTGTTAGTTTTAGCTAGATAACACAAGTCCTTATGCCCCATACACACAGTCGGACATTCCGACAACAATATCAGTCGATTTTTTTTTTTTTCCGACGGATTTTGGCCGAAACTTGTCTTGCATACACACGGTCAGAAAATCCGATCGTTCAGAACGAGGTGACGTATGACGGGACTACGTAGAGGCCAGTAGCCAATATCTTAGTCTCCAAATTTTTTCTGAGGATGCATGGCACTTTGTGTGTCGGAATTCTCTACACACGATCGGAAAAAGTCTGATCGGATTTTGTTGTCGGAAAATTTTAGATCCTGCACTCAAACTTTTTCCATCGGAAATTCCGATGGAAAAAGTCAGAGCCCACACACGATCGGATTTTCTGACAACATAATCCGATCAGACTTTTTCCATCGGAATTTTCAACCGTGTGTACAGGGCATTGGTTTCAATCTGACATTATTTTCCTTATTTTTTTACCGTATTTATCGGTGTATAACACACCCCAAGTTTAGGAGGACATTTCAAGGAAGTGTCCAGTGCGGCCTTGGCTCCCTGTGTCCAGTGCGGCCTTGGCTCCCTGTGTCCAGTGCGGCCTTGGCTCCCTGTGTCCAGTGCGGCCTTGGCTCCCTGTGTCCAGTGCGGCCTTGGCTCCCGGTGTCCAGTGCGGCCTTGGCTCCCTGTGTCCAGTGCGGCCTTGGCTCCCTGTGTCCAGTGCGGCCTTGGCTCCCTGTGTCCAGTGCGGCCTTGGCTCCCTGTGTCCAGTGCGGCCTTGGGCCCCCCCCCCCCCCCCCCCCCGTGTCCAGTGCAGCCTTGGCTCCCTGTGTCCAGTGCGGCATTGGGCCCCCCCCCCCCCGTGTCCAGTGCAGCCTTGGGCCCCCCCTGTGTCCAGTGCAGCCTTGGGCCCCCCCCCTGTGTCCAGTGCAGCCTTGGGCCCCCCCCTGTGTCCAGTGCAGCCTTGGGCCCCCCCCCTGTGTCCAGTGCAGCCTTGGCCCCCCCCCCCCCTGTGTCCAGTGCAGCCTTGCCCCCCCCCCCCCCCCCCCCCCCCCCCTGTGTCCCAGCCCCCCCCCCCCCTGTGCAGCCTTGGGCCCCCCCCCCTGTGTCCAGTGCAGCCTTGGGCCCCCCCCCTGTGTCCAGTGCAGCCTTGGGCCCCCCCCCCCCCCTGTGTCCAGTGCAGCCTTGGGCCCCCCCCCCCCCCTGTGTCCAGTGCAGCCTTGGCCCCCCCCCCCTGTGTCCAGTGCAGCCTTGGGCCCCCCCCCCTGTGTCCAGTGCAGCCTTGGGCCCCCCCCCTGTGTCCAGTGCAGCCTTGGCCCCCCCCCCCCCCCCTGTGTCCAGTGCAGCCTTGGGCCCCCCCCCTGTGTCCAGTGCAGCCTTGGCCCCCCCCCCTGTGTCCAGTGCAGCCTTGGATGCATTTAAAATTGGCGCCGCCGAGACTGTGGGTGGAGCCAAAATACACATAGCCGAGTGCACTTGGCTCCGCACACAGTCACGCTCAGTCTCGCCCTATGATGGTCATAACACGGGTCCAATGGCAGGACTGGGCGTGACTGTGAGCGGAGCCGAGTGCACTCAGCTATGTGTATCTATGTGTAAAATCTAAAGTATTCTGTTTTGACTTTACTAGATGTAGTGCCTGACCCCAAATTCGCCCCACAACTTAAAATAAAAATGTCCCTTTCTGTCTAGTGTTAATTGTCACCCTTGATCCAACCTGCTCACAGATAACTGTTTACTCTGCATGGTTCTAGTCCCTGTGGACTTTGGTAACCCAGTTTCCCATTGTGGATCCATGTCCACTTTAACCATTTATCTAGGGGCTCAGTGTAGGTGGAACCGCACCTCCGGTTCATATATTTTTTAGCGCTTTTCTTGCACTAGCCATTTTTTGAGGGTCTCTTACCCTTATTCCCTTCATTTAATGACTGGCCAGTCTTTCTCTTCTCTACGTGTGTCTCTACCCTCTTGCCTCCAAACTACTTTATCTAGCAGATGTACTACATATACCTGGAAACAGTACTATTCTTCCCTTTCTTATCTATAACACTCCGATAGATAGTAGACAATGATAACCTATAACCACAAATCAATACAGTTCCATTAAGGGGTGTAAAATAGGTACCCTTTGTCCCAGAAAATGCCTTACCGATCAAGGAAGTCTAAATGTAAGCAAAAGGCTTAACTCAGCTGGCTCATTATCAGAAATTCCCAGATCGTCTCAAGCTCCTCGTTTTCGGATTCTCAGAGTCACGTGTAAATCCCCTCCTGGCTAGCTCGCCATCTGATATGTTATTTTATAGATGGGCTACTCTTATCCTCATATTGATTAGTGATTCCAAATGAATAACTACTGCAGTAGGGAACTAACACAAAAGATACGCTCCGCATCTTTTCAAATAACTGTTCTGCTTTATTATGACGCAATTGAAGGTTTTTATACACACGATTTACGTAGGTATCACATTAATATTACAATTTTATGTTTATGGTAACAAGGGGCGTAACATAGGCAGACTAATTCTAATCAGGACTCGAAAGAATGCAAACATGTAATGAAAACATTATTAGTGCCGTGAGGGCCGTGTGCAATACATAGAAAGTAGAATACAATTTTATGTACAGAACTTACAAATTTCCTTTAGAGCAGAAACACAAGATCGGTCTCCTCCTGTCACTGAATGGCGATCTGCCTTGTTTACATTGGCAGACCGCCGTTCTGTCTGCCTCGGAAATGATCAGTGGATCCCGGCGGACTTGGGGTCTGCCGGACCCACTGATTGGCTCCCGCTGTGTCCAATCACAGCTGGAGCAGGTCGCTGGCGCTGTGCATGCGTGCCAGACCTGGAAGAAAAAAAATCGCGTACAGGCACGTGATTTTGAGCTCATTTTGCTGCAGTATATGTACGTGGGGCGGTACTTAACCACTTTAGCCCCAGAAGGATTTACCCCTCTTAATGACCCGGCCATTTTTTGCGGTGCAGCCCTGCGTCGCTTTAACTGACAATTGCGCAGTTGTGTGGTGTTGTACCAAAAAAAAATTGTCCGTTTTTTTTTTTTTTTTTCCCCCACAAATAGAGCTTTCCTTTGGGATTTGATCTTTTTTTATTTTTTTTTTTGCGCTATAAACAAAGACTGACAATTTTAAAAAAAAATTAATAATTTTTTTTTTCTGCTATAATGCATATCCAAAAAGAATGTATTCATCAGTTTAGGCCAATATGTGTTCTGCTACGTATTTTTGATAAAATCGCAATAAGTGTATATTGATTGGTTTGCGTAAAAGTTATAGCGTCTACAAAATAGGGGAAAGATTTAGGGACTTTATATTTTTTTTTTTTGCTGTCATTACTAATAAATTAAAAATTCCATAAAAATATCCCGTAGTTTTGTAGACTCGATAACTTTTGTGCAAACCAATCAATATACACTTATTGGGATTTTTTTTTTATCACAAATGTAGCAGAATGCATATTGACCTAAACTGAAGAAATATTTTTTTTTTTTAATTTTATAGCAATAAAGTAATTTTATTTTTTTCAAAATGGTCTGTCTTCTTCTTTTTTTTTTTTTTTTTTAATAGTGCAAAAAATAAAAAACGCAGAGGTGATTAAATATCACCAAAAGCTCTATTTGTGGGAAAGAAAGACATACATTTTTATTTGGGTACATCGTCGCCCGACCGCACAATTTTTAGTTAAAGTAACGCAGTGCGGTATTGCAAAAAATGGCCTGGTCATGAAGTGGTATGGTGAACTTTCCGGGGCTGAAGTGGTTAAGTGGAAGATGTGTATAAATACTCTTACTCCACCATATCCGCTACGATTAAGCTCCAGTTGCTGGTGTGAAATGTTCTCTGTGTGGGAACAATAAAGTTACTTTGAGCTTTCCAGAACAACATTGTGAGACTTAACTTTATACATTAAATTAGTTTTTTCGTTTTATTACTTTCCCTATATAAAAATAAGTGGTAAAAAAGTAAAAGCTGTTTGTTTTTAATGTGTTTGTGGTGTTTATTGTCTATAAAGTTGTGTGAAAAACTTTAGTAATGTCCTGATTACTTAACATTTTATGTTTTTTTGTAATCCTCTAAACAGGTTGACAGCTATTCAAGTCTAGGAAAGTCGTCATCTCTCCTGACCAATGTTGGCAATGCGCTCCCAGGAGACATGAGGACCAATCAGATCTCTCCATCAATAATTCAAACGTCTGGCTCTCCGCTTGTAACTGGGATTTCTTCTTCTTCTGCCCCAGCAGGGGGGATAAGTATGACCACAAAACAGGCGCTTACCAGCAACGCCCCTAATTCCACAACAAATAACCCCCTAAACAGGCCACATACTTCTGCAGGCAATTTTTTGAACGCTAAGGAAGTCGGTAAAGGTCCATCTCTAGGAGACGGCTATTTGCCATTGCACGATCCGGTAATGTCAGAGAAGAAATTGGCAACCGCTGCAGCAAGTTTCCCTGAACAGAAGCAGGAACATAAGAGGAGCCTCACGGAAATTGAAGAGGAGGAGAGATTTCTGTACGGGGACGAGGAGGAGAAGACCCCCGAGCCCAGCAAAGAGCCACCCATGCAAACGACACCCAAGCAAACCCCACCAGCGAACGTTCCCAAGAATACTCCTGATGAGAAGGAGTATGCCAAGATCCATGATCTACTAAAGACTATTGGACTAGATATCGGTGTGGCAGAGATTGGGAAACTTGCCGTGAGGACTCAAGAGCGGCTTCATGGAAAGAAATTGATACCAAAAGTATCACAGCCCCCGCCCCAGCAGCAGCCCCAGCAGCAGCCCCAGCAGCAGCCCCAGCAGCAGCCCCAGCAGAAGCAGCCCCAGAACACAATCGCAAGTCCTTCTGAATCCAAGGCCAAACCTGAAGCAGAACAGAAGCAGAAGGTTGTGCCTAAAGTAGCAGCAAAGCCGCCCATGACAAAAAAGCCTGCACCAGTTGCTCAGCAGTTGCGACCTACCGTCCAAGAGAAGACACCGCCTGCAACACCGAAGGCGGCTGCCAAAGAGCAGAGCCAGCCTGCATCCAAAATAGAGACAATAGGGCAACAGATTAGTACTGTGCAGTCATCATCCAGTGTTGGCTCAGTCCAGGCAATCAGCACTGTGCAGTCAATTACCACAGTTCAGACACCCCCTGTTTTAGTCCAGCCACCCCCAGTTGCTCCAGTCCCAGAGATGACCCCCCCTCCTATAAGCCCCTCCCAGGTTCCTATGTATTCTCCATACAACCCCTCCCCAATGATGCACAACTTTGCAGTTCCCCCTCCCTCATTTAACCCATATTCGCCTTATGTGTCATTCCCAACGTCCAACTGGACAATGTATCCCCCACCACCAGTTCACCAGCCGCCTCCTCCCACTCATATACCACCTCCAGTATCTTCCCCTCATTTACCTACCCCTCAAACTACTCACTCTCGCAGCAACCTACGCGTCATCGAAACAAATGCAGATCTTGAGGCCACAGCAAAGATTGAACCGAAAACCCCCACTACTTCGCCCTCAGTGCTGCTGGCTAAACACGAAGCCGAACGTAGAAATAAAGAAGCCGAGAAGCTAAAAGTAAGTCTCTTCTGGTTTGAAGTCGAGGGGGGGGGCGCATGAGTATTTTTCTTTACCATTGTTGCTTGATGTTATTTTAAGCTGGCCATATATACATTGGGGCTTATTTACTAAAGCTGAATACAGAGTACATAATCTGGTGCAACTCTGCCAACCAATCAGCTTCCAGGTTTTATTGTCAATTATTAATTTCACACGCTTAAGTTAGAAGCTGATTGGCTACCATGTACAACTGCACCAGATTCTGAGTGCTTCAGTTTTAATAAATCTCCCACATTTTTATTTTTTTTTGTCCAGCAGACTGAACAGAAAGAGGATTCCTCCAGCCACACAAACAAGGTTGATGGGGAGATCCTGCCTATTGATAAATAGTTTGTTTTTGTCAACAGGGACTCTGTTGTCAAAATACACTGATCAGCGACTGCAGCCACTGATCGAGAAATTTTCAAAACAAGCTTGCTGAGTGGGAGCAGCCACCCATGTATCGGAATTCAGCTGTTCCCTGCTGAACGGGCTTCGCTTCGACACTTTGCTCTACACTGCTCAGTCTCGCTGTCTTTCCACAATAGCCGCCATAAAATATGGATGTAGTGGAAAAAAAATTCAAACAATGAAACGCGTTGGATAAAATAGTACTGGGCCCCATTTACACCTGCAAGTTAGCAATGCAGTAGACCCAGTGGCGGTTCCCAGCCATTGGCTATGGGCGGCAGCCACATTGAAAGCAATGGGAGACTGACGGCTCCCACAGCCAAACGCGGCTGTTCACATGTAATTGTTCATGGAGCTGAAGTTAGAAACTGGTTGCCATGCAGGGCTGCACTAGAAGTTGCCCTCTCCAGTTTTGGTTAATCAATCGCTGGGTCTAGTGCTGATCATTCATATGTAGACCCTTGAGAAATTAAATCCGAGTGTCCGCGATTAACTGTGGGAGCTGTCAGCTCTCCTTTACTTTCATGGGGGCTCCCACCTGCAGCTAATCACCGGGATCCCCTGCTGGGTCTCTATCTTGTAATTGCTGATGGCCCCATTCACATGTGAAGGAGCCCTTAAACACTTTTTTTTTTTTTTAAGAATCGTACTTACCTAGGTGGATGCAGCATTGGTCCAATGCTGCATATGTCCACTGGCGCCTCTAACACAGAACAAAGCGAAAAAACACGACGATCGCTCGGTTCTCATTTGGTGGTGATTGTCTGTTAGTCACCGCTGTCTGCTCTGCACCCCCCTTCGCTCACTGGAGCTGTGGCGGGAGCGGCCGGCTCAGGCTCTCGGCAGCTCGCAGAGAGGCTGAGCCAGCTGCCGGTCCAGGCATGTGTTCGGATCCTGACTTCATTGTCGCTATCTTGCCCATGCCTGGGCGGCTCCGTGACATCAGCAGGCAGCGGACTTCAGCCTGCTGTCTGCTGAAAACGGGTCACAGGAGTGCAAAACAAACTGCACTCCTGTGATCCACAGAAGTACAGCCAAACAAGCTTCTGCGGTACTTCTCCTTTCAGAGATTAAATTTGCTGTTTTCGCCCTCTTCCAGCACTTCCCTGAACTAGGGAGCAGTCATTCCCAGAGCGTTCGTGGCTTTAGTCCTGGCTGGGAGACGTCACAAGACAGCGTAGCCACTCTGCGGGGACCCCGCTGCATGCGCGGCCACTCTGTGGAGACCCAGCCGCCGGGCGGCGCGGCCACTCTGTGGAGACTCCCCTGCTGGGCGGCGCGGCCACTCTGTGGAGACGTGTAGTTTGCAAGAGATTCAACTTATTCTTTTCGGGATAGATGAACCTTAGGACTAGTTTACACTTGCTTCAAAACAAGGCTTTGGACACGCTTTGTTAAAGCTCTCTGAACGCCAGTCAAAGCCCCTGCCACTAAATAAAATGGTTAGCTTACAGTGCTGTTTACACCTTGCTTTTGCTTGGTGCTTCGTTTAGGCGTTTGTGGAGTTTCGATGGGGCTTCAATGAGCCTTTGGTGAGGCTTCAGCGGGGCTTCAAGCAAGCTTTGCCATAGACTTCTATGGAGGCTTTGAAGCACCACTAAAGCGACAAAGGGTATAATTTTTGAAACGAAGGAAAGCAAAAGCAAGGTGTAAACATGACTGTAAGCTAACTATTTTATTTAGTAACAGGAGCTTTGACTGGCCTTCAGAGAGCTTTAACAAAGCGTGTCCGAAGCCTTGTTTTGAAGCAAGTGTAATCTAGCCGTTAATGTGTATTGAAGCCGAAGCAAGTGTAAATGAGCCCTTAGAAGGAAAGCAGTCACTGTTTCTGAGAGCAATGTAAGTGATGCTACAACTTATTTTATTAATGTAATAGCACTTTCATTTTGTAGTGATCTCGGTATTCTCTCCCATTGCCTTTGGACTTGGTGTCCATTTGTGGCACTTTCCATGGTATGACTTTCACAACCTTGACAGCCGATTGAGGTAGTAGATTTCAGTCATACAGGATAAGATGAATGTACATGTCAGTGTTTTTGGTCATTGGAGAATGAAAGCAATATGCTTGCCCAGTCCAAATTGTATTTGGTCCTGAATGAACTACAAGTTCCAGGGGTACAATTCTTCTAGCAAGAGGAGCTTGCATCACCTCAAGATCTAAAACGGCATTGCCAGAGGTGTCATTGTACATGGCAACCTACAGAGATGTAACTGTAGATGCTAAAAAAAACAAAAACAAAAAATCCCAATTTCTACCTATCCTTTCCATTCTTAAGTACTGCCCCCAGCTTCCTCCACAGTCCTGTGCCGATGTTCTGACGAGAAAGGTCCCCCCATCGGATAGTGTCCGCCCTATACTGTGCTCGCGCAGGACGGAGGACAAAAGAGGCGCTGAAAGTCTCCGAAGATGAACAGCTGATTACCAGCTCTACGCGGCGGCTGCGCACTTAATAGTACATTCTGTCACACGCCTCCAATGTTGTAAGACACCACTTTGTAACAGGGCCCCTCGCAGGCTCGCTTCGCTTGCCACGCTTCGCTCGGCATATTTATATTCTAACTCTATGTCCACTTGGATGTTGGGGCTTGAACCTGGACTCAGGGCAGAATGTAGTATTAAGTGCGCAGGCGCCGTGTAGAGCCGACGATCAGCCGTTCATCTTCGGAGACTTTCGGCGTCTCCTTTTGTCCCTCCGTACTGCGCAAGCACGGTATAGGGCAGACACTATCCGATGGGGTACATTTTTTGACAGGACACCGGCGGTCTTGATCTAAGCAGAACGACACTGTCATTCTGCCCACTTCCTGAGAGCTCAGACTGACGTTTACACAAAGCCCGTGGGGGGATGTGCGTTTTTATTGCGCAAGCTGGGCTCACAACACTCCAGGACTGAGTGGTGGTAAAAGCTTTTTGTCGAACCAGCCACATGCTAAAATGCACTGTGTAGGGGGGATGTACCGCATAAACCTGTGTGGGGCGGAACAGAATAAGGCCCAACTCTGTGTTGCTACTTGTATACATGTGTGTGTGTATATACCTATCTATCTACAGTTGTGCTCATAAGTTTACATACCCTGGCAGAATTTATGATTTCTTGGCCATTTTTCAGAGAATATGAATGATGACACAAACTTTTCTTTCACTCATGGTTAGTGTTTGGCTGAAGCCATTTATTATCAATCAACTGTTTTTACTCTTTTTAAATCATAATCACAACAAACTACCCAAATGACCCTGATCAAAAGTTTACATACCCCAGTTCTTAAAGTGGAAGTAAACCCCCCTATCGTTTTCAGCCAAGGAAGCTGCCATCTTTGCCTCTGTTTAATCTTCAACTGCCACAGTGCTGCACATGTGATCCATTATGACACCAGCCATTGGATGGTTTGACTGTTTGGTTGAGAGCACAGCCAATGTGCAGTTAGCATTCCCGGCATGCCTTTTTTTTTTTAAACTGTTAAATCGATGGGTTTACTTCCGCTTTAATACCGTGTATTGCCCCCTATAACATCAATGACAGCTTGAAGTCTTTTGTGGTATTTGTGGATGAGGCTCTTTATCTTCTCAGATGGTAAAGCTGCCCATTCCTCTTGGCATAAAGCATTGGTCTCAAACTGACGGCCCTCCAGTTGTGGTGAAACTACAAGTCGCATGAGGCATTGCAAGGCTGACAGTTACAAGCATGACTCCCACAAGCTGAGGCATGATGGGACTTGTAGTTTTGCAACAGCTGGAGGGCCACCAGTTTGAGACCCCTGGCATAAAGCCTCCCAGTTCCTGTAAATTCTTGGGCTGTCTCGCATGAACGGCACGTTTTGAGATCTCCCCAGAGTGGCTCAATGATATTGATGTCAGACTGAGATGGCCACTCCAGAACCTTCACTTTATTCTGCTGTAGCCAATGACAGGTGGACTTGGCCTTGTGTTTTGGATCATTGTCATGTTGGAATCTCCAAGTACGTCCCATGCGCAGCTTCCTGGCTGATGAATGCAAAAGTTCCTCCAGTATTTTTTGATAACTTCATTCATCTTGCCATCAATTCTGACCAAATTTCCTGTGCCTTTGTAGCTCACACATCCCCAAAACATCAGCGATCCACCTCCGTATTTCACAGTAGGGATGGTAGACCTTTCATCATAGGCCTTGTTGACTCCTCTCCACATGTAGTGTTTATGGTTGTGGCCAAAAAGCTAAATGTTGGTCTCATCACTCCAAATGACTTTGTGCCGGAAGGTTTGAGGCTTGTCTCTGTGCTGTTTGGCGTATTGTAAGACGGATACTTTGTGGCATTTGCGTAGTAATGGCTTTCTTCTGGTGACTCGTCCATGCAGCCCATCTTTCTTCACGTGCCTCCTTATTGTGCATCTTGAAACAGCCACACCACATGTTTTCAGAGAGTCCTGTATTTCACCTGAAGTTATTTGTGGGATTTTCTTTGTATCCCGAACAATTTTTTCCTGGCAGTTGTGGCTGAAATTTTAGTTGGTCTACCTGACAGTGGTTTGGTTTCCCTCATTTTCCACTGTTTGATTAGAGTTCAAACACTGCTGATTGGCATTCTCCATTCCTTGGATATCTTTTTATATCCCTTTCCTGTTTTATACAGTTCAACTACCTTTTCCCGCAGGTCCTTTGACAATTCTTTTGCGTTCCCCCATGACTCAGAATCCAGAAACGTCAGTGCAGCTCTGGATGAAAGATGCAAGGGTCTGTCAGGAGTCCAGAAACTCATTGACCTTTTATACACACACACTAATTACAAGCAAACAGATCACAGGTGAGGATGGTTACCTTTAATAGCCATTCAAACCCCTTTGTGTCAACTTGTGTGCATGTTATCAGGCCAAAACCACCAGGGTATGTAAACTTTTGATCAGGGGCATTTGGGTAGCTTCTGTTGTGATTTATGATTTAAAAAGTAAAAACAGTTGATTGATAATAAATATCTTCAGCCAAACACTAACCATGAGTGATAAACGTTTTTGTGTTATCATTCATATTCTCAGAAAAATGGCCAAGAAATCATATATTCTGCCGGGGTATGTAAACTTATGAGCACAACTGTATCTATCCGACGGTGAAGGGTCTGGTATGAAGCCGAGATCATTAACGGGGGAGGGGCGGAGACCTCAAACCAGCATGAGGAAAATTTAACGCTGCCCTTAGAACATGTTGTTTTACTGAAAGAGTAGTTAGTGAATCATTCAACAGTAAGAGAATTTTAAGTAAGAATGAAGTAAGAAATTCATCTTTCAAAACACTTTACATATGCTATATTCTCAAAAGTATTGGGACACCTGCCTTTACACATACGTAAACTTTAATATCATCCCAGTCTTAGTCCGTAGGGTTCAATATTGAGTTGGCCCACCCTTTGCAGCTATAACAGCTTCAACTCTTCTGGGAAGGCCGTCCACAAGGTTTAGGAGGGTGTCTATGGGAATGTTTTGACCATTCTTCCAGAAGCGCATTTGTGAGGTCAGGCACTGATGTTGGATGAGAAGGCCTGGCTCTCGCAGTCTCTGCTCTAACTCATCCTCAAGGTATTCTATCGGGTAGAATTCAGGACTCTGTGCAGGCCAGTCAATTTTCTCCACCCCAAACTCGCTCATCCATGTCTTTATGGACCTTGCTTTGTGCACTGGTCCAAATCATTTTGGTGGAGGTGGATTTTGTAGGGCAGAGCAGTGGAGACGTGTTCTCTGGAGTGACAAATCACGCTTCTGTCTGACAATCCGATGGACATGTCTGGGTTTGGTGGTTGCCAGGAAAACAGTACTTGCCTGACTGCATTGTGCCAAGTGTAAAGTTTGGAGGGGGGATTATGGTGGGGGTTGTTTTTCAGGGGCTTGGCCCTTTAGTTCCAGTGAAGGGAACTCAGCATGCCAAGACATTTTGGACAATTTCATGCTCCCAACTTTGTGGCAACGTTTTGGGGATGGCCCCTTCCTGTTCCAACATGACTGCCAACCAGGGCACAAAGCAAGGTCCATAAAGACATGGGTGAGCAAGTTTGGGGTGGAGGAACTCGACTGGCCTGCACAGAGTCCTGACCTCAAACCGATAGAACACCTTTAGGATGAGTTGGAGCAGAGACTGAGAGTCAGGCCTTCTTACCCATCATCAGTGCCTGACCTCACAAATGCTCTTCTGGAAGAATGGTCAAACATTCCCATAGACACACTCCTAAACCTTGTGGACGGCCTTCCCAGAAGAGTTGAAGCTGTTATAGCTGCAAAGGGTGGGCCAACTTAATATTGAACCCTACGGACTAAGACGCCATTAAAGTTCATGTGCGTGTAAAGGCAGACGTCCCAATACATTTGACAATATAGTGTAGTTTATTTGGGGTCAAGCTGGCCCAAATGAACTATGTCCCTCACTAACCTGAGAGGCAGGTGGATGTGCGGTATAAACCGTATATAGCTGCGGCCACATGCAGCATACTGCAGTGTTCCAGGTGCGAGCCGAGACTTTCCTGTCTTATATAATACAATTATATTCCCGCGCTACCGAATGTGTGCGTTTTTTTTTTATTTTTTTTAACAATATGCTGCAACACTTTTGCAATGCTTTTACCTATTCTTTCAGGATTTATTGCAATTGTAGTGCACCGTCTTTTGAGCACTTTTTTCAATTCATTTGTACACCATATGAATATATTTCCTATCACTGTTCTATGAAGAATCATTTGAGTGTTTTGATCTACTTTTTATTGTCTTATCGATACTTTTATTGTGTGGTTTTTTTTTTTTTTTTTTTTTTTTTTTTTTTTTTTTTTTATCCGAAGAAATCGCAGGGTATGCGATACGTATTTATACTGCCTAGGATTGGATATATTCTGACCTTTTGAACTTTGACTCTTTTTACCATACCTTTTTATTGAGCATCTTTGCACTTTATTACGCACAGTATTTAGGTTCGTAGCGCAGCACTACCTTCACTTTATATATTTCCTGTCTTATACCCAGAACACAGTTCAGTCTACAGCAGCAGCGCTCAGCCACTCAGAGCAAGCGATGCATTCCATCAATGAATACAAAGCTTCCTCTGATTGGCTGAGTTCAGAGGTTGTGAGATCATCAGCCCACCTCTCTGCCAATCGTAGGAAGCGTTGTATTCATGGATAGAGTAAGCAATGTATTCTATATCAATGAATACAACGCTTCCTCTGATTGGCAGAAAGGTAGGCTGATGATCTCACAACCTCTGAAGTCAGCCAATCAGAGGAAGCTTTGTATTCATTGATGGAATGCATCGCTTGCTCTGAGTGGCTGAGCGCTGCTGCTGTAGACTGATCTGTGTTCTGGGTATAAGACAGGAAGTCTCGGCTCGCACCTGGAACACAGTGTAGTATGCTGTATGTGGCTGCAGCTACGTACAGTTTATACCGCATTTCCAGCGGCCTCACAGGCTAGTGAGGAACATGGTCCATTAGGGCCAGCTAGGCCCAAACGAACTGTGTAAAGTGTTTTAAAAGATGGAGTTCTTTAAACATTATTAGGATGAACATAGATTTATTCAACAAAGACAAGACTCACTGGAATTCCCACAAAAGAAGTGAGATTTTGGTGCACTGGCTCAGTGTTGTCCATTCACTCAAACTGTAGCAATAGCAAGGATAGGCAGCCGGCAACTGGAATGATCCGCACTGTAGCAATAGCAAGGATATAAAATGTGAAAAGTGAGTACTAAAGCGCTGATAGGAGAATTAAAAATATAAAAAAATTTTTTTTTTTAGAAAACCAAATGAAATAGATAAGATGACCAAATGATATGCTGCACCATTAAAGTGTGTCCTACACTTAAAAGAATATGCAAATAAATACTAGAGTATAAATAGTGCGCAATATCATCCTTAGTCTATTTAGATCAGCAGGTGAGGTTAAAAGACAAATGTCGTGGTATAGTAAAATATATAAGTGCTTGCGTGACAATCCCAGGTGCACAAAAATATATATAAACTTCAAGTTACAATGAGGTTGTAACCAAATAAATAAATACACAATGTGTTAAAAGTAGATACAATGTGTTTTAAATAAATAAAGTGCTTCAAAATGTAAGTAAAAACAAGTATGTGTTATAATGTGTCAAAGAAAGGAAATATCCAGTTTTATGCCAGTGATGCATATGGGGATATATAAATTCCAAAAGCCAATACAGGCTTGACCTGATGGATTAGCCAATTAATTGATGAATTGATGGGTAAACGGCCACCAATTAAATATTATATTAATCCCATAGGTGATAACAGTCCATTAAATAAGTTAGATAATTAATGAAATAGCTCTCCACATCCACTAATGATATCCGGGACACAATTAGAAATGCTAGAACTGAAAAAAAAAGAGAAAAAAACAAACTTCCCTTTATGCTGGGAATGTGGGGCTTTTTTCCTTTTGGTTCCTCCTGATATCTTGCTCCAGTATGATATAAAAGAGATAAAGACACAAACAAAAAACCATTGCGCAGCGCTCTATTCAACCATCAAACAAAGAAGATCTTTTAGGGGGTTGCCTACAGCTATACAACTCGCATGTACCCAGTAGGTGTTTGCGCGTTCAAATCCTGCTAATGGTCAGGCTCAGATAGGGGGCGGTCAGCCCTTTTCTCCTCACTGTGCTGTGCTGTGCTTAGCACTGTCACTTGGGCTCCTCCTCCCGACATGTATCATCACAGGTCACGTGACTTTCTCAAGGGAACACGGGTCACGTGACTTTCCCTTGAGAAAGTCACGTGACCTGTGATGATACGCGTCGGGAGGAGGAGCCCAAGTGACAGTGCTAAGCACAGCACAGTGAGGAGAAAAGGGCTGACCGCCCCCTCTCTGAGCCTGACCATTAGCAGGATTTGAACGCGCAAACACTTACTGGGTACATGCGAGTTGTATAGCTGTAGGTAACCCCCTAAAAGATCTTCTTTGTTTGATGGTTGAATAGAGCGCTGCACAATGGTTTTTTGTTTGTGTCTTTTTCTCTTTTATATCATACCGGAGCAAGATATCTGGAGGAACCAAAAGGAAAAAAAGCCCCCCATTCCCAGCATAAAGGTAATTTTTTTTTTTTTTTTTTTCAGTTCTAGCATTTCTAATTGTGTCCCGGATATCATTAGTGGATGTGAAGAGTTATTTCATTAATTATCTAACTCATTTAATGGACTGTTATCACCTATGGGATTAATATAATATTTAATTGGCGGCCATTTACCCATTAATTCATCAATTATTTGGCTAATCCATCAGGTCGAGCCTGTATTGGCTTTTGGAATTTATATATCCCCATATGCATCACTGGCATAAACTGGATATTTCCTATCTTTGACACATTATAACACATACTTGTTTTTACTCACATTTTGAAGCACTTTATTTATTTAAAACACATTGTATCTACTTTTAACACATTGTGTATTTATTTATTTATTAAATTGGTTACAACCTCATTGTAACTTGAAGTTTATATATATTTTTGTGCACCTGGGATTGTCACGCAAGCACTTATATATTTTACTATACCACGACATTTGTCTTTTGTCTTTTAACCTCACCTGCTGATCTAAATAGACTAAGGTTGATATTGCGCACTATTTATACTCTAGTATTTATTTGCAATAGCAAGGATAGGTATCCGGCAACTCGAACCATCCACACTTTTAGCAATAGCAAGGATAGGCAGCCGGCAACTGGAATGATCCATACTGTAGCAATAGCAGGGATAGGCAACTGGAATGATCCGCACTGTAGCAATAGCAAGGATAGGCATCCGGCAACTGGAATGATCCATACTGTAGCAATAGCAAGGATAGGCAGACGGTAACTGGAATGATCCACACTTTAGCAATAGCAAGGATAGGCAGCCGGCAACTGGAATGATCCGCACTGTAGCAATAGCAAGGATAGGCAGCCGGCAACTCGAACCATCCACACTTTTGGCATTAGCAAGGGTAGGCAGCTGGAATCTGAAATGATCCACACTTTTAGCAAGAGCAAGGATAGGCAGCCAGTAACTGGAATGATCCACACTGTAGCAATAGCAAGAATAGACAGCCGGCAACTGTAATCATTCACATGCAATCATTTTTTATTTGCCACAGGGTTAGTACAGAACAAGAAAGCTTATACATTTTCGGCCCACAGCCGTGGACCAAAATGCGTAAACTTTCTCTTTTCTGTATTCACCCTGTGGTAAATAAAGATTATCAAATGTGGATGATTCCAGTTGCCGGCTGCCTAGCCTTGCTATTGCTAAAATGTGGATTATTCGAATTTCCGTCTGCCTATCTAAACATAGATTTACGGTATATTCAGACAAAAGTGTAAATAAAGTGGGGACAGTCGATGGACTACAATTGGTCTTTTTCTGCGGTCACTCTTCTATGTTTTTGTTATTTGCCTTGTGGCTCAATGCATAAGACTTATCTTCTGACTGGTGGTAAGTGCCCCACATTGCAGGTTTCATTTGCACATCATTGACATCGGTCAGTGCCGTAATTGATGTATCATAACTTGTTAAACTAGAAGAAGCAGTTCTAAGTGGCTTAAGTTCAAGGTAAGTGCGGACCCTCCAGTGTCAATTTCCTTCACTTGTCTTGTCTGAGACCCGTCTGAATTTAATTTACTGAAATGTTGATGTGTGGGGGAAAAAAAAAAAATGCTTCTATTTATTTAAGGTACTGGATGAATTGGACGCACTCAACCTGGAGCTGAAAGCCAAAACCTTAAGCTATAAAAATCTGAGCACAAAGGTGGAGCAGCTGCGTATACAGCATGGTGAGGAACCCCTTTTCCTTTTATTACTCCTACCATACAAGGACCAATGGGTGCTTGGGTCAATAAAACTGTATACATTCCATTAAAAAAATTGCTTCACAGTAATATGCTTACAGCCGCCATGTTGCTTTTGTTATGTCACAGGGATTCTCCTGCGGAAGAAGCGTCGGGAAAAAGATGGTCACAAGGACCCTCTCCTGGGGGAGCTGAGCAATGTTATGGAAAGTGCCCACAGGCAGATCAGCTCTCTGAACAATGAAATTTTTGAAACCAAGCATAAGCAACAGCAGTTGATCAAGGTGGCGGAGATCCTGGGTGCTACCCCCATGGATTTAGCAGACAAAAAGGACGCTTATAAAGAACGGGAAAAGAGCCCTCTCTCTCCTCGGGTGAGCAGTATTCAGAGGGTCTGTTCTTCAGGCAGCACTGAAATTATAACTTCTCCTTTCAGTGGCTCTATGTTTTCTTTTGTTTCACGAGCCATATTTATATTTTGTGGAAGTTATTCCAATTTATTTTTTTTTTTTTTTCAGTTTTTGTTTGCTTAGATTCTTCTTCTTTCTTATCTAGGACTCCAGTAGTGATGCAAAATCCAGTGGAAGCATCAATGAGAAAAATGACTCGAAGACAAGCCAGGACTCCAAAGAGAGGAGCGACTCAAAGTCCAACAGAGACTCATCACCTGCGACTAACAAAAAGGCTGACGTTAAGCCCAAGGGCAGATCAGATTCATTAGGGGACGTTTCCCCTTCCGCCAGCACTCGCTTGTCTGAAAAGGCAGAAGATGACGTAAAGCATAAACCATCTTCAAGATCCCCAAAACGCCGCTCTGACAGGAGGAGTAACTCAGAAAGCAGCTCGTCTAGCTCGTCGGATTCTGAGGAAAGCTTGAAATCATGGGACAAATCCAGGTCAAGAAGTTCACGATCTAGTGCTGCTCCTTTAAAGGTCTCCCCCAAGAAAGAGGACCCAGCTCCCTTTGAGGTCGGGGACATATTTGAGTATTATGATTCTGGGGGACATTGGTGCGAGGACTGCAATAGCTTATCCATGAATGTACTCGAATTTCTCCTACATTTCCACGAAAGGAAGCACCATGAGGTACGGATTAGAGGATTGCCGTTATTTCTCGGTTTGCCGGTGGAGGGGATTTTTTTTTGTCTTTATTGTGGATAAATTGTGGTACTGGGTGCACACATGGTAAGCTTATTTATAAAACCTGTTTAAATTCTCATCATATCTGTATCTTCTGTGTACTGAAATAGAGTTTGAAGCAACCGCAAAGGCCCTGGGTGAAGACAAAAAAGACTGAAGTCAGTAGTTCAAAGAAGCAGAAGTTGACTGTCGCTCTGAAAGGTGAGTCACCCTGTGTACATGATCAGTAAATGCAACAAGAGCTCAGTCATATTGTATGTCCCTGACATTTCTGTACTCGACCCCCCCTAGGTGCAGAATTCATGGTTCCAACTAAAGGCTTTTATTGCTCGCTTTGCGATCAGTCCTTTCCAGATCACGTAGAAGCTGATGAACATCTCCGAACGTATTCTCACAATGAAAAATTCAAGGTTTGTTTGTTTTTTGTTTTTTTGTTTCCCATAAGTCTTCCGTTGCTCCAGAAACTGTACATGGTTGGGTGAAGGAATGCAGGAAGATTATTGGCAAGATGAATATGCAGCAGTGGTGTGATGTCGATTAAAGCTGAACTTTGTCTTTATTCACACCTGTAGAAAGTTTTCTCCTATGTTAAAACTGACTACTCTCAATTCCTTGCAAACTTGCATATCTCCACTGTATATTCTTTGAACCTGCAGCAGCTGTTTTGAGCCTACCTTAATTTACTGTCTGACTCACTTTAGTTGCTTCTCCTGATCTGTACTGTTGGGCCTCCTCTTACAGCTATTCACTTTCTCTGCCTTCAGTAATTTTTGGCCTTCATCAGAGGCGGGCTTAATCTTTAGGGTTTGTCCGTCACTACTCCCATTCCCAAGTATTATGTGAAAGAACACATCCCTGGCCTGCTCCTCCTCCTTACTGGCCACTGGGTGCTGCAAAATGTACCTGTGCAATCTGCTGATCAGTTGCTAGATTATTTAACACAGCAACTGAGCAGCAGAGTGTTCAGTGGGCCAACAGGAAAGAGCATGGACATCTAAAGGGATGCTGGTGATGTCGTCTTTCGTGTAATGCTTGGGAACGGCAGTATAGCGGCTGTGAGCCACCCTTTAGGATGGTCAGCATTTATCCAAGATCCTGCCAAGAAGCAGAGGACTGTTCGGGAGGGCCTTTGAGAGCAGATCTGAGGCAAGGTGCAGTAATATTTTACAGGAGCCTGCTGGCCCTTGCCACCAGTTTTGATCTTGCTACAGAGCCAGCAGAAAGACCAAGATGACATCACCGCGTTTGTAGGAACGTCTTGAAAGAAAAACTGATTGATAAACTTAAATTGCATGTTGATCATTGGAGGAACAAGGGAAGGTATTCTATGCCTACATTCAACATCTGCTTTAAGAAACTTTGAAGAGGGTTACACTAATAACTCGACAGAAAACGAACGATACCTGTTTTTATATTGCTTCGGGAATGCCATTGCTGTCTGTAAGAGTTTCTTTATTTTGTATTGCTTCACCCAAGCTTGGATAAAAGAGGAGGGTGCATGAGTAGTGCTACAATTGGTAGCGGATCTCTCATTCCAGGAAAATGTAACTGGTGTGCACCTTAAGATAGACAACCCCCCTCCCCCCCAAACCGACAAAACAAGCTGAGCTGTAAACACATTCCAGTCATATGCTAAATGTGTAAAATTCAACTTGCATTTCTTTCTCCTTTTTCGAGGCACTTGTGTCATAGGCGGTGCTTCCCAGCGGGTCCCCTGGGAAGGTTACGTCGCCAGACCCCTTAAGTGATGTCTCCTGGGTAAACTTGGAGATTTCGGGGGTAAAAATGCATTTTTTTGATGCCATGGTGATCTTATGCATGTTATTGTTTATACGTTGCCTTAGCTTCAGCATTAAGGGTGTCCAGTGGCATAAGGACGCACACCCTGTCATCGTATAAACAATAAGTAACCACACCAGATCTCCATATAGTGCAATCGCAAGATTAGATGTGGATATCATTAGTGGGCTCGCCCAGAGGACAAGAAAGAAGTCCGCCACCAAAAACCTATATTTTTAAAATGGCAGCTTGGGATTTCAAGCATGGGGTGGACAGAAACTTTCACATGTACACATCGTTGCTAGGATTGGCTTCTATGTGCAGCAGTTTATTTGATCCTAAATGTTGGTTTAATTGAATGAGGGAGGGGGGAAACTGTCCGCATTATAACTTCCCTTAAACTATGTTGTAAAACTATCAAAACTTCTGGTCTGCCATGTTGGGACATTTTTGCAGCCCTCAACTGCCCAGATCTGATGTGTTCTCCGTTTTTCTTGTATGATCCTGCAGAGGACCATTTGACTAGCCTTTGTTTTCACATGACTTGCCTACACCCTGATGGGCATTAATCTTGGAATGGAAAAAGCAGCTTTGTAAGTGCTTCCAGTTCAAGTGAGCAAAGCCTGGTCGTGTATTCTGTGTTGAAGAGCAACACCAGTGTTCAGATTGGTTCTCTTTTTCAACAATCTTGAGACCAAGTTCCTATGGTTTTTGTTACTTGATCAGCACTGGAGGGAGCCCAGAGCAGCAGTTTCTCTAGAAACGGTAAGCATTTTAGCTGATCTATTTTAAATGTGTCCATTAAAGCACTGATGTGAATAGATGTGTGGGTATGTATCCACCTCCAAATACTTCTGGTAAATTAATAGGCCTGTTTTTAAATATTTAGATGCCACTTTGATACTTTGCTAGAAAGTTCTGGTTCCTGGCACTCAAAATACAATTGTCCCTGGTCTAAGGACCAGTTCACACCACATGCAGTCCCGTGCGGGTTTTTTTTCTGCATCAAAAACGCATTGAAAGTAGATTATGTTTTTCAATGGCATAGTTCACACCAGTGCTTGCAGTTCCAGTACCTTCTAGAAATTTTTTTAGAACATGCTGCATTTTTCCTGTACTAGAACGCTGTTAAACACATCAAAAACTCATTGAAACACATGTCCTTAAGGTTAAGAGGAAAAAAAGGGGGGAAAATGCACTGGAATGCCCCAAAAACGCACTGGAACGCTTTAAAAAAAGCTCATGCTGAAAAGCATCTGGAACGCACCTGGACTGCTTTTCTATGCTGTGAACTGGCCCTGAGAGTCCGATGTACAGCAGAAGATCTCTAGATGGCAGCCAATGTAGTTAATATCATTTTCACAAAGACTTTCCACATCCAGCCAGGGGCTGTATACTTGTAGAAATGTGGCAAATTATATGCAAGTTCAAAACCTTTTATTTTGGATATGGCAGGGGAGCGTTAAAACCCCTGTCCCATTCACAAGAAATTTCTCTTCACTTGACACGCAAGTGAGAGGAAGTTTCACAAATAGGGTGAATCTTGAAGACAGGTTTTATCTTTTAGATGTACTTTAGTGCTGAACGCAGTATAGGACATGCTGGAGGCATACCTTTTTCTTATTGTATGCCTGTCGTCTCATTTCCTTTTTATATCTCCAAATGCTGGTTATCCCCCAATATCTTGTCTCTCTGTTATGGAAATTCAACAGCTTCCATGGTCAATCCATGGCCTGCCTTCCTGATGGCCAGCATTTGGTCACCAATAAAAAGGAACTGGGTTTGGTCCAAACGAAGTCCAGCAGAACCTGTGGAAAGCTGTCGCATCCCTGCCAGGCAACTCGACTGGGGCATTCCCTGCCCTGCAGCTGCATGTACGTAAAGGGGCCGGGATGCTTGTGACATCATCTGCCTACAATGGCCATATTGGGTCAAAGTTGTCACAAGCACCCCCGCCCCCTATGTGTACCTAAAGCTGCGGGGTGGGGAATGCCCCAGCTGCAATTGACTGGGCTGGTAGAAAATGCGATAATGTGACTGACTGCCAAGCTGTGTTTTTACAAATTCAGACCTAACCCAGCTCATCCTTCGTCACCGACCAGAAGAAGCAAAACGAGGCAATATGCAGATTGCCTAACAGAGCACATGGAATTTTTAGGTTCACCAGGTTCTGTGAAGATAAACCTGGAGTTGCCTTCTCTGTAGACCTGCAGATCACCTTGGAAACTATAAGCACTGGTTCACGTGAGGGTCTCAATTCAGATGTACTGAATGCTTTGCAAATACTTGTTAACACTCCACTTTCTGGTGTTCACACGCTGAAGTAACTTCTGTATGAGGTCTGATTTTTTATTTTTTTTTCCCTTCTTATAAGCAACAGTGTGATGCATTTCTATTTTTGGTTCAGTTACATGAATTAAAATCACATGCTCTATTTTTTTTTTTTACAGAAATATACAGATGAAAACATCAATTATGAAGTGTCTCGTCGCGAGCGAAAAAAGGCCAGCTTGTCCGCAGCCCAGGAGGCGGCGCGCAAGCAAGCAGAACAGAAACGTAAACTGCAGAATGAAGAGCACAGCCGATCAAAGAAAGCAAAGAGAGACCATGAGGCGAACAAGGGGGACAAGAGCCACAGCAGGCGCAGATCACACACACCTAGCTCGCCGGTCAAGACTGAGCCAAAACGGAAGTCAAAAACACCAGATAAAGAGCCAGTAAAAGCCCCCACGTTTGGAAAGTTTACATGGAAGCCAACAGATGACAAAAATCAAGCGGCTGGTAACACAGAAAAAGTTGAGGGGGCAGCAGTGAAAGAAAAAGAGGAGGAGGCCAAAGGGCAAAACGCCAAGCCAAAGGGAATTGAAATTAAGCTTATGGGTAAACCCAGCAATTCCCAGGGTAAAACTCTTACTTCATCTTCCAGTACTGCATCTTCGACATCCTCCACACTGACCACCGCTTCCATTGCTGCTTCTTTTATCACACCCACTTCCGATGCCCCACGTATCAAAGTTAGACCAAACCTACCAGTTCCTTTGGCTCTCCTAAGAAAGGCCAACATGACTGTAAACAAGCCTGCCCCTCTAAACACGTTCCTATCCATAAAGTCTGCTGATGCCACATCCAAATCCTTACCCGTAATGAAAAGCAGTTCTCAGACCATTCTGTCAGAAGATATTGTTTCTAAAGCTTTTGAAGGTGAAGAGGTGGTTTTAAAAAAAGAAACTCAAGAAACCAAACCACAGCCTATACAAACGGCCACAAAAAAGGATGATGCTAATAAGAATTTAGCACCGATTCCAACGCCTTCTCCCAAAACCACTACTACATCCCAGCCAAATAAGGGCAATGAGTTGTATGATATGCTGTTTAAAAAGGTACCCGCAGATGCTCTTCAGCAGGGTGCCAAAGCGAAGGCTGGACAAGGCAGTAAAGCAGCACCTTCTTCAAAACCTGCATCGTCCACAAATGCCTCAAAAACCAGTTCACGCAATTCTAGTAAGTTAACAGAGAGCAAAAGTTCTGAGAAACTCCAGCAAGAAAAAAGCACTTCGCAGTCGAGTCAAAGTCCAGGCCATGCAGCAGCTCCCCGAATATCTGAGGCTCAGAGTAAGAATGTCACAGGCAGTTCAACGAACAGTACATCCAAAGTTCAGAAACTAATCGGGCCCATACCAAAGAAGGGCCCTGTAGAAACAAAGACTGTTTCTAAACCTGAAAAAGCAGCTTCTCAAGCTGGACAGGGTTTTTCTTTGTCAATGAACCCCCTGACTGGTCGGCTTGAGTATTCATCTAATCAAGTTTCAAAACCTAAGGAAGTGCATAAAATGAAATCCCCGGAAGTGCATAAAATGAAATCCCCGGAAGTGCATAAAATGAAATCCCCGGAAGTGCATAAAATGAAATCCCCAGAAGTGCATAAAATGAAATCCCCGGAAAATAATAATATGAAACCCCCGGAAACTAATAATATGAAACCCCCGGAAACTACTAAAGCAAACCCCCCAGAGGCCCAAAAAGTTTCGGTTACACATATTCAGACTGAGGTTATAAAACCATTGCATTCAGTAGTGGTAGTTGAGCCATCAAAACCCTCTTATAATTCAACTTCCAAACTGAACCAAAAATTTAAAAGGGAGCCGTTGTCTCTGCCCACCTCTTTGTTTGGTCACCTATCAGACCCAGGCTGTAAAGACATAAAAATCACACGTATTGCAACTCCAAAACCCACCACTGATATGAAAAAATCTTCCTCCTATAGTGCTTCTATCAATAACCAAACAATGCAGCAAGAACTTGAATCCTACTACAAACTAATAGCTACTGAAGAAGACCCTGCAGATCTAATACCTTCTGAAGACGAAGATCCGGAAGCAGAGGTTGCAAGTGCTCCACACAAGGTGGAGATTCCAGAAAAGAAGATGAAACTAGAAAACCCTCCACCTGCCATGAAGGCATCCGCTAATCCCATGGTGGCCAGTGAAGACGTTGATGATTCTGATATGGCTTGCGAAGTCCCTGATGGCCCTGCGAGTAACTTTTCCACCTCAGGACTGGGAATGGTACAATCCAGTTATAGTTTTCCCCCAACCTTCGGGACCAAATCCAGACAACCTTACAACCACTCGCGTGGAATGGTTTTAATGGATAGAGATTATACGAAGAAAACTTCAACGAGCACCACTGCAACAAGTTACTCCGTGGAAGAATTGGAGGCATTAACCACGTGTGACTCGGATTAGACCTGCGTCCTGCATTTGGAATAAAATTTATCCATTTGGAATCTAAAGGAGTAACTGAGAACCCAGATTAAATGTGTAAATATGAAGTTGTCTGCCAGGGCTTTAACAGTTACATGATGACTTTTCTAGACTAATTTGTTTAGTTGTGTACTGGTTTATGTTGGCAATATTTTTTTTGAGTAAAATGTGGCTGAATGTTTTTTGTTACAGTTCACATTTTGTTCATCGGTTTGTATTTACTTTGACATTTCTTTAATGTTCATAAAAAATAATTTTTTTTTGACTTGTAAGTAATTCTGTATGTATATTTTCTGATAGATGAAGATCCATGGCAGTTTTTGAAAATTACTCTCCTGGTTCCCTTTTTCAGTTACTCAAACCAAGCTTAGAGGTGTGATGGTTTTTAGCAGAGTCTGCTCTCGGGAGGTCCAGGAGAACCGGCTTGTATTTCTTATTTGAATTGCTGTAAATATTCCCTGTTGGATTGCCTTTATAGACATGTCTCAATGTTAGGTTTCATGTTCTTTAAGCTGATATGTTTGCATGTTTCCATATTATCTCAGATGTTCCACTGACTGTGGATAATGAAGGACGTCCTGCTATAGCTGGTAAGGTTACAAATGAGTGGGCACTTTTTTTTTATTTTGTTTTTGTTCCCCACAGGACCTGTTGTTTTACTTGATTTATGTCCACAGATGACTGCAGCGTTGCGACAATAATATGCCTCCCTGTTCCTTGCCAACAGCAAAAGGTGGCCTGTGGATTTGACTCTTGTATTTTTTCCTATTTTACAAAATGCATATTAAATCATGTGTTTCAATTAAAGGTGATCCATAACAATTCATCTTCATGGGTTTTCTTTTGCTTGTATGATTATTTGAAACACTTGGCCTTTTCCTTCACAGTGTACATCTAGAGCAGGGACATCGCATCAGCATTATGATTGACCATGATATATTACTGTATAAATGTATCTACTCTTTTATCATATTAAATAATTGTCTCTGCAGTTGATTATTACTGGTTTTGGCAATAACTTATGATACCAGTGGTGTGCAACTCTTTTAAAGTGGAATAGAATTGTATTATGATAATTATAAGCAGATGTCCAGAGCACCCCCTCCTCCTTAAATCATATATCACGACCCCCCCATCGCCGTCAAGAGTCCTCTATCTGCTGGGGGCAGAGCTGGTAAGCAGAAAGCACAGGGTCTGGAGGAGGTCTGGAGTCAGCTGTTGGAGTCTGCCGAATGCTGAAACCAGAAGAGGGGGAGATGAGAGGGTGCTACAGACGCAGGATCTGTAGGAGCACTCCTGAGGGGGGGGGGGGGGGGGGGGGGGGGCAGCAGAGACCAGCCTGTTTGCATTTGCATGGAGCAGCGCAGGATCTGGCAGAGGGGCTCTGTCCTCTGATGCCAACTGCTGAGGCAAGGCGGGAAAAACAAGGGGGAGGGTGCTGCAGTTACAGGAGAGGTTATAGACTACATGAAATGGCCTGCCGGGCCGAATTACACCCCTTGTGCTTGACTCATGTGAGCTAGAGTATCCAGGATTTTTCCACTCTAGATTCCTGTATAAATTTATGAATTTGGTGACCGTATAGACCCAAAAAGCCGATTTAAAAAAAAAAACGGAACCTGCAAGGCAAAGGCATAATGAGCTAGTATGCATAGCATACTAGCTCATTATGAATGACTTACCTGAGAACGAAGCCCCCGAAGCGGTCCTCCTCCACGATCTTCTGCGCCACCATCAAACCCGGAGTGACTTCCGGGTCTCGCCGCTCCAGCGCTGTCATTCGCTGGAGCGGCGATGACTTCACTCCTTCGAATGCGCACGAGAACGGCATATCGCCGTTATCTTGGCGTGCGCCTGCGCGCCGCTGTCTACGGTGCATGCGCCGTAGATAGCGCTGCCTTTTTTCTTTTCTAAATATTTTTCTAAATATCTCTTAAACCATGTAGGTTTAGGAGATATTTATTGGACCTACAGGTAAGCCTTAATCTAGGCTTACCTGTAGGTCAAAGTGGTTTGTAAGGGTTTACAACCACTTTTAAAAGTACTTTTACTGAACCAAGATACTTAAAGGGGTTGTAAGCCTTCGTGTTTTTTCACCTTAATCTAATAAGGAAATTGGCAAGGTCTGCCTGCGTGTAGATGTGATTTCCATTTTGGAGCTTGTCAGCAAAAATTAAATTTTTGTTGCAAGGGATGCCAAAAATGTGACTGGTATCTTAGAGCAGGCTTCTGGGAAAATCAGTCAGCCAATCACTTAAGCAGGAAATTGCATATCTGGGGTGGTGTTCTGTACACCATCTGTGTAAAGAAAGCCTCCAGGTTGTCAGATTACAGTGCTACAGATAGGAAAGGTCATTTTTAATAATAGTTAATTAGAATATGTCTTGAGTTGCAATTGTATACACTATATTATTTTTTTCCCCATGAAAGTGGAGTTACCCTTTTAAAAGGCTTTGTCACTCCCACCAATCTAAATTGCTTCAGATCCCCTTTTATTGCTCCTGTTTACATCCAACTTATAGCCCACCACCTGGTCTACAACTGTCTGAGCTGCCACCTCACTCATGACATCCTATTTTCTGTCCCTACAATCTTGCTTTTTTCTTCAAGATGCCACAAAAAGTGCCCTACTAAAACTCAAATGACTTCCTGTTAAAACCAATGCCCACAACTCCGTACTCCTGCCGCGTACACACGATCGGATTTTCCGACAACAAATGTTCGATGGGAGCTTGTTGTCGGAAATTCCGACTGTGTGTAGGCTCCATCGGACATTTTTTTTTGTCGAATTTCCGATGACAAAAATTTTGAGATCTGGTTCTTAAATTTTCCGACAACAAAATCCGTTGTCGGAAATTCCGATCGTGTGTACATTAATTCCGACGCACAAAATTCCATGCATGCTCGGAATCGAGCAGAAGAGCCGCACTGGCTACTGCACTTCATTTTTCTCGGCTCGTCGTACGCGTTGTAGGTCACCGCGTTCTTGGCGATCGGAATTTCCAACAAGATTTGTGTGATCGTGTGTATGCAAGACAAGTTTGATCCAACATCCGTCGGAAATAAATCCCAGGGTTTTGTTGGCAGAATGTCCGATCGTGTGTACACGGCATTACTATTGGACCCTTCTGTTGCTTTTGACAAAGTTGACCTACCACTTCTCCTCAAGACTACATTCACTGGCCACTTCATTATGTACACCTTGCTAGTACCGGATTGGACCCCATTTTGCCTTCAGAACTGCCTTTGTTCTTGGTGGCATAGATTCAACAAGGTGTTGGAAACATTCCTCAGATTTTGGTCCATACTATAGTGACCTGATAGCATCACGCAGTTGCTGCAGATTTGTCGGCTGCACATCCATGATGCGAATCTCCCATTCCACCACATTCCAAATGTGCTCTATTGGATTGAGATGTGAATGTGGAGGCCATTGGAGTACAGTGACCTCATTGTCCAGTGGTGAGATGATTGGAGATTTGTGACATGGTGCATTATCCTGCTGTGGAAGGAGCCATCAGAAGATGGGGACACTGTAGTCAAAGGGATGAACATGGTCAGCAACAATACTCAGGCTGTAGCATTTAAACAATGCTCAATTGGTTCTAAGGGGCCCAAAGTGTGCCAAGAAAATATCCCCCCCACCATTACACCACCACCCTCAACTGTTGATAAAAGGCAGGATGGATCCATGCTTTCATGTTTACGCCAAATTCTGACCCACATCTGAATGTTGCAGCTGAAATCGAGACTCGTCAGACCAGGCAACATTTTTCCTCCTAATATCTCCTGCTTTCTTACTTCCAGAACTTCTCCCACCTTCTATACTCTTATGTACCTCAATCTGTTCTCCAACTCTTTCTGCCTTTTGGGCAATCCCTCAAAACTCCTCTCTTCAGGAAAGCCTATCCCGCCTCTACGTAACTACTGAACTTTTACGTCATCAAGTTATGCCCCATAGTTAAAGTGGAACTAAACCCAACAATTTAAAAAGTTACGTTCCTAGCATGCCAGAGATGCTAAATATCACATTGGTGCTTTAAACTAAACTGTCAAAGTGATGGAATTATGTGCTAGAGCAGTGATGGCAAACCTTGGCACCCCAGATGTTTTAGAACTACATTTCCCATGATGCTCATGCACCTGGCAGTGGAGTTGAGCATCATGGGAAATGTAGTTCCAAAACATCTGGGGTGCCAAGGTTCTCCATTACTGTGCTAGACACTACCCTTATGACCCTGTTTTGTGCTAGGATTGAATTAGCACAACCTTTTATTGTAGGTACTCTTGGCAAACATGTACCCATTGTTCTTTTATGTTGTATGTTTTACTCTTGAAAACATTTTTCTCAAACTATTGAAACATAAACTAAACACTCAATTTATCAAATGGCTGGAGTCATTCTAATCACATGAGCAGAACCATGGCAGTTGCAGATCAAACAAATGCTAAGATGGCAACCTACTTGGCTAAAAAAAAAAAAAAGCATAAGAGGGTTTAGTTCCATTGTAGCTTTTGTAACACTTGCCCCTGTATTTTAGATTGTAAGCTCTCATGAGCAGGGCCCTCTTGTCTTGATTACTAGTTCAACTGTACTGTACCCTTTTTTAAATTGTGCTGTACACTGCACTGGGCAGGTAAGTATGACATGTTTATTAAAGGCCAAATAAAATGGTAACATTTGCTAAACTTTGTTGTTGCACAGGAGTCCTTGGCCACCGAAGTCTGCGCTGCACTATGTTGGTTACAGAAGAAATGGATTTGGGTAGTACAGCTCTGATAATAAATGGATTGTTGTCTACATCTAGTGTCCCTTATTGAAGATTGACGTCCTCTCGCTTTGTGTGCTGGAGGAATGATCGTCTACATTGTTAGAAATACAGAACGCCCATATCCAGTGTCCTCTTTTGTGTGGGTCTTGATCATAGTCTATGATAATGGAAACCTTCATGGCTGAATTCTAGAATCTTCAGACCGGCCGTAAATGATAGCCACAAAAAAGTGGCCAGTCTTTCAGTAGGCAGTACACAAAGGATACTTGAGCTTCGTACATAGATCGGATTTTCGGCAGGGATTTGTGTGATGAGACTGTTGGCCTAAAATACGACCGTTAGTACGCTCCATCAGACAATTGTCCAACTTTCCACCAACAAATGTTTGATGGCAGGCCAGTAAATTTTCGGCGGACAATGGTCTGTTGTCAGATTTTCCTATCGTGTGTACATAAGTTGAAGGTACAAACACGCATGCTCGGAATAAATGCTCACCAAACACGTTAGCAGAAGATACCCAAAGGGTGGCGCTCAAGTGCTGAAATTCCTCATAGTACGTCACTACGTTCGCGTTTGTTGCCCGACAATTGTGTGCCGTTAGTATGCAAGACAAGATCCTGGCACACGCCCTTCAGACAAGTCTGATGCTCTGTTGGCCAACAAGCCGATTGTGTGTACGAAGCTTAACTCCTTTAACTCGTAACACCCATTTCAGTAACATATTATGGAAGGGCCCATTTCATATTTAAACTATAGGCAATTATTTCTTTCATTTTGGAATAGTGTAAGGGAGGGTTTTTCATTATTTTTTTTTTTTTTGCCATCTATGACACATTGCAGAGATTTCCCTTCACTTCATATCCCATGGCCAAACTGGAAGTGAGAGGAAATCCCTGCAAATTTAGAGAAGTTCTTTGGGGACCCCCAGGTCACCAGAACTAGTGTTGCCATTGGAAGATTTCCCCTCTATTACTTTTTGGAGGACAACTTAAAGTACTTTCAATAATAATGGTAAACAGGACAAAGAGAGAGGGTGAATCTCCTTAACAGGGCCACTGCCAGGTGCTCTAATCCCTCTCCACCCAATCCAAAACTAAAAAAAAAAATAAAGTTTTGTAGGGTAGGTAGGAGGGTGGATGATGCAGGGTGTGTGCTAATGAGGTCAGCTGGTCAACTCCTTCCTGTGTCATGACCTGTCGTCCGACCTGGAAGTAAGGAAAAACTAATGGAAACGTTTGGAAACATGGATGAGGACAAGTGAAGTAAGTGTCTGAAGATTTAAAGGAAAGCTTTGATATTTTTTCAAAAAAGTACATTAATGCTATATTGGTACATAGGGGAGCTGGAATTTAGAGGGGAAAAAAAGGTGAACTTCTCCTTTTTAAGTCTAGTCAGACAATCAGTGAGAGGTTGTACATCCAACAGAAAAGTTACATTCCTTAAGGATGTACAGCAGCAAACCATTTCAGACCTCAGAGAAAATTTTTAGAAAATGCACGTACTTTTCATTGGTAATCAGGAGAAAAATTAAGTGCTCATAAGACTGCAAATAAGCTTTCCTTTATATAGCCACATTGTGTAAGCTGTAAGTCTTGTTAATAGCCCCTTTATCCTAACCAGCAAAAGATTAAGGCCTAATGGTCCCCAGGCAAGGTACCAGCTCTGCTCCCTCTATCGATTTTTGGTTGACCTTAAGGATTGTAATAGATATGGGGAAGCTGTCAGGCCCCTAAAACAAGTACATCCTTTTTTTCTTTTGCAGGGACAGGAAGGTGCACATCTTTAATGTTAAGGCTGGCTGCAGGTTAGCCTGAATTTGTAGGAGGATTCAGGCTGTACTTAAACCCGCCCTCTTTTTCTCCTGGCGGCCTTCCTTTTTGTAGTGACGCTCTGGACATTTTGCGTAATTTCCGGGCGACCAGCGGACATCATTTCCAGATTTCGGCGCCACAAGTTGGATGTGCGGTGGCAGCAGGAGACAGCTGTCTCCCTTTCAGGGCACAGGTATCGTCCAGTGGGGGGGTTTTAGCCAGTGCCAGGCTGCCCGCAGGGGGCTCCGTCATCACAACGTATCAGTGGTTAAGGGGGTGCTCCTTGGGCCATCCAGAGGCAGGGACACACAGCCTCTCACTTCAGGGCATGGAACTTTGGTCAAATTTCCATGTACCTGGAAGCTTCAAGAAAATGGAGTATGTATCGTTCAGGGGGTCCAATGGCAGGCTAGATAGATTCGCAGTCCGGACATGGGGCATTCGGTTAAGGGGGCACGCTCCTCATGAATCCGGGGGGGGGTTACTTTGTATGCTGGGGGCTTTAGGAGCTGGGTTTGTGTTTGGCATATAGCTACAGGGGGAGGGAGGTCTGGTGTCTGCCCATGCAGGTTTGGATGGGGCGAGCAGGTGTACTAGAACCTGCCAGATGTGGCATTTTCCCTGCATCATAACTCCTTCAAGGAAAAAAAAAAGGGCAAGAGGGGGTCAGGCTGGGATCACGCGATTCGCTTCTCCTTGTCTTTATGTATTCATTCATGTATTTTTATTTACAAACATGCCTTGTTCAGCAGCCATCTTGAGTTAAATTCCACATGTCTTGATCACATCTGTCATATATTTTTCTTTAGGAGACTGGTTAAAGTGTGCATATGTTCTGCCAGTTTGTGTTCAGTTCAGTGCTCAGTGTCATGTGTCTAGTCATTGTACGATTTGGTTTCACAAGTTTCCACTGATATATTGTACACAGGTTCCCTTGGTGACGGTCACAAGGTAGGTCAGGCTGGGGTAGGGACTTTAGGTAGGTTGCTTGGGGCTTATGTATGTTAGAGCCATCAAAACGGCACTTGTTCAGGGCCACATGAGGGGGGGGGTGCTGCGGCAGCATGTTCCACACTGGTCAAGTCATCAGTGCAAGGCACCATGCCACAGTCATGGGGTCGTTTTGGTTGGGACACTAAGGCAGCACGACTTCCACCTTCCTTCAATCGGTTTGGCCGTATACCACGTCATGATGGGTGGGCTAGTGGGGGCACCTGCCAGGGATTCCAGGTATCTCACGGATCGATGGCCTGGTCAATTATCACGTCCTGTCTGACCCTCCTCCATTTAAGGGTCATGCACCAGGGATACACGTTAGTCATGCGATTTGTTGTCGCATGATGTTACCTGAGTTCATTCAGCCATGCGTTATGTCAAGTATTTAGTACCCTTTTTCCTTATAATTGTTGTTCCTGTTTAGCAAACAAGGGCCTCAAAGTATCTCTTTCTTCCAGGTTTCAGTCTAGCTTAGGTAAGTGTTTGTTGGTTTATTTTGATATAGGCTGCCATACACACACACACACACACACACACACACACACACACACACACACACACACACACACACACACACGGGTCATGGTTATTTTAGGCCTGATGGCTCATACCACTGCGGGGTCACCCATCACGTTTATGGGTGTCATCGGATTGAGATGTTTAGTTTTTTTTTTTTTATTAATTGACTTGTGCAGTGGCAAGTCTCCTAATCCGCTTCATGCACATTCATGTCGCGGTCATGCATCATGTCTTCTCGTAGGTTTGGGTTACGTAATGTTGTCTGTCATGCTTTAGGTTACTCGGTTTGGTTGCAGGGGTCTGACACATGTTTCAGTCCCCCTTATACGTTATATTTCAGGGTGAGCATCGATCGCCAGGCGCAGACCTCGTACGTTTAGTAAGAAGTATTCTCGGTCAAAGGTAAGTCATGATTGCCATACATTGTTCACTTCATCGTACTTTGCCTGCATGTTTCAGGCCACGTTTCGCCACTGCGGTATTTACCTATTACGTCTTGGGTTACAGCGGGTTGAGACGATCGTTTTTAATTGGCTTGTGCAGTGGCAAGTCTCCTCATCCGTTTTTCAGTCAGCTTACGTTAGGCCATTTCATTCGTTAAGATTCTTTACACTACTAGTCATGTTGAACCTGACACGTTTTCATGTTTCTGTAGGCCTGAGTGAATGTTTTTAATTGGCCTGTTGCACCGCAGGTTACTCGGCCTCCAAATTTTGGAATGATGTACAATTTCTTAGGCACATAATGGATTGTTTCTAAGGAAACGGGAGACAGCTGGAGGGGTTAAAGAGGGTTGTTTAGGGTCGGGTGGAGTCAGTTGGTATGTGATGTGTGTGTTTTTGTTGGTTATTTAGGTCATGTCTCAAGCAGCGGACATTGAGGACTTCCATCCCTCCTTCTCCATCTGGGGGTTTGGGACATGACGGCACACCTTCTGAGGTCCTGGACAATTCCGAGACTGATGGAGTTACGTCGTAGGGGTATTTCATACCCAGTGTCAGCCCGCACGGCGGAACTTTTTAGACTTATTTCCCAGCACTTCAGGTTCCAGTGCTGAGCAGGTCACCCTGCGTACGGTCGCTTCGTCCCTCGCACAGATTCACTCCACCCTAAGTTCTCTGGCAAGCTCATTTCAGGAGTTGCGGTCCAGGGTGGAGGTTTTGAAGAGCCGTCTGAGTCTGGCCCCAGTTGGATCTTGCGATTTCTGGCATTTCAGCAGGTTCTGGAGTCCCTGTGGTTTCAAGCGCCATGTCATTGGCTTCAGGAACAACCGCTGGTGTCACCTCTGTTACCCCGCCTAATTTTATCCCCAGGAGTATTAGGAAAGACATTTTAGAAGGAAAGGATGTTAATTTGGCATCTTTGTTGATTGCTGCCCATGATGTGGCTGATAATAAGGCTTATGCTGGTGGTGATGTCAGTGATTGTGAAAACCAGGGACCACAGGCTGAATCGCAAGCTCTCTGAGTTTGTCTTGACGTTTTGCATGTTAAGCGATATTGTATGCTCAGTGAGTCCCCATAGGAGGGAGGAGCTGGACCATTATCTTTATGCGGGGGTACAGCTGGGACATAAGTTTGGCGGAAAATAATCGATGATAATCATAGAACGCCATGCCCCCAAAGCCGCTGCCATGTTTGCCCAACATCAGGTAGTCACAGTTTGGAGTAAGTTGTATACTGAGCTATTTTGCTGGGTTGAGGTCACCGGTTTGTGCAACATGCCAGTCTTCGTATTTTCTGGGGCTTGTCTGACTTGCTGACCAGATCACCTTTCGGGAGGCTGTTCGGCGTGGTCCTCAAAGCAGCCATATATTTGGCATTCTATGGGTTCCTCAGGCCAGGCGAGTTCACGTGTGCTCACAATTAGCCAGTTGGTTAGACATCCAGATCATTTCTGGTTACATTTGGTTGCGTGCAAGGCGCAGCAGTTTGGGGCTGGTACAGGTTTCAGGTTCTAAAAGACTGGCAGTGCCTGGTGCCCCGTTGCAGTTTTGGACCAGCTCATGGTGCTGGTTATAGACAGACCTAGGGATAGTCCCTTGCTACCCTTCCCTCATGCTCCCCTCACAGCGGCACAATTTATCAATGTGTGTGTGTGTGTGTGTGTATATTGTGGATTAGCATAACATTAAAATACTGTTGTCAGCAGTTCTCCGTAATAAATAAGCTCTCCTGTCTTCCCTAAAATCATATGTTGCAGCCTCCATCAGTTTCTTCAGCAATCAAAATCAAAGGATTGTTGGATTCCTGCAATGTGGTTCCATTCTCTTACCCTTTATGTCTCTACAGGAAACAGTAAGGCCCACGTTCACACCTGTGCAATTTTCTGCTTGACGCTCCTAAAACACTCAACAAGCCAAATGCTATTAATTTCAATGGCACCTGTTCACATCTAAGCGTTTCTTCGCCTGACGCAAAATGTCTCAAAATATCTTTTGAGTGTTTTGACACTCATTTTCTGCTCAAACTGCAGTTTTCCAAGCCTAATTTCCTCTCCCTCTCCTCCCCCTAGTTGTTTGTTTCTATTGGCTAAACAAAAAAAGCCTGAAGCTGTAAAACGGTTGTAATACGCTTAAAAAAAATGCTTAAAATGCTTAAACATCAGTAAATCGATATATGCTCAGGTGTGAATGGAACTTAACAGTTCAGGGGCCAAAGGATAGAACCCGAGCATGCAATGGGGGACACAGCCCCCCCCCCCCCGAGACTCCCAAAAATTCACTGATTTACTTGGTGTAAAGAAATACCAACACTTTCATCTTCCACATAATGATATCGCCACATATTCCTCCTTTCTGCGACTGTGCTATCAATTCTATAATCCTGTATTTCACCTCATTGCTCTAACGAATTTAAAGCAGTGCATGTACAGTTGTGCATTGCATTCAGGGTGGATAAAAAAAATCAATGATTTAAAAAAAAAAATCTTTTTTTTTTTTTTTAATCTGATTTATTTGATTTAAATCTGATTTTTTTTTTTTTTTTTTTTTTTTTATCAAATTTATCTAAAAATAGTTTTCTATTTAAGATACATTAATAATTTATTGAAAATAAAAGTGTGCACTAAAACCGGTGCTGTCGCAGGGTGATGCTGCAACAATACCTGATAATAATGTGCCAACGTCCCAAAGAATGATTGCGAAAAAAAGAATACCTAATGCTTGGTGGACTTTAACCACTTCAGCCCCGGACCAATTGGCAGCCAAAGGACCAGGCCCCTTTTTGCGATTCAGCACTGCGTCGCTTTAACTGACAATTGCGCGGTCGTGCGACGTGACTCCCAAACAAAATTGGCGTCCTTTTTTCCCCCCCCACAAATAGAGCTTTCTTTTGGTGGTATTTGATTGCCCCTGCAGTTTTTTTTATTTTTTGCGCTATAAACAAAAATAGAGCGACAATTTTGAAAAAAATGCAATATTTTTTACTTTTTGCTATAATAAATATCCCCAAAAAATATATGAAAAAACAACATTTTTTTCCTCAGTTTAGGCCGATACGTATTCTTCATATTTTTGGTAAAAAAAAAATCGCAATTGGCTATTATTGATTTGTTTGCGCAAAAGATATAGCGTTTACAAAATAGGGGATAGTTTTTATAGCATTTTTATTAATATATTTTTTTTTTTTTTACTAGTAATGGCGGCGATCAGCGATTTTTATTTTTTTTTTTTTTTTTTTTTATTGTGACTGCGACATTATGGCGGATACATCGGACATTTTTGACACATTTTTGGGACCATTGTCATTTATATAGAAACAGTGCTATTTAAATGCTCTTATTCCTATGTAAATGACAGTGAAGGAGTTAACCACTAGGAGGCGGGGAGGGGCCAAGTGTGACGTGTTTTTTTTTTTTTTTTTTTTTTACACAGTGGGGGGGGGGCGTGGCTTTACGTCTGACATCATTGATCGGCTTTCCCGATGACAGGGAACAGCCGATCAATGACAGGCAGAGTAGGAAGCGTGGGGAGAGGTTTGTTTACACAGACCTCTCCCCGTTCTTCAGCTCTGTGACCCGATCGCGGGTCCCGCGGCCGTGGTCACGGAGCGCCCGACCGGGTCGTGAGCGCGACTCCATGGCTAGGCAATTAAAGGGTACGTCAATATACGTGCCTTTGCCTAACCGTGCCATTCTGTAGACGTATATCTACAGGAGGCAGTCGGGAAGCGGTTAAAGGCACAAGAGTACTAAATCTAAAAGATAACAAAATTATTTTTTATTTTTAAACACAGTAGAAAAACAGTTGCATGTGCAAATGCCGTAGGAGTCAGTGCTGTTTAGCACTAAATTTATGCTGTACGCTGTTCGCTTCACGCTCTCATATAAGATTGCAGTCTGTGTTAGGACTGCCCTGGATGCATCCACCAGTGCCTGATTCGACTGTCTGCTTTTAAGATTTGATCGGATTACAACCAATGTTTCAATGTGAGACTGGCCATTTATATGCTACTTGTGAATTGCATGTACTTGGTTGCAAGTTATCCAGTGTCATAAAGTTGCTTTACCAGCAACCTGACAATTTTATACAAATCCTGTGCTTATCCCTATTCTGGCCATCTACAAACCTACAAATTAATTGCTCCTGAAGAAGCGCTATTCCAAAGGGCGGAACATGTCGAGCTATCGTGTTCAATACAACCAAATGGACCTACATGCCTGACTCCCCTTCGCAAACAAGACTCGGCATACTTTTGAACTACTTAATGCACTTACCGTTCAATCGGTGGTTTTGTATTATTTCTGTACTATATATCTGATCTTGAGTCTCATTGCAGGGTGTCAGATCTAGCCATATGTAGGCCCTATTGCTTATATTTTCTCAATGTACTTTGATTGTTTGCACATGCAACAGTTTTTCTACTGTGTTTAAAAATAATTTTGTTATCTTTTAGATTTAGTACATTAATAATTTAGTTTATTCAGCATGAAATGGAGCTTAGTTATGTAGCGTGAGGCTGTATATTCTGCAATAATTACATTTTTGCTAAACTCCATTCAATGAATCCAAGCTCTGCAAGCTGCATTGATGTATTCACACAATGTCACAGTAACCATGAAATAAAACAAAGTTCAGGAATATTCCTTTATCCCATTGTTTTGCAAATCTACGTACACTACAAACTGTATGATTGAATCGGTTCTGATATCTCTGTTTTACTAACCTGACAGCTTATTATTCTAAATGGGAAACCTTTTATTTTTTTTGCAAATATTAAATATTCTAACTACCAGCAAGAATGAGTCCTTGCATTTAAAGAGCACCTGTCATTTCAGATCCATCATGGCAGCGCCTGTTAGCGGGCATCCACTCACTGCTGCCGCCACGTCCCTCACTTTGTTGTGTCACTGCCGCATCACCAGCCATCCCATTAAAGTGACTGGGACTGTTGGTGAGTCAACAGCGGGTCGGAGGAGGAGGAGGAGGAGGAGGAGCTGCTGCTGCGGGACAGATGACAGTTGCTCTTTAAAAAATTATGATTTCAATCGAGTTGATTTTAAAACCTTTTCAAGCCTTTTTACTAGTGATTTAAATCCTGATTTAAATTGACTTGATATAAATCAAATCCACCCTGATTGCATTGCCATTTATTATGAATGAATTGCACCTAAATTGTAATGCACCACAGTGTACAGGTGTGAACAAGCTGTGTGTGTTGCTGTGTGGCATAAAACACTTCAAATTGAATAAGATTCTTAATGCAACACGTGAAACGCACAATATTGAATATCCATGCAATGCACCAATGAGAATTGGCTCTTGCAGAGGTCCGGTGCTGGAACATAGAGGGGAGATAAGAGACTGGAGCAACCGGAGATGTGAGAATAATATCTCCTATTACTGGGAACTTCTTTTGGCACTTTTTTTGGCTGATGATGACATCGCTTCAAGAATTATGTTAACTGTTGAGTCGGAGGGCAAGATTTAAAGGAAATGTTATCCATTTTTTTTTTTTTTTTTTTATATAATGTGTATATATACATTATGTTAAGCACTATAAAAGTTCTTAATTTTGTTAGGTAAATATGCAATTTTGTGTATTTTTATATTTGCATTTAACGCACATAGAGGCACATGAGAATATTGTTACCTTTTTATATATTCCTAGTCTTGTGTTTATCTGCATTACAAACATTCAATCTTCAGATTTGATTAAGATGAGTAAAATCAGGGCTTTTTTCTCCGAAAATAGGTGCAGAAACGCTAACTTCTGAGTCACATCTTGACTCCGC
Source organism: Lithobates sylvaticus (assembly GCA_028564925.1). Lineage (NCBI taxonomy): Eukaryota > Metazoa > Chordata > Amphibia > Anura > Ranidae > Lithobates > Lithobates sylvaticus. Next base: position 23,302,975 of record CM053028.1, on the reverse strand, counting down.
CTCCTACCCACCTCCGAGCACCACCTGTTGTTTCCACCTCCAAGCACCACCCCTGGTTTCCACCCCCTACTCGCCTCCGAGCACCACCCCTGGTTTCCACCCCCCCCCTACTCACCTCCGAGCACCACCCCTGGTTTCCACCCCCCCCTACTCACCTCCGAGCACCACCCCTGGTTTCCACCCCCCTACTCACCTCCGAGCACCATCCCTTACCTCTGCCCCCTACCCACCTCTGAGCACCATCCCTTGTTTGCGCCCCCTACCCACCTCCGAGCACCATCCCTTGTTTCCGCCCCTACCCACCTCCCAGTACTGCTCCTTTTAGAGAACACAGAGTCAAATATAATTTTGTGGTGCAAAGTAATTTATATGGAATTTGTTAATGTTACCAAGCAATAAAATAGACACCCCCCCCAGCAACAATAGACCCCCCTCCCAGAAACAATAAGCCCCTTCAACAAAATACCAACGAAGCAACAATAGACCCCCAGCAGCAACAAAAGATCTGAGCAGCCATCCTCATAAGACTCCTCTCCTCAACAGTAGATCCGTTCTGGCAACAGTTGACCCCCAGCAACACAAGTCCCCCCAACAGCAACAATAGACCACCACACAAAAAAAATTGATCTCCAGCAACAATCGATCCCCCAGCACCCTTTGTCATTACCTACATTCACTAATGGAGGTGCCGGAACTGAGTTCCCCTGCGTTCCAGCTGGAAAAAAAAAACCCTGAGTAAAAAAAATGAATACTATGTTCAGCAGATTGAAGGTGCATAGAAGAGAAATGATCTGTATATGTATTAAGCTGGAATACACGTGTTCTAACCCCTTAATAATCTCAGCTAGGTTCGTGTTGGAGATGAATTAATCGATGAATGAAGGCTGAGATGTACCCAAACCTGATGAAACACGTTTGTATTGCCCTCTTGTATGTATTTTGTACTCATGTCTGAGTATTTCCTTTTCGGTCCCGGATTGGCATTTAAATATTCAAGTACACAGTACATATACATTTTTTGTTTGTTTGTTTGTTTTTTTTTTTTTACAAATCAGAATAAGATGCTGATTCATATTTTCAAGTGCTCTCATCTGAAGACTTGTGCTTGGTAAATCTTGTATTTTTCATGTCATTTAACTTTTTTCTTATTCCTTCCTCTTTTAGCCTGTCTCCTGGAGTTGGAAACTATAAGGAATCCATTGCTTGCCATCCCAGCAAGGATCCTAAGTTTTTACAAACTAAACCTTGTTCCTGTACTGATTAGAGTGGAACCTTGGATTATGAGCATAATCCGTTCCAGGAGAAGGCTTGTAATCCAAAGCACTCGCATGTCAAAGCGAGTTTCCCCATAGAAGTCAATGGAAATGAAGATAATTAGTTCTGCATTGACTTGTATTATGTTAGTTTTTGAGTTAATTAATATTTTAAGTGATAAACGTTTCTGAAAATATATGTATGTATATGTACGGTAATAAGTGATTGGTCTCTGAAGGTCACAGAATAACACAAGAGAGCAGAGAGGAGTCGTTCTGCTGTGTAGGTACATCTATTTTTGAGTTACTATGTCAGTATAATGGGTGGAGTTATGCTACTTATCTTTAGACTGAACCATATTAGGTATATATGCAAATATGGGTGGTACATTATGAAACAGTATAAGAATGGAGTAGGGTTATGGTAGAGGGGAGGACGGGAGGTGGAGAGTGTGAAAGGAGGAGAAGGGGTGAAGATGTAACATCAGAAGTCTCAACCTCACTCTGAGGCCATCACCATGCCATATTTTACCAGATATCAGTCTTGTCTTTGCTTATCTTTCTGAAACAATAAACAACCTTTTTGGAAATATTCGACTGAGAAACTGATTCTCAATAGTATTGGAAATGCGGCCTTGGATAAAGACATACAAATCTCCTCTACAGACACCCTCTAGGAGAGAGGACATTGATTTACATATTATACAAAGACTGCTATTTTATCCAGAAACGCCCTGTGAGTATGTAGCCCAGGGGTCTCAAACTGGCGGCCCTCCAGCTGTTGCGAAACTACAATTCCCATCATGCCTATGCCTGTGGGAGTCATGCTTGTAACTGTCAGCCTTATAATTACACCTTTTTACATATTACATGCAATATCACATGTGGGGGGTGGGGGTCGCCGGAGAGCCTCGGAAATTCTCGGGAACAGCTCGGCTGAACTCAGAAACCCTTGGAAATGTTCGGAAATACTTGGGAACCGAGTATTTCTGAACTGTTCCGAGTGTCACCGGTGCCCCCGCACCTCTGGCCAAATGCGGTACTGCACACCCCATTGGCTTGAATCCTGCTCATTTTGCGAGACAACTAGACATGTGCGATTTAGTTTTGTACAAATCGAAAATTTGTACGAATTTCCATAAATTTGTACATTCAGGAGGATCCGAAATACGAATTGCTATGCTTCCGAATTATGTACGAAATTTCGTTTATGAATTTCAGATCCAAATTCCTAACTAACATTCGTAATTGTTACGAAAAATTAACGAACCTAAAAGTTAAAAACCCAGGAAGTCAGCACAGGGATGGTGGGAACTCCTTATAATGATAAATTCATCATAACGAACATTCGTAATTGTTACGAAAAATTAACGAACCTAATGAAAATTCGTATTTCGGACATGAATTACGAAATACAAATTAATTCTAATACGGAACGGAACAAATTTATTGATGGCGCACATGTCTAGAGACAATACTTGCAGACCGAGTCAGGATTTAAAAAGTTGCTTGTCTTTCAAAACGCTCGTTAACCGTGTTATTCGTAAACCAGGGTTCCCCTGTATTCTACTTCTCCATTCTGTCAGTATGGGTCCAGTTAACCAATAGATGGTCTAATGGAACGATTAAAAAAAACAAATAAAAAAATCCCACCAAAATTGCTTCCCTGAAGGCCCTGCTATTGAAAGCTCCGTCTGGTGTTGTCACTTGACTGAATGCTGAAGGAGGGAAAACTGGAATGAATTTACTAAAACCGGAGATCGCAAAATCTGGTGCAGCTCTGCATAGAAACCAACCGGCTTCCGTTTTTTTTTTTTTTTCCTCAAAGCTTAAATGAACAAGCAGAAGTTAGAAGCTGATTGCTTACCATGCACAGTTGCACCAGATTTTGCACTCTCTCTAGTTTTCGTAAATCAACCACACTGTGTAGGCTGAGCCTATGATTGGTTGGACGAGCCCGTAGGTCAGTGTTGCAATCCTTTCACACTTGGAGAAGATAGTAGTAACAAACTCTGCTGTGTATTTAGATGTAGTTAAGAAAGAGTTGATTTCACAAAGGGATTAATTTATTCAGACTGTTGAAATAAAAGTTTTTTTCTTTTAATTTTCTCCGCTTTTCGTTTCACTTCATTTTTATTTATTTTTTTCAGTCTCTAATAGCACAAAATTAAGAATTGCTGCTTCAAAGTAAAATGCCCAGCAAATGCTCATGTACTCCATGATTCTTTGGTGATTTGACATCATCGTAATAACCTGGGCCACGTGCTGCAGATTACACTGGTCGCAGCTCTCCAAGAACCTGCATATGGTGCTCATACTTTCCTATTCCGAACACACCAGCGTTATCCCCGCCAGACCCGAATACCAGCACTGCTCTCAACAAAGTCCCTCCTGCTCCTTGTACCAGGAGCTGTTCAGACCTTTAGGCCTGATTCACACCTATGCAGGTTGCATATTCCAGGTGCATTTTGCGTTTTTCAATACACATTTGTGATCCATTCCATCAGGGGTGCCCAACAGCTGGCCCGCAGGCCACAGGTGGCCTGCGGCACCCTCCGATGTGGCCGCCCCGTCTTGCTCTGAGATGGCGGGTCAGCAAACCCAGATCGCCGGTTTCCGACCCGCCATCTCCGAGCATCAGCGCAAAGAACGGAGCCGCTGCTAAAGGAAGCAGAGCCGATGCTTCCTGTATAGCGCCGTCTCCTTCACTGGCGGAGTGATACCAAATGTACTCCATCTGTGCCAGGAAGCATCGGCTCTGCTCTCTACTGCAGCCACATGCTTCTGTCACCCTAATGCATGGGAACCTGCGATCTCAGACAGCAACCAGCAGTGCCAGAGCCAGAAGTACCAGTACCTGCCAGCAGTAACCGTCAGCAGTACCAGTACACGCCAGCAGTATTAGTACCCACCAGCAGTACTAGCACCTGTCGCAGTACCCAACAGCAGTACCAGCCCTGGAGGACAGCCACCAGTTATAACCACCTGGGGGACAGCAGCAACCAGCTGCAGGAATCCTGAGGAAGAAGTGAAGATTGAGGTCAGTTGAGGTGCAGGTAAACCGCTGTTCAGCCTTCAGCCCCTTTCACATGATCGGTCCGATCGAGTCTGCCTGTCTGTTTTTCAGGTGGACCTAATCGGACCCTCCATTCACCTCCTGTAGAGCGGCAGATGTAAACAGACACTTGTCTGATTACACCCGCCTATCTGCAATCCGATCTGCTTAAAAAAAACAGAAGGGGATCTGTCCCCTTCTGTCTGGGCAGATCAGAGGGCCCTTAGGGTAGATAGAGCGGGCTGTATCTGCGCTACATATGGACACAGACCTGCCATCCGCCCGCTATGTTCATTGTGGGCCGCGACCTGTTACCAAGTCACTAAAGTGGCGCTCGCTCCTCAAAAGGTTGGGCACCCCTGCATTAAAGTGTATAGAACCAAAAAACAGAAAAAAGTCCCTGGCCCTTTCCATAAAATGCACAGATGTGAACTACATCCATAGGAAACCATGTTAAATGAACTGTAGTGTGTTGAAAAACTGAAAACACACTTAACCACATGCCGACCGCGCTATAGTCGAAAGACGTCTACAGCGCGGTCGGGTTTTCCTGAGTGGACGTCCTCCCAGAAACCTGCTCCCGCGCGCCCCCCTGGGGCGCGCACTCGGGAACATCCGGGTCCCGAGGACCCGGCGCATCACGGTAAACAGCCGCTAATAGCCGCCGTTTACCACGTGATTGCTCCGTCAAATGACGGAGCGATCACATGTACACAAACCAGCGTCACGTCATGACGCCGGTTCCTCTCTGTACCGATCGGTACAGAGAAGGGAGAAGCGGAGAGGGGGAGAGACGGGACCAGCGCTGTGGGCTGGATGTGTAGTGCCCACAGCGCTGGTCAATACACTGCCACCACTGTGCAATGATCTGCCACCACTGCAATGCTCTGCAAACACTGTGCAATACTCTACCAATACTGTGCAACACTGTAATACTCTGCCAATACTCGCCAATACTCTGCAATAATTTTTAATAGAAACAAAGAATTTTTTTTTTTTTTTACCGAATTTTCAGTATTTTTTGATTTTTAGCGCAAAAAATAAACCCAGCGGTGATTAAATACCACCAAAAGAAAGCTCTGTTTGTGTGAAAAAAAGGACACAAAATTCATTTGGGTACAGTGTTGCATGACGGAGTAATTGTCATTCAAAGTGTGAGAGCACCGAAAGCTGAAAATTGGTCTGGTTAGGAAGGGGGTTTAACTGCCCAGTGGTCAAGTGGTTAAAAATGCATAGGTGTGAACCAGGCCTTAAAGGGGTTGTAAACCTTCATTCATTCTCCTCCATTACCCCCCGCTTTTGTACATGAGCTTCTGCTCCTGCAATGGTTTGCTGGCTGGTGGTGAGGAACATAATAAGGTAGTGATTGCATACTGTTCACTCCCTTATTCACCTTAAAGTAGGCGTGTAATAGAAGACATGTGAACCATCAATGTCAGACCTTCAAGTGACACCCACTGACTGGGCCCATCATATTCAACCAACTGCACCCCAGGACCAAGTTTGCAAACAGTGATAGTTGTTGTTGTCCCTTCTCATCCTTTAGCAAGATTCCTCTAAATTTGATGCTTATTTTGATACCATGGGACTTTCACCTGCGACCGAAACCAATTTTATTTTGTGAATGCCCTCCATGGACTGGGTGTCTAATTAAATGTTAAATACAGTGCCTTGAAAAAGTATTCATACCCCCTTGAAAATTTCCACATTTTGTCATGTTACAACCAAAAACAAATGTATTTTATGTGATAGACCAACACAAAGTAGCACATAGTTGTGAAGTGGAAGGAAAATGATAAATGGTTTTCAAACATTTTTACAAATAAATGTGAAAAGACATGACACTTTGCTACAATGTAAAGTAGTGAGTGTACAGCTTGTATAACAGTGTAAATTTGCTGTCCCCTCAAAATAACTCGACACACAGCCATTAATGTCTAAACCGCTGGCAACAAAAGTGAGTACACCCCTAAGTGAAAATGTCCAAATTGGGCCCAATTAGCCATTTTCCCCTCCCCGGTGTCTTGTGACTCGTTAGTGTTACAAGGTCTCAGGTGTGAATGGGGAGCAGGTGTGTTAAATTTGGTGTTATCGCTCCCAGTCTCATGCTGGTCACTGAAAGTTCAACATGGCACCTCATGGCAAAGATCTCTCTGAGGATCTGAAATAAAGAATTGTTGCTCTACATAAAGATGGCCTAGGTTATAAGAAGATTGCCAAGACCCTGAAACTGAGCTGCAGCACGGTGGCCAAGACCATACAGCGGTTTAACAGGACAGGTTCCACTCAGAACAGGCCTCGCCATGGTCGACCAAAGAAGTTGAGTGCACAGCGTCATATCCAGAGGTTGTCTTTGGGAAATAGACGTATGAGTGCTGCCAGCATTGCTGCAGAGGTTGAAGGCATACTGTAAATACACATGCAAACATACACATAGCTCCCAACTGTCCCTGATTTCGAGGGACTGTCCCTGATTTGGAGCAATGTCCCTCTGTCACTCATTCCTCCTCATATGTCCCTAATTGTGGTCTGATCTCTATAGTTGTATATAAAATGCACTTTTTATCTATCAAAAAGTGTTTCCCAGTGCTAAACCTTTCATCTGATTTCTAAATTGCTGCATTTGTAAATTCCAAAAGCCAATATAAAGGAATAATAGTGGTAAAAAAAAAGCACTTGTGAGTTTAACCAACCTTGTTTTTTTTTGTACAATTCTCCTTTAACTACCTGAGATCCGCGCTATAGCCGAATGACGGCTACAGCGCAGATCTAATGTGCCGGGACGACGTCTATTGACGTCGTCCCGGCCACGAGCTGCCTGCGCGCCCCCTGAAGGGCGCGCGCGGCGCGCTCTGTGATCAGCGAGTCTGTGAGACTCGCTGGATCACAGATCCGAGTAGGGGGTCGATCCCGACCCCTTACCACGTGATCAGCTGTCAGCCAATGACAGCTGATCATGTGATAATAACAGTGCTGGTAATCGGCTTTTTTTTCCTCCTCGCGCTGACAGCGCGAGGAGAAAAAAAAAAAGCAGATCACCGGCGGCAGTGAGAGGGACATCAGTCCCTCTCACTGCAATGTGCCCAATCCATGGTGCCCACCTTTACCCCATTAAAGTGCCGCCTACCAGTGCCCACAGTGCCATCTCTCAGTGCCCACAGTGCCAGTGCTGCACATCAGTGTCACCTGCCAGTGCTCATCTGTGTCACCTACCAGTGCCCATCCGTGCCCATCAGTGCCATCTTTGCTGTCCCCATCAGTACCGACTTATCTGTCCCCACCAGTGCAGCCTATCAGTGCCAACCAGTGCAGCCTATCAGTGCCCACGTGTGCCGCCTCATCAGCGCATATCAATGAAGCAGAAAAATTACCTGTTTGCAAAATGTTATATCAAACTATTAAACATGATTTTTTTTTTTTTTTTTTTTTTTTTAATTTTCCATTTTTTTTTGTTTGTTTAGCAAAAAATAAAAACCCAGCTGTGATTAAATACCACCAAAAGAAAGCTCTATTTGTGGGAAAAAAATGTCATTTGGGTACAGTGTTGTATGACCGCGCAATTGTCATTCAAAATGCGTCAGCGCCAAAAGCTGAAAATTGGTCTGGTCACGAGGGGGGTTTAAGTGCAAAGTAATCAGGTGGTTAAGGGGGCGTGGCAAGGGGTGTGTCCTATGCCTGCATACATTTGCTGATAGGTGTCCCTCATTCCCATCTCAAAAAGTTGGGAGGTATGCATACATGTGTTTTTAAGCTTTGAGGTGCACACCCTAATGCAATAGGCCAGTGATGTGAACCTTGGCACTCCAGATGTTTTGAAACTACATTTCCCATGATGCTGAACTACACTTGCAAGAGCATCATGGGAAATGTAGTTCCAAAACATCTGGGGTGCCAAGGTTCACCATCACTGCAATAGGCTGTGCACACCTATGTCAGTACCTATTCTGTGTTGGTGACCCATTAAGCAGAAATGCATACAGTCGATTTTGGATCTTCCGTGTTCTGTTAATGCATCAAACTGTAGCCATGAATTTCCCTTTTACAGCAAGCTTTCATATAAAAGTGATTGCTGCACAATCACTTCTACAGCCCAGAAACTGTGCGCCGCCTCCTCCACCATGTGATTCCTGGGCTCACTTGTGCCCTCTGTGAACCTGGGACATCCAGTGTTGTGTTCAGCATGGAGAGTGGAGGAGAGAAGAGAAACATCTGATACCTTGTCTCCCCTGTGATTAATGAACATGGTAGCGCTCAGCAATGAGCACTTCCCATGTTCAGAGCTGTCATACTGCGGCAGGGAAAGCAAATAATTGAGTATGCATACCTCCCCAACATTTTGAGATGGGAATGAGGACACCTACTAACAAACGTATGTAGGCATAGGACACGCCCCCCCGCCACACCCCCTTAGCCACTTGACATCCATTTTATTCCTTTATATTGGCTTTTCAAATTTACAAATGCAGCAATTTAGAAATTGGATGAAAGGTTTAGCAGTGGGAAACGGGGAAAAAAGTGCATTTTATATACAACTATAGATTATAAGAGAAAAATTTAATTTAGCACTTTTAACCACTTCACCCCCGGAAGGATTTACCCCCTTCCTGACCAGAGCATTTTCAGCACTGCGTCATTATAACTGACAATTGCACGGTCGTGCGACGTGGCTCCCAAACAAAATTGACGTCCTTTTTTCCCACAAATAGAGCTTTTCTTTGGTGGTATTTGATCGCCCCTGCGGTTTTTTATTTTTTTGCGCTATAAACAAAAAAATAGCGACAATTTTGAAAAAAAAACGCATTATTTTTTACTTTTTGCTATAATAAATATCCCCCAAAAAATAAATAAAAAAATTTATTTTCCTCAGTTCAGGTCGATACGTATTCTTCTACATATTTTTGGTAAAAAAAATCGCAATAAGCGTTTATTGATTGGTTTGCGCAAAAGTTATAGCGTCTACAAAATGGGGGATAGTTTTATGGCATTTTTATTAATAATTTTTTTTTTTTTTTTACTAGTAATGGCGGCGATCAGCGATTTTTATCGTGACTGCGATATTATGGCGGACACATCGGACAATTTTGACACATTGGGACCATTGTCATTTATATAGCGATCAATGCTATACAATTGCATTGATTACTGTAAAAATGTCACTGGCAGTGAAGGGGTTTACCACTAGGGGGCGGGGAGGGGTTTAGTGTATTCTAGGGGCGTGTTTCTAACTGTCTGGGGGCGTGGCTGTGTGTGACACCAAACTGATCGCTCCTCACCGATCACAGGGAGCAGACAATCAGTGTGCTGTCATTAGGCAGAACGGGGAGATGCTGTTTTTTTTTTTAACAGAAAAGTTTTTTATTTTATTAACAAACTAGACAGTACAACACAACATACATCATACAGAGGATCCGACAGTAGGTGCTCAAGTGCACAACAGTATTTAGCATACTAAACAGTCATCAATTCTTATTCAAATTTTCCTCTGCTTTATAACAAACAGTTGGTGGAGGATATCACCAAAGTAGGGTAGCAATATCAGCAGTGAAGGAAGCTTGTGGATAGCTGCACAGGATAAGTGAAGGTATCGGCTGAGGGGGGGGGAGAGAAGGGCATCCGCGGGCGTAGGGGGGGAGCCCCCCGAGAGAGGCCAGCTCTCCCGAGTGGGACCCCCCCCCCCCCCCCGCCCGGGGAGTGGGGGAGGAGAGGGAAGGACGGGGAGGGGAAGGGGGGGGGGGACATAATTAACCATATGCATCCACCCAACAAGACCAAACCTTGTCATATTTCTGTGGGCAGTTCCTGCTTTCATAAGTAATACGGTACAAGGGTAACACATTGTTAATTGCTTTCTGCCATGCTTCCCTGGATGGGGGATCTTTTTGCTTCCACTTGAGAAGAATCTCTCTACGGGCGTAAAATAGAGAATATGTAAGGCACAGTTTGACATATCTATCCCCGGCTATATCCTCCAAATGGCTCAGGAGCAGGATCGGGGAGATGCTGTTTACATCGGCATCTCCCCGTTCTTCAGCTCCGTGACACGATCGCAGGTATCCCCATGGTGATCGAGTCCGTGGGACCCGCGGGGACAGTCACGGAGCTCGCGGCAGGCGCGTGGGCACTGCAAGAAATTCAAAGTAACGTACCGGTACGTTACTTTGCCCAGCCGTGCCATTCTGCCGATGTATAAGTACAGGAGCCGGTCGGGAACCAGTTAAAGTATAACTAAAGGCAAAACATTTTTTTTTTTTAGTTTTGGATGGACTGGAGAAGGATTAGAACCCCTGTCAGTATTTATCGCTGTCTGTGATCCCGTTAGGGAGATCCACCCTCTCTGAAGGGAAGCCTTCTAATGGGGGCACTAGTTCTGGGGACCTGGGGGTCCCCAAGGAATTCCCTTAATTTGTAGGGATTTCCTCTCACTTCCTGTTTGGCTATGGGACAGGAAGTGAAGGGAAATCTCAATAGGACACAGATGGCAAAAAAATAAATAAAAAAAATCAGATGGGTTATAACCCTCCCTTACTCTATCCAAAATGAAAAAAAAAGCTTTGCCTATACTTTTACTTTAATATCCTTTCATATGATGAGTTCTGCCTGTCTACTGTCCGCCTCTTTCCACAACTCCTCTGCTGTTTACTATTAATGTCTAAGGACTACATATCCCATGGTACCTTGCTGCCAGCAAGCAGTGATTCTTGTCCTGTCTCCGCCTCCTGAAACTCCTCCTCTCAGCACCTCCATAGTTCAGAAGTCTGACTCTGTATAATGTGTGACCCAAAAGTGCCTACTCACTATGTGTCACAGAATTCAAGGGAGTAAATGTGTGGGAATATTCACAATGTAATTCTACAAACTTCAATATCATTCGGATTAAAGGGGTTGTAAATAGACATGTGCAATTCGTTTAGTTTTTTTTCGTTATTTTCGTTCGTTCGCTTTTGTACGAATGAACGAATCGTTCGAATCGAACGAATCCGATTAACGAATCGTTCGAATTGAACGAATCCAAAAAACAATGAAAATCCGAAAAAAAACGAAAACAGGAACAACGAAAATGAACGAAAAAATTCGTACATTCGTAACTTTTTTTTTTTTGTTGAATTGGTAATTTTCCGTGTCTCTTACAATGGCGTTGCTTAACGTGCTTCGAATGGATTGAACGAAAAAATTCGTACATTCGTAACTTTTTTTTCGATTCGTAATTTTCCGTGTCTCTTAAAATGTAATAATAGCATACACATTACATAAAATTATGAATTATGCTCCGATTACGAATCTACTAATGTATGAATAAATACGAATGCGTCCGAATTTCGAATAAACGAAAATTAAACTAACAAAAAAACGAATCAACGAAAAAATAACTCTTACGAATGTACGAATCGTTACGAATACGAACACCGACGAATCAACGGAAAGGAAAAAAAAAACGAAACGAAAATAAACAAATTTTTTTTTTTGTGCATATGTCTAGTTGTAAAGGTTTGCATAAAAAAAAAATAACAAACGTTATACTTACCTGCTCTGTGCAAGGGTTTTGCACAGAGCAGCCCAGATCCTCCTGTTCTGGGGGGTGCCCCACCGGCACTCCTGGCTCCTCCCTTTCATCGGGTGCCCCCACGGAGAGTCGCTTTCCCTTGGGGCACTTGTGCGGGTGCACTCCCGAGTCCCTCTGCTGAATCTATTGGCACAGACAGAGGGACTCTGCCCCGCCCCTACTCCCACCAATGGCTCCTGCTGCTATTAATCTATCCAATGAGGAGAGCGACAGCAGCTGGAGCTGGGCTTATGCACATCGCTGGAACGGATGGGCTCAGGTAGGAAAAAGGGGGGATCTGGGCGAAGCTGCAGCACAGAAGGTTTTTCACCTTAATGCATAGAATGCATTAAGGTGAAAAACCTTGAGACTTTACAAACCCTTAAATAGGAGTAGGCTAGAAATAATTGAAGTACAATGCATGGGTCTCTGCAGAACTTTTTTCGGTGGGGGGGCACTATTTAAAGGTCACCCATGCTCCACCCCTTTTTGACAATGTCATGAAGGGGAGGGACTTAGTCATCATATAAGGCGCAGGCATGCAAAGGTTTGAGAAACCTGATGCAAAAGCTTAATAGAAGGATCAAGCTGCCATTGTCTGATTAGCAATTTCTAATCTGTTTTTAGCCCCTACCCTGCTCCGCCCCCTAAACACACCCTCGTAAATTATCTAATGAAATTACACTGTTAAATGTTTTATACAGAATTAAGTTCCAAAAATAAATATTAACAACGCCTTTAACAATATTAACATAAAGCATATCAGTGCAGCCTCATCAGTGCCGATCAGTGCAGCCTCATCAGTGCCGATCAGTGCAGCCTCATAAGCGCCCATCAGTGCAGCCTAACCGTTCCGCCTCATCAGTGGCCATCAGTGCAGTGTATCATTGCCCATCAGTGCAGTGTATCATTGCCCATCAGTGCAGTGTATCATTGCCCATCAGTGCAGTGTATCATTGCCCACCAGTGCAGCGTATCTTTGCCCATCAGTGCAGCCTACCATTGCCCATCAATGTAGCCTACCATTGCCCATCAGTGCAGTGTATCATTGCCCATCAGTACAGCGTATCATTGCCCATCAGTGCAGTGTATCATTGCCCATCAGTACAGCGTATCATTGCCCATCAGTGCAGCCTACCATTGCCCATCAGTGCAGCGTATAATTGCCCACCAGTGCAGCGTATCTTTGCCCATCAGTGCAGCTTATCTTTGCCCATCAGTGCAGCACATCTTTACCCATCAGTGCAGCGTATCATTGCCCATCAGTGCAGCGTATCTTTGCCCATCAGTGCAGCGTATCATTGCCCATCAGTGCAGCGTATTATTGCCCATCAGTGCAGCGTATCTTTGCCCATCAGTGCAGCGTATCATTGCCCATCAGTGCAGCGTATCATTGCCCATCAGTGCAGCGTATTGCCCATCAGTGCCCATCAGTGCAGCATATCAGTATCCCTCAATACGCCTAATACAGTTCCTTCTGTTTGAACTCCCATACGTACAGCCCCATCAGTGCTCAGCAATGCACCATGGAGGAATCAGGAGTTAGACTCTGCCAGCCGGATGACACAGAGGCGCTCAGGGTCTGCCGGCCGGATGACACAGAGCGGGGTTCTCCCGTTGAGATGTGGCTTGTGTATATGAATAGCCAACGCCATTATTTGTAAAAACATTTTGAAAACCATTTATCATTTTCCTTCCACTTCACAATTATGAGCCACTTTGTGTTGGTCGATCACATAAAATCCCAATAAAATACATTTACGTTTTTGGTTGTAACATGACAAGATGTGGAAAATTTCAAGGGGTGTGAATACTTTTTCAAGGCACTGTACATGACTTTGCTTCATCTTTTCAAATTTACAGGGGAAAAAAAATGAGAATTTATTGTGTTTGTGTGCACTAAACTTTATTTTATTGTATCTTTTTAATGCTAATATTGTGCAACATAAAAAATGCTTTTTATTCTACCTTTCCTCTACTTTCAAAAAGAAAAAAAAAATGTTTATGAGTTTTAGGTGCATTTTTAAATGTAAGAAATTCTAGCCTGTGTGGAAAAAAGGCTCCGGCAGCAAAAATGATGAAAACAGCGCCATGTGTAACATACATTTAATCCGCCATTGCACAGAGATGTCTGTTATAGAGTACTAGGATCGGTAGATTCCTCTTCAGCACCTCTAATGTCTTGTTGCTTAGTGTGCTGAAAATTGTCCAATGTTCCCAAGGTGCAAATCACAAAGCAGCCTGCAGAGGGCGACAAACACCAGTACATATTTACAATGGCAACCTCTCATCTTCTGTCTTGTACTTGCTTCAACCACTCTACCTCTGACATACAGTGGGGACGGAAAGTATTCAGACCCCCTTACATTTTTCACTCTTTGTTATATTGCAGCCATTTGCTAAAATCATTTAAGTTAATTTCTTTTTCCTCATTAATGTACACACCCCATATTGACAGAAAAGCACAGAATTGTTGACATTTTTGCAGATTTATTAAAAAAGAAAAACTGAAATATCACATGGTCCTAAGTATTCAGACCCTTTGCTCAGTATTTAGTAGAAGCCCCTTTTGATCTAATACAGCCATGATGAGTCTTTTTGGGAAAGATGAAACAAGTTTTTTACACCTGGATTTGGGGATCCTCTGCCATTCCTCCTTGCAGATCCTCTCCGGTTCTGTCAGGTCGGATGGTAAACGTTGGTGGACGGCCATTTTTAGGTCTCTCCAGAGATGCTCAATTGGGTTTAAGTCAGGGCTCTGGCTGGGCCATTCAAGACCAGCCACGGAGTTGTTGTGAAGCCACTTCTTCGTTATTTCCTCCCTCCCTTTGCCTCAGGGTGCCCCGATGTTCCACTTTGGCATGTCAGCAGTAAGTGTGACCCCTCGCAAGTCACATACGGCCTGGACGTTTATCCTGCCCTGACCTGCTCGTGGGTGCCACAGTTGGGGACCACCCGGAAAAGTCGAGGGGAGTTTTATGAATTCCCATGCAGAAAATCACCCTACGCACCACACGCATTCCGGTAAATATGCGCACTAAAGCTGTGTTATCCTGTTGCCACAACGCATGGATACAAATGCGACATATCTACCAATATTTAATATTTAACTGAATAGTTGCTGTTATGCTGTTTATTTTCTCTATTCCAACAGACAAAAACACTCTGAAGAAGACCTAGACAATTACAGGTCGAAACGCGTCAGATTGGTGCATCATATTGACCCCCCCTGTTTTATCAGTTGAGGTGTCAGGTGCTATCTGTTGGCCTTGCCTGTGTGTGTATTGTATATTTTATTCTGTATGGGCTTATGTTTTATATTCCACTTGTCATACATGTGACATGAATAAACATTTTAAATCTATTCCGTTATACTGAGTCTTCCACTTAATACCAACTTTGATACATCTTTCTAAAAACCATTGCTGCCTAAAAACCCCACCATTCTACGGGGAACTTTTCTTTTTGTCTCCTTCGTTATTTTAGCTGTGTGCTTAGGGTCGTTGTCTTCTTGGAAGGTAAACCTTCCACCCAGTCTGAGGTCATGAGCACTCTGGAGAAGGTTTTTCGGCCCTGTACTTGGCCGCATCCCTGTACTTGGCCGCATTCATCTTTCCCTCGATTGCAACCAGTCGTCCTGTCCCTGCAGCTGAAAAACACCCCCATGGCATGATGCTGCCACCACCATGCTTCACTTTTGGGACTGTATTGGACAGGTGATGAGCACCTGCCTGGTTTTCTCCACACACACCGCTTAGAGTTAAGGCCAAAAAGTTCTATCTTGGTCTCATCAGACCAGAGAATCTTATTTCTCACCATCTTGGAGTCCTTCAGGTGTTTTTTTTAGCAAACTCCTACGGGCTTTCATGTGTCTTGCACTGAGGAGAGGCTTCCGTCAGGCCACTCTGCCATAAAGCCCCGACTGGTGGAGGGCTGCAGTGATGGTTGACTTTCTACAACTTTCTCCCATCTCCCGACTGCATCTCTGGAGCTCAGCCACAGTGATCTTTGGGTTCTTCTTTACCTCTCTCACCAAGGCTCTTCTCCCCCGATAGCTCAGTTTGGCCGGATGGCCGACTCTAGGAAGGGTTCTGGTTGTCCCAAACGTCTTCCATTTAAGGATTATGGAGGCCACTTCGCTCTTAGGAACCTTAAGTGCAGCAGAATTTTTTTTGTAACCTTGGCCAGATCTGTGCCTTGCCACAATTCTGTCTCTGAGCTCTTCAGGCAGTTCCTTTGACTTCATTTGACATGCACTGTGAGCTGTAAGGTCTTATATAGACTTTCCTAATCAAGTCCAATCAGCATAATCAAACACAGCTGGACTCAAATGAAGGTGTAGAACCATCTCAAGGATGATCAGAATAAATGGACAGCACCTGAGTTAAAGCGGAACTGTACCTGAATTTTTTTTTTTAAAAGCCAGCAGCTACAAATACTGCAGCTGCTGACTTTTAAAAAATGGACACTTACCTGTCTCCCAGTTCCAGCGATGTCAGCAGCAAAGGCCAATCGATCGTTCGGCTCTCTGCTGTTGCCATTCTCGGTGAGGAAATCAGGAAGTAAAGCCTGCGGCTTCACTTCCCGTTTCCCTACTTTGCATGCGCGAGTCGCGCGGCGCAATGAGAATCTTCAGCGCTGTCTGCCGGGACATGTGTGTGTCCCGGCAGACAGCGCGCCGGGACAGGAAGCTGCGTAAACTCCCGTGGGAGTTTATGCCCGGAAGTGGGTGCAGATACCTGTCTTAGACAGGTATCTGCACCCCCCTGAAAGGTGCCAAATCTGACACCGGAGGGGGGGAGGGTTCCGAAAAGCGGAAGTTCCACTTTAGGGTGGAATCCCGCTTTAAATATACGAGTGTCACAGCAAAGGGTCTGAATACTTGGGACCATGTGATATTTCAGTTTTTCTTTTTTAATAAATCTGCAAAAATGTCAACAATTCTGTGTTTTTCTGTCAATATGGGGTGCTTTGTGTACATTAATGAGGGAAAAAAAGAACTTAACCACCTTAGACCAGCGCTATAGCCAAATGACGGCTACAGCGCGGATCTGATGTGCCGAGACGACGTCTATTGACGTCGTCCCGGCAACGAGCTGCCTGCGCGCCCCCTGAAGGGCGCGCGGCACGCTCTGTGATCCGCGAGTCTGTGAGACTCGCTGGATCACAGATCCGAGTAAGGGGACGATCCCGACCCCTTACCACGTGATCAGCTGTCAGCCAATGACAGCTGATTATGTGAAAATAACCAAGCCGGTAATCGGCTTTTTTTCCTGCTCGCGCTGACAGCGCAAGGAGAAAAAAAAAAGCCGATCACTGGCGGCAGTGAGAGGGACATCAGTCCCTCTCACTGCAATATGCCCAGGGTCCATGGTGCCCTCCTTTGGATAATAAAAGTGCCCACTAGCTCCACCTGTCAGTGCCCACAGTGCCATCTGTCAGTGCCCACAGTGCCAGTGCTGCACATCAGTGTCACCTACCAGTGCTCATCAGTGTCCCCTACCAGTGCTCATCAGTGCCACCTATCAGTGCCATCCATCAGTGCCCATCAGTGCCACCCATCCATGCCACCCATCCGTGCCCATCAGTGCCATCTTTGCTGTGCCCATCAGTACCGACTTATCTGTCCCCACCAGTGCAGCTTATCAGTGCCCACCAGTGCCGCCTCATCAGCGCATATCAATGAAGCAGAAAAATTACCCGTTTGCAAAATTTTATAACAAACTATTAAACATGATTTTATTTTTATTTTTAAATTTCCAACTTTTTTTATTTGTTTAGCAAAAAATAAAAACCCCAGCTGTGATTAAATACCACCAAAAGAAAGCTCTATTTGTGGGGAAAAAATTGTAAAAATTTAATTTGGGTACAGTGTTGTATGACCACGCAATTGTCATTCCAAGTGTATCAGCGCCAAAAGCTGAAAATTGGTCTGTGCAGGAGGGGGGTTTAAGTGCAAAGTAATCAGGTGGTTAAAGCGGTGTTCCGGCCGAAATTATACTTTTTAAATAAAAATACCCTTATAATACACAAGCTTAATGTATTCTAGTAAAGTTAGTTTGTAAACTAAGGTCCGTTTTGTTAGTTTATAGCAGTAGTTTGTTATTTTATAAACTTACAGCAGGCCGTGGCCATCTTAAGTGTGGGCATCTGAAGCCAGACTGTATTTCTTCCTGGATCTCATCCTTGCAGATCTCGCACATGCTCAGTGCAGCACAAGCAGTGTAATAGGTTTCAGGTCAGGTTTCCATAGCAACGGCAGTGTCAGAGGAAGTTGCCGCCCCTTACCAGGAGGCATTGCAAACAGGACATGATGCGATGGGCCGCGGCCAGGGAGGAGGAAGTGAAAAATGAATACAGCAGATATACAGTCTGTGCTGAGAAAAAAAAATAAAAAAATATCCAATTCGTTTACAGTGCACAGTTTGGTGAGGAATGCTGAAGAGTTGTAAAAGTGGGTGGAACTCCACTTTAAATGATTTAAGCAAATGGCTGCAATATAACAAGGAATGAAAAATGTAAGGGGGTCTGAATACTTTCCGTCCCCACTGTATACATTGATACACACTCCCATCCACTCCTTGTCCAATACCTTGTGTATAAATGACAGCCTAATGGTCTGGATGAGGCTAACAATGCTAACAAAAAGTCGCTCAGCCCGAGAACTTGTATCCATGTAGCTCTTTATTGAAGTGGTTCTAAAGGTTGACAGTTTTTTATCTTCATGCATTCTATGAAGAAATTTTTTATTTTTTTTGGATATTTCTTATAGCAAAAAGTAAAAAAATATATATATATTTTTTTCCAATAAATAAATAACTACTGACAGGGAAGGGGTCAACACTAGGAGGTGATCAAGGGCTTAAGTGTTCCCTAGGGAGGTGTTTCTAACTGTAGGGGGAGTGTAGTGACTGGAGGAGGAGAGAGATCGCTGTTCCTGATCACTAGGAACAGACGACCTCTCTCTACTCCCCTGACCGAACGGGGATCTGTTTGTTTACATTGACAGATCCCCATTCTTGCTCTCTGAGGAGTGATCACGTGTCGCAGGTGGACATCGTGGCCGCCGGCCACATGCATTGGATCCAGCGTCGCGCCCCCTAGAGCTCTTAAAGTAGCCGACGTACACTACGGCAGTATAATGGCGGTTAAAAAAATCAGCAAGGAAGAGGCACTAGGAAAACCTGTGGACTGGACTGCGCGCACCCAGGAGGTGTGTTTGTTATAATAAGTTAGACATGTGCGGTTCGTTTCGTTCCAAATTGATATTCGGACAAATTTTTCTTTATTCAGAAATTTCGATGTATCCGAATTTCTGAATTACAATAGTAAAGAATTTAAATGAATGAAACAAAATTTTGGACGAAATTCGAATAGTTTTCTAATCGAATTTGAATAGTTTTCTAACTGAATTCAAATAATTTTCAAATAGAATTGCCAAAGAGAATAAAATAGAATAGAAAATAAAGGAATAGAATAGAAAAAAATAGAATAAAATAGAAAAGAATAGAATAAAATAGAAAAGAATAGAATAAAAAATAAAATAATAGAATATAATAGAGTAAAAAAGAACAAAATAATAGAAAAAAATTGAATAAAAAATAAAGGGATAGAATAGAAAAGAAAAGAATAGAGTAAAACAGAACAAAATAGAATAAAAAAAAAAAAAGAGCTGAATAAAATTAAATAGAAAATAAAAGTAATAGAATAAAAAATAGAATAGAAAATAATAGCATATAATAAAGTAAAACAGAATCGAATAGAATATAACCATTTTCCAAAATTCGAATTTTCAAATAGAATAGAATAGAAAATAAAATAATAGAATAGAATATACCAATATAACCATTTTTTCCGAAATTTGAATTTCGAGAAGAATAAAATAGAATAGAAAAGAATAGAATAGAATATAATAGAAAAGAAAGGAATAGAACAGAGAAAAACAATTGAATAGAATGGAATAGAAAGAATATAACCATCTTCCAAAATTCAAATTTTCGATTAGAATAAATTCAAATTTGAATGGAATTAGATTCAAATGCAATTTGAATGGAATTCAAATTCGAATCGATTCAAATTTCCTGAGTTTGGTCAAATTGAGTTCACTAAAATAATATAATTGAGTAAAACAGAATCAAATACAATATAATCATCTTCCGAAATTCGAATTCTGAATAGAATAGAGTAGAAGAGATTAGAATATAAAATAATAGAATAGAATAAACAATAGAAAAGAATGGAATAGAAAGAATAAACCGTTTTCTGAAATTCGAATTTTGAATAGAATATAAAAGAATAGAATATTATAGAAAAGAATGGAATAGAAAGAATAAACCGTTTTCTGAAATTCGAATTTTAAATAGAATATAAAAGAATAGAATATAATAGAAAAGAATAGAATAGAAAAAAATAGAATAGAAAAACACAATAGAATAGAATGGAATATAAATAATATAACTATCTTCCGAAAATTTAATTTCCTAAATTGCAAGAGTAACGAATTTAAATGAATGAAACTCAATTTTGGATGAAATTCAAATAGTTTTCTAATCGAATTTGAATAGTTTTCTAATCGAATTCAAATCATTTTCAAATAGAATTGCCAAAGAGAATAAAATAGAATAGCAAATAAAGGAATAGAATAGAAAAGAATAGAATAAAATAGAAAAGAATACAATAAAAAATTAAATAATAGAATGTAATACAATAAAAAAATAAAGGGATAAAATAGAAAATAAAGGAATAGAGTAAAAACAGAACAAAATAGAATAAAAAATAAAAGAACTGAATAAACTAAAATAGAAAATAAAAGGAATAGAATATAATAAAAAATTTAATAGAAAATAAAATAATAGCATATAATACAGTGAAACAGAATTGAATAGAATATAAGCATTTTCTGAAATTTGAATTTCGAATAGAATAGACTAGAAGAGAATAGAATAGAGAATAAAATAATAGAATAGAATAAACAATATAAAATAATAGAATAGAAGAATATACCAATATAACTGTTTTCTGAAATTCAAATTTCGAATAGAATAAAATAGAATAGAATATAAAAGAATATAATATAATAGAAAATAATATAATAGAAAATAAAGGAATACAATAGAAAAAAACAATAGAATAGAATGGAATAGAAAGAATATAAACCATCTTCCAAAATTCGAATTTCGATTAGAATAAATTCGATTTTGAATGGAATTAGATTCAAATGCAATTTGAATGGAATTTGAATCTATTCAAATTTTGTGAGTTCGGTTAAATTGAGTTCAATAAAATAATATAATAGAGTAAAACAGAATCAAATACAATATAACCAACTTCTGAAATTTCGAATTCTGAATAGAATAGAGTAGAAGAGAATAGAATAGAAAATAAAATAATAGAATAGAATAAACAATGGAAAAGAAAGAATATATATATATATATATATATATATATATATATATATATATATATATATATATATATTTATCGAAATTTGAATAGAATATAATAGAAAAAAAGAAAATAATAGAAAATAATAGAATATAAAATAAAAAAATATAATAGAAAAGAATAGAATATAATAGAAAAGAATAGAAAAGAATAGAATAGAGAAAAACAATAGAATAGAATGGAATAGAAAAAATATAACCATCTTCCAAAATTCTAATTTTCGATTAGAATAAATTCGATTTTGAATGGAATTAGATTCAAATGCAATTTGAATGGAATTCAAATTCGAATCGATTCAAATTTTCTGAGTTTGGTCGGATTGAGTTCACTAAAATAATATAATTGAGTAAAACAGAATCAAATACAATATAACCATCTTCCCAGAATCAGAATCGAATAGAATGGAACAGAATCTCCAAAAACATGCTGGTAGGTTAATTGGCTTCTGTCTAAATTGGCCCTAGTATACGAATGTGAGTTAGGGACATTAGATTGTAAGCTCCTTGAGGGCAGGGACTGATGTGAATGTACAATGTATATGTAAAGCGCTGTGTAAATTGACAGCGCTATATAAGTACCTTAAATAATAATAATAATAACCATCTTCCAAAAATCAAATTTCG
This sequence comes from Lithobates sylvaticus, assembly GCA_028564925.1. Lineage (NCBI taxonomy): Eukaryota > Metazoa > Chordata > Amphibia > Anura > Ranidae > Lithobates > Lithobates sylvaticus. The sequence goes on along the minus strand of CM053028.1, from coordinate 23,281,060 downwards.
ATTAGAATAAATTCGATTTTGAATAGAATTAGAATCAATTCAGATTTTCCAGGTCCGGTCTAATTATGCTCAATTTGACCGAATTTGGAAAATTTGAATCGTTTCAAATTCGAATCGAACCACCTCTCCATCCATAATCCTCTCAATAAATGACAGATCCACCGTGGCTCCCCATGGTATTTTGTAGTACTGTGTAGTATACAGGATGTTTGTGTTATGTATTGTATGTTGTGTTCCATATACTGGGAGTTGTACTGTATACAAGCACTAGTGTTGGTCGAGAAGTCTGCCTCCTCCATTCTTTATTCCAGGCTCCATCGTTCGTCCATTCTGTCATCCATCCGTCCCCGTCACTTATATTATATATATATATATATATATATATATACAGTATATTTTTTCTTTGTGGACTTGCTGAAAATTTGTTTTGAATATACATATATTTATATATTATTATTTTTTTTTTTCTCACTGTGGACTTGCTGTTATTAAGAATTTTTGATATTTTGATTTTTATATTTCAATTCTTTTCACTGTGCACTTGCTTGACAACAAGTATTTAATTTATATATTTTTTTACCATTTATGTTCTTTGTTTGGGAATTCAAGCTGCTCCAACATTCACTCGCACATCGCTCACGGCAATTATATATACATTGTGAGTGAGTGTTATATATCGCATAGCGCTGCATTTGTTTATTTTTTATATTTTATACACAGATTATGGGAGTGTGAATATGCTTAGCGGATGCGGATTGGTTCTCTTACGCTCACAGGACATCTCTCTGTGTCACATTGGTCCATTCTGCAGAGGTGTCGGTGATTGTTACGGGTGATGGCGCCTCAATTCCACACCTTCCAATGAAATGTGGGGACATGACATAGTGGTGGGCCAATCTGATTGGATCAGGGAACTCGTCTATCTGAGGACCTCTCTGGGTAAGACTCTATTTCCATTATTTTCAGTCATCCCTGAATGGTAGAATCGTGCATACCAGGCCGTCACAAATGTTTATTCTGCAGAATGATTGTGCGGAGGGTCCAGTCCTCCAAGAACCCCTGACACTGGTCCCTGTCTCATAATTAAAAAAAACATCATAATTACTAAAGAATGGAGTCCAACGTTGGTTGAAGCCGAGCTTCTCCCTTTGCCTCTCTTCTCCAGCACCGCCATTGTTACCGGAGATCTAACGCAAACGCATGTGTAGACGTGCACAAGGCTTCCCCAGGTGATGTCACAGTGTGTCTGGGCGTGTGCCGGACCCCATGCACTCATAGGCCGCAGGTCTCTACGAGTCCCCTGGGCGAGACCGCCACAGCGTTCCGGGGCATGAACATTTCATAAATGGCTCCTGGAGTGGGTGATCGAGGAGCCAGATATTGCACATGGGCAGACACATAGGAGTCTCGGGCAGAGTCCTCCTAGAGACCTGCAGTGTGTGTGGGCATTCCTGCAGGGACTGGCACATGGGCAGACACATTGTAGGACCTCTTTCAGGACTTGTGGATTTTAATTTATTGTGCATGCGTAAAAAAGGCAGCTGGGGAGTTTCCAGCAATACATATTCCTGGAGTGAGTATCCCACCATAATCCTGAGCGTCCTGTGTCATCTGTGACCCCCTTGACCCCTGTGCCACCCTGTGACCCCTATGACTCCTGTGCCACCCTGTGACCCCTATGACTCCTGTGCCACCCTGTGACCCCTATGACTCCTGTGCCACCCTGTGACCCCTATGACTCCTGTGCCACCCTGTGACCCCTATGAATCCTGTGTCACCCTGTGACCCCAGTGACTCCAGAGTACTCTGAGCATCCTGTCACCCTATGACCCCAGAGTATCCTGTGTCACCCTGTGACCCCTATGACCCCCAGAGTGTCCTGTGTTACCCTGTGACCCCTATGACTCCTGTGTCACCCTGTGACCCCTATGACTCCTGTGTCACCCTGTGACTCCTATGACTCCTGTGTCACCCTGTGACCCCTATGACTCCTGTGTCACCCTGTGACCCCTATGACTCCTGTGTCACCCTGTGACCCCAGTGACTCCAGAGTACTCTGAGCATCCTGTGTCACCCTATGACCCCAGAGTATCATGTGTCACCCTGTGACCCCTATGACCCCAGAGCATCCTATGTCACCCTGTGACCCCTATGACCCCAGAGCATCCTGTGACCCCTATGACGGCAGAGTATCCTGTGTCACCCTGTAACCCCTATGACCCCAGAGTGTTCTGTGTTACCCTGTGACCCCTATGACCCCAGAGTATCCTGTGTCACCCTGTGACCCCTATGACCCCAGAGCATCCTGTGACCCCTATGACCCCAGAGTATTCTGTGTCACCGTGTGACCCCTATGACCCCAGAGTATCCTGTGTCACCCTGTAACCCCTATGACCCCAGAGTATGCTGTGTCACCGTGTGACCCCTATGACCCCAGAGTATCCTGTGTTACCCTGTGACCCCTATGATTCCTGTGTCACCCTGTGACCCCTATAACGCCAGAGTATCCTGTGACCCTTATCACCCCAGAGTGTCCTGTGTCACCCTATGACCCCTATAACGCCAGAGTATCCTGTTTCATCCTGTGACCCCTATGACCCCAGAGTGTCCTGTGTCACCCTGTGACCCCTATGACTCCAAAGCATCCTGTGTCACCCAGTGACCCCTATGACCCCAGAGTATGCTGTGTCACCGTGTGACCCCTATGACCCCAGAGTGTCCTGTGTTACCCTGTGACCCCAGAGTATCCTGTGTTACCCTGTGACCCCTATGACTCCTGTGTCACCCTGTGACCCCTATGACTCCTGTGTCACCCTGTGACCCCTATGACCCCAGAGTATCCTGTGTCACCCTGTGACCCCTATGACCCCAGAGTGTCCTGTGTCACCCTGTGACCCCTATGACTCCAAAGCATCCTGTGTCACCCAGCGACCCCTATGACCCCAGAGTATGCTGTGTCACCGTGTGACCCCTATGACCCCAGAGTGTCCTGTTTCATCCTGTGACCCCTATGACGCCAGAGCATCCTGTTTCACCCTGTGACCCCTATGACCCCAGAGTATCCTGTGTCACCCTGTGACCCCTATGACCCCAGAGTGTCCTGTGTCACCCTGTGACCCCTATGACTCCAGAGCATCCTGTGTCACCCTGTGACCCCTATGACCCCAGAGTATGCTGTGTCACCCTGTGACCCCTATGACCCCAGAGTGTCCTGTGTCACCCTGTAAACCCCTATGACTCCAAAGCATCCTGTGTCACCCAGCGACCCCTATGACCCCAGAGTATCCTGTGTCACCGTGTGACCCCTATGACCCCAGAGTGTCCTGTGTCATCCTGTGACCCCTATGACTCCAGAGCATCCTGTTTCACCCTGTGACCCCTATGACCCCAGAGTATCCTGTGTCACCCTGTGACCCCTATGACCCCAGAGTGTCCTGTGTCACCCTGTGACCCCTATGACTCCAAAGCATCCTGTGTCACCCAGAGACCCCTATGACCCCAGAGTATGCTGTGTCACCCTGTGACCCCTATGACCCCAGAGTGTCCTGTGTCACCCTGTAAACCCCTATGACTCCAAAGCATCCTGTGTCACCCAGCGACCCCTATGACCCCAGAGTATGCTGTGTCACCGCGTGACCCCTATGACCCCAGAGTGTCCTGTTTCATCCTGTGACCCCTATGACTCCAGGGCATCCTGTTTCACCCTGTGACCCCTATGACCCCAGAGTATCCTGTGTCACCCTGTGACCCCTATGACCCCAGAGTGTCCTGTGTCACCCTGTGATCCCTATGACTCCAAAGCATCCTGTGTCACCCAGCGACCCCTATGACCCCAGAGTATCCTGTGTCACCCTGTGACCCCTATGACCCCAGAGTGTCCTGTTTCATCCTGTGACCCCTATGACTCCAGGGCATCCTGTGTCACCCTGTGACCCCTATGACCCCAGAGTATCCTGTGTCACCCTGTGACCCCTATGACCCCAGAGTATCCTGTGTCACCCTGTGACCCCTATGACTCCAAAGCATCCTGTGTCACCCAGCGACCCCTATGACCCCAGAGTATCCTGTGTCACCCTGTGACCCCTATGACCCCAGAGTGTCCTGTGTCACCCTGTGACCCCTATGACCCCAAAGCATCCTGTGTCACCCTGTGACCCCTATGACCCCAGAGTATGCTGTGTCACCGTGTGACCCCTATGACCCCAGAGTGTCCTGTTTCATCCTGTGACCCCTATGACTCCAGAGCATCCTGTTTCACCCTGTGACCCCTATGACCCCAGAGTATCCTGTGTCACCCTGTGACCCCTATGACCCCAGAGTGTCCTGTGTCACCCTGTGACCCCTATGACTCCAAAGCATCCTGTGTCACCCAGCGACCCCTATGACCCCAGAGTATGCTGTGTCACCCTGTGACCCCTATGACCCCAGAGTGTCCTGTGTCACCCTGTAAACCCCTATGACTCCAAAGCATCCTGTGTCACCCAGCGACCCCTATGACCCCAGAGTATCCTGTGTCACCCTGTGACCCCTATGACCCCAGAGTGTCCTGTTTCACCCTGTGACCCCTATGACTCCAGGGCATCCTGTTTCACCCTGTGACCCCTATGACCCCAGAGTATCCTGTGTCACCCTGTGACCCCTATGACCCCAGAGTGTCCTGTGTCACCCTGTGACCCCTATGACTCCAAAGCATCCTGTGTCACCCAGCGACCCCTATGACCCCAGAGTATGCTGTGTCACCGTGTGACCCCTATGACCCCAGAGTGTCCTGTTTCATCCTGTGACCCCTATGACTCCAGAGCATCCTGTTTCACCCTGTGACCCCTATGACCCCAGAGTATCCTGTGTCACCCTGTGACCCCTATGACCCCAGAGTGTCCTGTGTCACCCTGTGACCCCTATGACTCCAAAGCATCCTGTGTCACCCAGCGACCCCTATGACCCCAGAGTATGCTGTGTCACCCTGTGACCCCTATGACCCCAGATCATCCTGTTTCACCCTTTGACCCCAGAGTATCTTGTGTCACCGTGTGACCCCTATAACTTTAGTGTGCATTGTGTCCTCCAGTGACTGTTTTGGGTGCTTGGGGATTTCTTCAAAAACAGGTCTGGACATTTATAAATCAAAGCCGGATTTTTACCACAATTTTTAATTTTCAGAATTGGGTCCCCACATTTCATCACTTACATATAAACTTTTAGATTAAGATTTATTAGTCATAAAATATTTTCTTTATAACAATCGTCCTTCCTGGATATATTCAGCGATGGTTTGAGATCTGTAAATCAGTAGTTCATTCCCATTGTGCCAGGGGTCCTAGTACACTGGCTGAGGTCACAGAGATGACGGTCTCTCATTTTCTTATTCATAGCCGTAGTTGATTTGCGGATGCCTGAAGGTGAAGGGCCGGTTCTCCCAGCCGGGGTTGGGGCCGTCGTTGCCGCCCTGTGCGTAGTCAGCCTGGGGAAGAGGAGCAGCTGCAGATCTCTGCAAGAAGATGAAACGAGGACCATAGATCAGAATGACAACGTCTGCATAGAACAGGCAAGAGACAGAGAACTGTCTACAGGAGGGGCTGATATACTAAAACTGGACAGTGCACAGCAGTGGCGGCCGGTCCATGAGGGGCGCAGGGGTGCCGCCCCTCCCAACGATCAGCCCCGCCCCCTCAAACTTCAGCCCCACCCCTCCCAAAGTTCAGCGCCACCCCCACAAAGTTCCCAAAGTTCAGCGCCACCCCCCCCCCCCAAAGTTCATACAAGGATTTTGGTGTCACTGGTTCCCAAAATATGTCAAAAGTGTCAGTTAGTGTCCAATTTGTTCTCCACAATGTCGCAGTCCTGCTATGAATCGCTGATCGCCGCCATTACTAGTAAAAACAAAAACGCATTAAAAATATCCCCTGGTTTGTAGACACATAACATTTGTGCAAACCAATCTATATACGCTTATTGGGATTTTTTTTTACCAAAAACATGTAGCAGAATACATATTGGTCTAAATTGATGAAGAAATTCGATTTTTTTTATTTGATATTATATATATTTTTTTTCAAAACTGTCGCTCTTTTATTGTTTATAGTGCAAAAAATAAAAACCGCAGAGGCGATCAAATACCACCGAAAGAAATCTCTATTTGTGGGGAAAAAAGGACATTCATTTTATTTGGGTGCATCATCACACGATTGCGCAATCGTCAAAAAAACCTGGAAGCTGATTGGTTTCTTTGCAGAGCTGCTCCGGATTTTGCACTCTTCAGTGTTAGTAAATCAATTCCATTGCATAGATTGATGTGACCAGAAATCAATATTATATATATATATAAATGGTGTCCAGTGCTTAGCAGCCCCCCCCCCCCCCCCAGACTGTTTACTTACCAACACCCCATGTGCACCTTTCCCCATATACAGACTAATGAGAAACTATACATTTCTATAAATAAATAATAATAATAATAATAATAATAAATAATACATTAATAATAATAATATATATATATATATATATATATATATATATATATAAATATATTATTTATTAATTTTATATAATTAATAATAAAAAAAATACATATATATATATATATATATATATATATATATATATATATATATATATATATATATATATATATTATATATATATAATATATATATTATATATATAATATATATATATATATAATATATATATAAAATATTATATATATATATATATATATATATATATATATATATATATATATATATATATATATTAATATAGTATTATATTATTTTTTTTTTTATTTTTAATAATAAAAAAAATATAAAAAAAAATATATATATATATATATATATATATATATATTAATAATAATAATAATAATATAATAAATAAACTATAAATATAAAGGGTCCTCTTGTCCCTTCTGTATTGAACTGTACTGTAATTGTGCTGTCCCCCCCCCCCTTTACATTGTAAAGCGCTGCGTAAACTGTTGGCGCTATGTAAATCATGTATAATAATAATAATAAATAAAATGTTACATCACTAAAAACAATATATACAATGTTATCCTGTGTTATTTGCCATTTTTAGTTCTTTGTGCAACTAGAGTAATTCTTGCAGCCAAAAAAACAGACGAAACGCGCCAGTCCAAGCTGTAAACACTGTTGGCGGTGGTGGTGAACTGGCCCGATAAGAAACAAGGCGTTTTACTTTAAGGCCATACAAAGTGTGACAAACACGTCTACCATACAACCTCCTTTATTCCAATCCCGATCTCAGGCCTCATTCACACATGTGTGGCAAAGGGTTGGTAAAAACAGGCTGTCCGTTCACTTTTTCTTACCAGCAGCCACTCGGGGATCATAAACCTTGAGGCGGTCCCTACATTTGGCAGGTGGTGCCGCTTACCAAGGACATCCTTTGGAGTCAATGGGACCGTGCCACAACCACATGCCATAGGCTTGGCTGGCAGTTGGTGGTCTCAATAGAAAATCCTCAGGATTGTAAAAAAAAGTAAATTCAGGGGGTGGAATTACTGCCCTCTGAACACCTGTAAACTGGCTCAAAAACACCTCTGAAAAGTGATCCCCCAATACGTGTAAATGAATCCTTACAGAGCAACATCACCCCGCCAAAACCCCCCACCCGTCTTTCCTCTTCTTAGCGGCCATTTTTAAATATCCCGCACATGCAGAGAGTTGCCGCAGGGGCGCCGCCCCCCCTAATCTCCATATGCCGCCACCCCCCCTAATCTCCATATGCCGCCGCCCCCCCCTAATCTCCATGTGTTGCGCCGGACACTTAGATTTCTACAACTTTTTTTTTTTTGAAGCACATGATTACAGCCTGAGGCTCTAATTGGCTTCAAAGAAGGGTGGGCTCGGGGCGCCCCAAGCCCACCCACTTGTGTAATCAGTAATAATATTTGCTATTGTCTTCCAGCTTCTCCTCCCAGCCACTCAGGACAGGAGGCGGGTCTTAAGACCGGATTGGCCGGGAGGAGAAGCCGGGGGAAGGCGCAGCCTGGCTGGAGGATTTAGTGCTAAGTTGTCCTAATGGGGATTCTGTATAGAAGTGGTCTCAGCGCCATCTAGTGGTAGATGGTTAATATTACAGACTTCATTTTATTATCCACCATTTCTTGCTGGAACCCCCTGGAGGTTTTGTGTAAACGGATGGATACGTTTGCAAGACACGTTTGATTATACTGTATGTATATAATGTAAGTGACTTGCTGGTGATTTTTTGAATAAGATCAGCATGGTTTGACAACCGACATGAGTTTATTGGGATACAGTGCCTTGAAAAAGTATTCACACCCCTTGATATTCCCCACATTTTGTCATGTTACAACAAAAAAACGTAAATGTATTTTATTCATGTGGACAGATTCTCCCCCCTGAGCTGTGGATCTCTGCAGCTCCTCCAGAGTTCCCATGGGCCTCTTGGCTCTTCTCTGATGAATGCTCTCCTTGCCCGGCCCTGTCAGTTTAGGTGGACGGCCATGTCTTGGTAGGTTTGCAGTTGTGCCATACTCTTTCCATTTTCCGATGATGGATTGAACAGAGCTCCGTGAGATGGTCAAAGCTTGGGAGATTTTTTTTTTAACCTAACCCTGCTTTATACTTCTCCACAACTTTATCCCTGACCTGTCTGGTGTGTTCCTTGGCCTTCATGATGCTGTTTGTTCATGGAGGTTCTCTAACAAACCTCTGAGGGCTTCACAGAACAGCTGTATTTATACTGAGATTAAATGACACACAGGTGGACTCTATTTACTAATTAGGTGACTTCTGAAGGCAATTGGTTCCAGTAGATTTTAGTTGGGGGTATCAGAGTAAAGGGGGTGAATACAAATACCCCCCCCCCCCACACTTTTCACATATTTATTTGTACCATTTATCATTTTCCTTCCACTTCACAATTATGTGCCACTTTGTGTTGGTCTATCACATAAAATCCCAATAAGATACGTTTATGTCTTTTGGTTGTAACATGAGAAAATGTGAAAAATTTCAAGGGGTATGAATACTTTTTCAAGGCACTGTATATAAATGTATGTGTAGTTATGCATATGTCATGCTAAACATCCCTTTTATGTATCCAGTTGCTGCTGTAGCTTTTCTCCGTCTGTCCTGATGAAGCAGTGATGGTTCTGTCGTTTTTCTCCGTCCATCCTGATGAAGCAGTGATGGGAAACACGTTGACTGATGAGGATTATTCTCCACAGGCTACTATGTTGTAAGTTATGAGCACCAAGCGATGTACTTTCTTTACATTAGTGATATGACTGTGAGAAAATAGTTGCAGATGGTACTTGGTGTACTGTAGTGGTACCGGTTTTATGACCTATAATAGGTCCAAATGTCTTTTCTAACAAGTTCCCACCCACCCATTGTACATTTACTGGACGGGGGGCGAGTGGCATGGCAGGCTAAACCACATACCCATACATCGCTTAGCCCAAGCTCACTGGTGCACTGCTTCCCCGACCATTGTGTCTACTGGACACAGCGGATTTCGGATCACTGTAACTGGCCTCTTCCAGCAGCCCGGGATGTCACATGATCACTATGTGGTCAACACAACTGTTATGAATGGGTTTTTAATTCACAATCACAGCAATCAGGTGACCCGGAAATGGGGGTCCCTGGGTCACGATCACTAGGACCAGACCCAGGGCTCTCGATGAGCCCCCTCCCCCAGTCTCTGTACTGGGCGCGCACTGTGCAGCATGCTCCCAGTATAAAGAGACATATCCATATATGCAGCCCAATGGAAAAAGACCCACTTCTGTGAGTTCACATGTATGTGTATGCTAGGAGTTATAACTAATGGCAAAACTTTTTTTTTTTTTAGTTTTGGATGAAGTGGAGAAGGATTTGACCCTCTGTCTGTTTTTATTGCTGTCTGTGCATCCTTTAGGGAGATCCACCCTCTTTTAATTTTTTTTTGTCCCGTTTACCACTATCACCAAGAGTGAAAAATAAAATAAAATCCCTGTGGTCACCAGAACAGGAAGACAGGGGAAATCTTCCAAAAAAATCTTCCAAAAAAATAAATAGAAACTGATGTTGTAACCCTGCCTAACTCTTTCTAAAAAAAAGAAAAAAAAAAAAAAAAAAAACCTTTTGCATTTTGTTACACTTTAATAAATGAAGATATACTTTATATGGCTTGGATACAGGCAGGGGTGTTGCTGGGTCTACAAAAGATCTGGGGCAAGAGCCCATAGCAGCGTAGTAAAGAAGGTCATACACTTTGTCGGGCATAAACATGTATATACAGTAATATACGTGTGTATCCCCAGAGAGCCCCCCACTTACATCAGGGTCCCCAGAGAGCCCCCCCCCCTAACATCAGGGTCTCCAGAGAGCCTCCTCCTTACATCAGGGCCCTCAGGGAGCTCCCCCTTACATCAGAGTCCCCAGAGAGCCTCCCCCTACATCAGGGTCCCCAGGGAGCCTCCCCCTACATCAGGGTCCCCAGAGAGCCTCCCCCTACATCAGGGTCCCCAGCGAGCCTCCCCCTACATCAGGGTCCCCAGAGAGCCTCCCCCTACATCAGGGTCCCCAGAGAGCCTCCTCCTTACATCCGGGTCCCCAGAGAGCCTCCTCCTTACATCAGGGCCCTCAGGGAGCTCCCCCTTACATCAGGTCCCCAGAGAGCCTCCCCCTTGCATCAGAGTCCCCAGAGAGCCCCCCTTACATCAGGGTCCCCAGAGAGACCCGCTTACATCAGGGTCCCCAGAGAGCCCCCCCCTACATCAGGGTCCCCAGAGAGCCTCCCCCTACATCAGGGTCCCCAGAGAGCCTCCTCCTTACATCAGGGTCCCCAGAGAGCCTCCTCCTTACATCCGGGTCCCCAGAGAGCCTCCTCCTTACATCAGGGCCCTCAGGGAGCTCCCCCTTGCATCAGAGTCCCCAGAGAGCCTCCCCCTTGCATCAGAGTCCCCAGAGAGCCCCCCTTACATCAGGGTCCCCAGAGAGCCCCCCTTACATCAGGGTCCCCAGAGAGCCTCCCCCTACATCAGGGTCCCCAGAGAGCCTCCTCCTTACATCAGGGTCCCCAGAGAGCCCCCCTTTACACCAGAATCCCCAGAGAGCCTCCCCACTTACATCAGGGTCCCCAGAGAGCCCCCCCCCTTATACCAGGGTCCCCAGAGAGCCTTCCCCTTAAAATCAGGGTCCCCAGAGAGCCTTCCCCTTAAAATCAGGTTCCCCAGAGAGCCTCCCCCTTGCATCAGAGTCCCCAGAGAGCCCCTCACTTACATCCGGGTCCCCAGAGAACCTCCCCTCCCCTTAGGGACCCCTGCAGAGACTCAAGGCTATGGGCCCCGGATTTGGGGCTATAGCCCCAAAAGCCATCCCCTAGCGACGCCACTGTATACAGGTAAGTTGAGTCACCTATATACACTAGACATGTGCAATTCGTTTCGTTAGGAATTGTTTTTTTTTATGAATTTCAACAAATTTGTTAATTTGGAAATATCCAAATTAACAAAAAACCCATTTAACACATTTTTACGAATATTTGTAAATTAGAATATTCAAAAATTCGGAAATTCGAAAATCTGAAATAATAACTTAACTATTACATTACAGGTATTGGAATCTCCCTTCAAATTTGGCTGTTAGTGAACGTAACGAATACAAATTTATCCGAAGTTACAAATTATCCGAAATAACAAATGCCGCATCTAAACAAATGGAACGAAACAAATTAATAATAATAAATAACAATAATAATAATAATAAAAACTTTTTATTATTATTATTTTTATTATTAATTAGTTCCATTTGTTTAGATGCAGCATTCGTTATTTCGGGATAATTCGTAACTTCGGATAAATTCTTCAGACAAATCTGAAGGGAGATTCCAATACCAATAATGTAATAATTTGTTATTATTAGTTAGTTACTGTATTCTTTCAAATTTACGAAATTTTCGAATATACGAATTGCGATCATAACGAATGACCCAAAAACAGAATATTATTGTGTATAGAATAAATCAGAGGAAGATGGGGGTGGGGATAGATCGGTGATTAGACTATTCTTCATAAACAGTCATGGCCGATGTCTTGCCGTTTTTTGCTGCATTCCCCGTTCAGAAGCTGTTGTGGCCACCAACTCCCCAATGTGGCCGGTGCAGAAAGCCGCCTCCTCCGTATTCCCTCCTATAACCTCCTGTTCTTTCACTGGTGTTTTGTAGTCACATGACAATCCTGCAGGATAAATTGGGCAATCCCCATCTTCTCCATAATCCCCCCCCCCCCGGGTTTTTCTTATTCAGGGCTGTGCAGGGACTTACCGCAAACTGCTGGGGTTGGGGAGGGTCCATGTCATAGTCCTGGTCTGGGTATCCATACGACGGTTTGCCTAGGTTCCGGGGCTGCTTACGTTTGATCTCGGCGTAGTCTACATTACGACCCGCAGGGGGCGCCTCAGAATAATAACTGCCAGTAAACAGAGACATCATGAGAAGATGATGAACAATAGACACATAATAATTGTAAATGTTTGGCCGAAAAAAAAAACGATTAAATCGTACATAATCCCGAACAATGATTTTTTGCTCCCTTCTGGCCTGTGAGATATTCAATCAAAAGCATTTTGTTATATACACTATATTACCAAAAGTATTGGGACGCCTGCCTTTACACACACATGAACTTTAATGGCATCCCAGTCTTAGTCCGGAGGGTTCAATATTGGCCCACCCTTTGCAGCTATAACAGCTTCAACTCTTCTGGGAAAGCCGTCCACTGTACTCAGCTATGTGTCTTTCGTGTTCTATCTTAGTACAGCCTTCAGTGCAGCTTATCAGTGCCCATCCGTGCAGCTAATCGGTGCCCGTCAGTGGTGCTTATTAGTGCCCATCAGTGCATCTTCTCAGTGCCCAACAGTGGTGCCTATCAGTGCAGCATCATCAGTGCCCATCAATGCAGCTTTTCAGTGCCCATCAGTGGCATCTATCAGTGCCCATCAGTGGCATCTATCAGTGCCCATCAGTGGCATCTATCAGTGCCCATCAGCGCAGAAGCAAAATTACCTGTTTGCAAAATTTGCTAAGAAAAAGTTTGTTTGCTTTTTTCAAAATTGTCGCTCTTTTTTGGTTTATAGCGCAAATTATAAAGAACACAGATAAAGCTCTATTTATGTGGAAAAAAATGATCAAAATGTCACATGTGTACAGTGTAGCACGACCGCGTAATTGTCATCCAAAGTGTGACAGCGTTGAAAGATGAAAATTGGCCTGGGCAGGCAAGGGGTAAAAGTGCAGATTGGCAAAACAAACACTTTATTTCATTTATAAATAACTCTGCAATGCTTTTTACCAGAATCCAAATTTTTGTGTAATTTCCAGCAGGACAAATAGAATAAAATGCCCATTTTTTTATTTACAGGACGATTTTTTTATTTTTAAGTAACACTGATAAAAAAAAGTGCATTTAGTTTAGTTTTGTTCACCTTATTTGTCCATAACAAAATACAGTATCTGACAAAAGTAAGTACACCCCTCAAATTTGTGTAAATCTTTTCATGTGACAACACTGAAGAAATGACACTTGTCTACAATGTAAAGTAGTGAGTGTACAGCTTGTATAACAGTGTAAATTTGCCGTCCCCTCAAAATAACTCAACACACAGCCAATAATGTCTAAACCGCTGGCAACAAAAGTCAGTACACCCCTAAGTGAAAATCTCCAAATTGGGCCCAATTAGCCATTTTCCCTCCCCGGTGTCATGTGACTCGTTAGTGTTACAAGGTCTCAGGCAGGCATCCTCAAACTACGGCCCTCCAGCTGTTGCAGAATTACACATCCCATGAGGCATTGTAAAACTCTAACATTCACAGACATGACTGAGGCATGATGGGAATTGTAGTTCCTGAACAACTGGAGGGGCGTAGTTTGAAGACCCCTGGTCTTAGGTGTGAATGGGGAGCAGGTGTGTTAAATTTGGTGTTATCGCTCTCACTCTCTCATACTGGTCACTGGAAGTACAACATGGCACCTCATGGCAAAGAACTCTCTGAGGATCTGAAGATAAGAATTGTTGCTCTACATAAAGATGGCCGAGGCTATAAGAAGATTGCCAAGACCCTGAAACTGATCTGCAGCACGGTGGCCAAGACCATACAGCGGTATGACAGGACAGGTTCCCCTCAGAACAGGCCTCGCCATGGTCCACCAAAGAAGTTGAGGTCACGTGCTCAGCGTCATATCCAGAGGTTGTCTTTGGGAAATAGACGTATGAGTACTGCCAGCATTGCTGCAGAGGTTGTAGGGGTGGGGGGGTCAGCCTGTCAGTGCTCAGACCATACGCCGCACACTGCATCAAATTAGTCTGCATGGCTGTCGTCCCAGAAGGAAGCCTCTTCTAAAGATGATGCACAAGAAAGTCCACAAACAGTTTGCTGAAGACAAGCAGACTAAGGACATGGATTACTGGAACCACGTCCTGTGGTCTGATGACACCAAGATAAACGTATTTGGTGTCAGATGGTGACAAGCGTGTGTGGGGGCAACCAGGTGAGGAGGGCAAAGACAAGTGTGTCTTGCCTACAGTCAGACATGGTGGTGGGAGTGTCATGGTCTGGGGTTGCATGAGTGCTGCCGGCACTGGGGAGCTACAGATCATTGAGGGAACCATGAATGCCAACATGTACTGTGACATACTGAAGCAGAGCATGATCCCCTCCCTTCAGAGACTGGGCCGCAGGGCAGTATACCAACATGATAACCACCCCAAACACACCTCCAAGACTACCACTGCCTTGCTAAAGAAGCTGAGGGTAAAGGTGATGGACTGGCCAAGCATGTCTCCAGACCTAAACCCTATTGAGCATCTGTGGGGCACCCTCAAACGGAAGGTGGAGGAGCGCAAGGTCTCCAACATCCACCAGCTCTGTGATGTCATCATGGAGGAGGGGAAGAGGACTCCAGTGTAACCTGTGAAGCTCTGGTGACCTCCATGCCCAAGAGGGTTAAGGCAGTGCTGGAAAATAATGGCGGCCACACAAAATATTGACACTTTGGGCCCAATTTGGAGATTTTCACTTAGGGGTGTACTGTGAGGGGAACCCGTCCTGTTATACCGCTGTATGGTCTTGGCCACCGTGCTGCAGCTCAGTTTCAGGGTCTTGGCAATCTTCTTATAGCCTCGGCCATCTTTATGTAGAGCAACAATTCTTTTTTTTCAGATCCTCAGAGAGTTCTTTGCCATGAGGTGCCATGTTGAACTTCTAGTGACCAGTATGAGAGAGTGAGAGCGATAACACCAAATTTAACACACCTGCTCCCCATTCACACCTGAGACCTTCTAACACTAACGAGTCACATGACACCGGGGGAGGGAAAAGGGCTAATTGGTCCCAATTTGGAGATTTTCACTTAGGGGTGTCCTGACTTTTGTTGCCAGCGGTTTAGACATTAATGGCTGTGTGTTGAGTTATTTTGAGTGGACGGCAAATTTACACTGTTATACAAGCTGTACACTCACTACTTTACATTGTAGACAAAGTGTCATTTCTTCAGTGTTGTCACATGAAAAGATTTACACAAATGTCACTGAGGGGTGTACTTACTTTTGGGAGATACTGTAAATATTGTGTACAGTGTCACATGACAGAGCAATTGTCAGTTAAAGCAACGCAGTGCTACATGGCAAAAAAATGGCCTGGTCAGGAATGGGGGGGTAAATCTTCCCGGAGGTGAAGTGGAAAGGGTCTTTGCTCTATTTTCTTCTCAGAGATCTTTAGAGAAGCAAAACCACGAAATCTCCATCTGTCTGCGGGGATGATGTGGAATGTATATAACGGACAGTCAATGTATCCAGAGCACACGCTCGCCCCCTGCTGTCCATTTCTGGGTCTTCACTCTTATTGGGCTTTCTCAATAAATGTTATAATGGCTCCACCTAGTGTACACAAAGTGCAATACACCCTCATAATAGGAAGTCGGGGGGGTTGCTAAAGCAAGTTTTTAACATTTTCTGGGCACTTTTAATCCTATTTTTCAAATCTGATTCCTTTATTACATTGTTTATTCTTCTTTTATTCACCATTTTAAACATTTGTTTTTTGGGAAAATGGAAAATCTGAAAAAAAAAGGTCCTCAGAGAAAACAATATCAGCGCTGAAACATCAGATGTCATTATATATATATATATATATATATATATATATATATATATATATATACTGTGTATATTGCTGGGAGGTTAATTGACTCTAATATGTGTATATACAGAACCCTGAATAAGTAGGGGGAGGCAGGGCCGGATTTCCCACAAGGCCACCGAGGCCAGGCCTCGGGGCGGCAGTGGTGCAGGGGCGGCGCCGCTAGGGTTGCCACCTGTCCGGTTTTGGACACATGTGCCCGGTTTTCAAGCCGTCTGAAACATGGGCACATATAGCAGCAGTTCAGCATCCCGAATCCCGCGCCCGTCATCACTGTTACATATACATTACTGCCTGTGCGCTCCGCCTTCGAGCCGAGCTCAGCAATGGGCAGCAGGTGTACCTATTCAGCCTGTAATTGGGTGAATAGGTCACATGCGGGCAGCGGACACGAGAGTCTGTGATTGGTCACATGTGGAGGCGGGGCTGGACTGTGGGTGATCACGGTTGCCTGGAGTCCCGCCTCCTTGCCTGTCGTGTGCTCTGCTGTGTCTCCTGGAGTCCTCACTGAGGTACCTTTCGCCTCTGCACTCTCACCCCCCTGTAAGCCAGTCCCCCTCTGTCAGATCCCCTCCCTCTGTCATTTACCCCCCCCCCCCCTCTGTCAGTTACCCCCCCTCTGTCAGTTACCCCTCCCTCTGTCAGTTACCCCTCCCCCTCTGTCAGTTACCCCTCCCCCTCTGTCAGTTATCCCTCCCCCTCTGTCAGTTACCCCTCCCTCTGTCAGTTACCCCTCCCTCTGTCAGCTCCCCTCCTCTGTCAGCTACTCCCCTCCCCTCTGTCAGGCCACCCCCTCTCTTACCATCTTTCTCCCTTACCCCTCCTCCCTCTCAGCCCCCCTTCTCTCACCCCCCCTCTGTCAGCTACACCCCCCCCTCTCTCTGTCAGGCCATCCCCTCTCTTACCACCTTTCTCCCTTACCCCTCCTCCCTCTCAGCCCCCTTCTCTCTATCTCACCCCACTCCCCCTCACAACCCCAATCCCCTTCCCCTCTATCTTTCTCACCCCCTCACCTCCTCCTATGACCCTTTCTTACCTCCCTCCCCCACCTCTTCTCCCCCCCTTAGGGGGCGAGGGCCCCATGATTCCTAACAGGAGTGAGTGAACAAGTTCGGATGTGTTTTTATTCCTGGGCACAGCGATGCAGCACCTGCCTCTACTTTGCCTTCTCTCCAAGCCCCCCCCCCCAT
Source organism: Lithobates sylvaticus (assembly GCA_028564925.1). Classification (NCBI taxonomy): domain Eukaryota; kingdom Metazoa; phylum Chordata; class Amphibia; order Anura; family Ranidae; genus Lithobates; species Lithobates sylvaticus. The sequence goes on along the minus strand of CM053028.1, from coordinate 23,263,694 downwards.
ACAAGGGAAGGGAAGAAGGAAAATAGCACTACAGTAGAGCAGCTTCGCTCCGCCCCCAAACACATTTTCTGGCTCAAAACGGCTCTCAGTAAGGCAATCTAATGTGGGTCGTTAGGGGCAGGGGACACTGATAGGGGGGGGGGGGGGGGTGCGGCATTGAAGGAACCGGGCCTTGGGGCGGCAAAGGGAGTAAATCCAGGCCTGACTGTGACATACTGAAGCAGAGCATGATCCCCTCCCTTCTGAGACTGGGCCGCAGGGCAGTATTCCAACATGATAACAACCTCAAACACACCTCCAAGACGACCACTGCCTTGCTAAAGAAGCTGAGGGTAAAGGTGATGGACTGGCCAAGCATGTCTCCAGACCTAAACCCTATTGAGCATCTGTGGGACATCCTCAAACAGAAGGTGGAGGAGCGCAAGGTCTCCAACATCCACCAGCTCCGTGATGTCATCATAGAGGAGTGGAAGAGGACTCCAGTGGTAACCTGTGAAGCTCTGGTGACCTCCATGCCCAAGAGGATTAAGGCAGTGCTGGAAAATAATGGTGGCCACACAAAATATTGACACTTTGGGCCCAATTTGGACATTTTCACTTAGGGGTGTACTCACTTTTGTTGCCAGCGGTTTAGCCATTAAAGAGGAAGTAAAGCCGATTAAAAAAAAAAAAAGCGGAACCTGCAAGGCAAAGGCATAATGAGCTAGTATGCATAGCATACTAGCTCATTATGAATGACTTACCTGAGAACGAAGCCCCCGAAGCGGTCCTCATCCACGATCTTCTGCGCCGCCATCAAACCCGGAGTGACTTCCGGGTCTCGCCGCTCCAGCGCTGTCATTCGCTGGAGCGGCGATGACGTCACTCCCGCGCATGCGCACGAGAGCGGCATATCGCCGTGATCTCGGCATGCGCAATGTGCCTGCGCGCCGCTGTCTACGGCGCATGCGCCGTAGATAGCGGTGCCTTTTCTTTTCTAAATATCTCCTAAACCATGTAGGTTCAGGAGATATTTATTGGACCTACAGGTGAGCCTTAATCTAGGCTTACCTGTAGGTCAAAGTTGTTTGGAAGGGTTTACTTCCTCTTTAATGGCTGTGTGTTGAGTTATTTTGAGGGGACGGCAAATTTACACTGTTATACAAGCTGTACACTCACTACTTTACATTGTAGACAAGTGTCATTTCTTTAGTGTTGTCACATAATATTTACAGAAATGTGAGGGGTGTGCTCACTTTTGTGAGATACTGTATTTAAAAAGTCCCAATATAATCAATCAGTGTAAAATTTTTTTTGAATCTTCTTTCTCTTTCAATGATTTATATTTATATTTTCGATAAGGGTTCACACTACAACGACTTGGGATCCGACTTGTCAGCCTTCAAGTCGCCCCAAGTCGCTTGACATTGGGAATTACATTATAGTCAATAAGAGCTGTCTTAATGTCGCTCCAACTTCAGAAAAGGTTCCTGTACTACTTCAAGGCGACTTCCAGGCGACCTGTACCCATAGAATTCAATGGAAGTCGCCTCCAAGTCGGATCTCCATCTATATTGATGTGACTTTACAGGAAAATAAATTAGTTTACCCAGGCAAACCCCACCCTCCAGAGAGCTGATTATTCTCTGATTGGCCAAAGTCCTCTTGTCCTGGGGGCGACTTGAAGTCGTGTTATAAGTCACTCAAAGTCGCGTTAAAGTCGCAACTGAAGTCGTGTTGCCCCTGTGTGAATCGGCACTAAGTGCCGGTTCACACTGGGGCAACAAGACTTACAGCGCAACTTAGCAAGGCAACTTGGAAGCAACTTCAACGTGACTTTGAGTTATTTACAACACAACTTCAAGTCGCCCCCAGGCCAGGCGACTTTGGCTGTGGCCAATCACAGAATAATCAGCTCTCTGGGAGGGAGGGGTTTGCCTGAGTAAACAAATTTCTTTTCCTGTAAAGTCGCTTCAATATAGATGGAGATCCGACTTGGAGGCGACTTCCATTGAATTCTATGGGTACAGGTCGCCTGGAAGTCGCCTTTAAGTAGTACAGGAACCTTTTCTGAAGTCGGAGCGACTTCAGTAGTATACATTAAGACGGCTCTCATTGATTATAATGTAATTCCTAATGTCAAGCGACTTGGGGCGACTTGAGGTATGACAAGTCGGATCCCAAGTCGCGGTAGTGTGAACCGAGCCTAAAGGTTCAAAAATCCAACAGCTACACAAACAACAAATAGTGTACATTGGTTGCATACCAGGGTCCAAAACTTTGCAACAAAGTAAAAAGATATATTTTAATTTCAATTAACACAATTTTCTTCACACAGATTGTGAGAAACCAATGAGGATATTTGCACTCAGACCCAACCATGCCCCACCCCATCATCAATGTCTATGAGATGGGGGGGGGGGACATTAGGGTGATACTGCGGTGTTGTTATGCCCCGTACACACGGAAACTCAGACGGAAAATGTCCGATCGGACCATGTTGTCGGAAAATCCACCCGTGTGTGGGCTCCATCTGACTTTTTCCGTCGGAATTTCCGACGGAAAAAATTTGAGATCCTGCTCTCAAAATTTTCCAACAACAAAATCCGATCAGACTTTTTCCGATCGTGTGTAGAGAATTCCGACGGACAAAGTGCCACGCATGCTCAGATCACATTACAAGACCAAAGCTATTGGCTAATAGCCTCTGCGTATTTCCGTCGTACGGAACGAACGTCACCACGTTCAGAATGATCGACTTTTCCCACAACTTTGTCCAACCGTGTGTATGCAACACCAGTGTCAGACAAAATCCGACGGATTTTGTCGTTGGAATTTCCAACCGTGTGTACGGGGCATTAGGGTTATGCCCCGTACACACGGTCGGACATTCCGACCACAAAATCCGTCAAATTTTTTCCGACGGATTTTGGCCGAAACTTGTCTTGCATACACACGGTCGCAAAAAGTTGTCGTAAAATCCGATTGTTCGGAACGAGGTGACATACAACACGTACGACGTGACTACGTAGAGGCCAGTAGCCAATAGCTTTCGTCTCCAATTTTTTTCTGAGCATGCGTGGCGCTTTGTGTGTCGGAATTCTCGGCACACGATCGGAAAAAGTCAGATAGGATTTTGTTGTCAGAAAATTTTAGATCCTGCTCTCAAACTTTTTCCGTTGGAAAAAAATGACGGAAAAAGTCCGATAGAGCCCACACACGATCGGATTTTCCGACAACATAATCCGATCTGACTTTTTCCGTCTGAATTTCCGACCGTGTGTACAGGGCATTAGTCAACTCCTCCACAGGAAATCAGTGAGTGAAGAGTTAACTAGAACAAACTGTTCCCCGGCTTCTTTCAGCCAGCACTACAACCCTAGAGAGTGAAGGTCTAAATTTGGCTCATATTTTAAATTATATCACAACAAATGGCCAGAGGACCTTATCGGGAAAAACACAAATAAGGAGAAAGAAATGATAGAAAGCCGGGATCAGGAGAATGAAGGAAGAAGTGCAGCCTGTCCAGGCAGGAGATACAATATTATTTACCGTATATACTCGAGTATAAGCCGACCCGAATATAAGCCGAGGCACCTAATTTTACCACAAACAACTGGGAAAATGTATTGACTCGAGTATAAGCCTAGGGTGAGAAATGCTAGGCTACTGTAAGTGGAAAAGAGGGTCAACAATGGCCATTTGCAGCCTCACTGTGCCCATTTGCAGCCTCACTGTGCCCATTTGCAGCCATAGGTCCCCCCAAACTTCAAACTCTGTAGTTAAGGGTTCCTAGATGCCCCCTAGCTGCAGGCAAAATTTGGGGTCTCTGGACCCAAAGGGTCCCGAAATGACATTGCTGCAGATGGACACAGTTGACCGACTTTGGGGCCCTGTATCTCTGGTTCACTTTATGCTAGGAACCCTATCTGGGTCCTATTTGGATATGTTGTAGTGCTAGTTCCACTGGGGTTGAATACCAAATTTGGGGTTCCTAACACCAAGTGACCCTGAGATACGGGGCCCCAAAGTCGTGTCGGAATTTTTTTTTTTGCTGCGGAAAAGTGCTTGACTCGAGTATAAGCTGAGGGGGCACTTTCAGCACAAAAAAATGTGCTGAAAAATTCGGCTTATACTCGAGTATATACGTTACGTCTCATGAGGCATCTGAGAGGTATTTAAAGGGGTTGTAAAGGTTTGTTTTTTACTTTCTAAATAGGTTCCTTTAAGCTAGTGCATTGTTGGTTCACTTACCTTCTAAATGTTTTTTTTCTTTGTTTGAATTTCTCACTTCCTGTTTCTCCTCAGTAAACTTCACACCATCATCCGAGCGGTGGTTAGTCAGCCAGAACAGCTTAGGCCCCTTTCACACTGGGGCGGTGCGGGCGGCGACGGTAAAGCAGCGCTATATTTAGCGCTGCTTTACCATCGTTTTACCCGCGGTATGTTTTAACCCCCGCTAGCGGCCGCAAAAGGGTTAAAAACCTCCGCAAAGCGCCGCTGCAGCGGCGGTTTGCGGGCGGTATCCCCGCGGTTTCCCATTGATTTCAATGGGAAGGAGCGGTATAGGAGCGGTAAATACACCGCTCCTTCACCGCTCCAAAGATGCTGCTAGCAGGACTTTTGTTGCGGTCCTGCTAGCGCACCGCTCCAGTGTGAAAGCCCGCTGGCTTTCACACTGGAGTGAATGGGGCCGTTTTTTTCAGGCGGTATACAGGCGCTATTTTTAGCGCTGTACCGCCTGAAAACCGCCCCAGTGTGAAAGGGGCCTTACTGAGGAGGAACAGGAAGTGAGAAATTTAGACAAAGAAAACAAAGAAAAAAAACATTTAGAAGGGAAATCGAAGGAAAAGGTAAGTGAACCAACAATGCACTGGCTTAAAGGAACCTATTTAGAAAATAAAAAAACAAACCTTTACAACCCCTTTAATCCGCGGGTCCCAAATTCTGTCAAGAAAGCAAGTTTATCATTCAAGATCGCTGAAAGGCAAAGATAGTTTAGACTTTAATAAATTGAACTGGATCGTAAGGAAGCTCCATGACCTGGCGATGGAATTTCTAGCTGCCGCACAAGTAAACTCTATTGCCCCGTACACACGATCGGACATTCCGACAACAAAATCCAGGTTGATTTTCCTGACGGATGTTGGCTCAAACTTGTCTTGCATACACACGGTCACACAAATGTTGTCGGAAATTCCGAACGTCAAGAACGCGGTGACGTACAACACGTACGACGAACCGAGAAAAAAGAAGTTCAATAGCCAGTGCGGCTCTTCTGCTTGATTCCGAGCATGCGTGGCACTTTGTGCGTCGGAATTGTGTACACGCGATCGGAATTTCTGACAACGGATTTTGTTGTCGGAAAATTTGAGATCCAGATCTCAAATTTTGTGTGTCGGAAATTCCGATGGAAAATGTCCGATGAAGCCTACACACGGTCGGAATTTCCGACAACAAGCTCCCATCGAACATTTTCCGTCGGAAAATCCGACCGTGTGTACGGGGCATATGAGCCTCCTCGTGTGTCCCGATGTCCCCTCCACCGGACGCCCCAGCAGTGCCTGTGGTGGCGATTTGATGAGGTTCACCTGAGCGAGTAAATAAAATTATAAGTACGAATCCAAAATCTCCTTACTTTTGGGCAGTTCCACCAGCAGGGGGCACTGCCCCCTCTCTCCTGCCACCCCCCTCTAAGCACCAATAGATAGATTTATGCATTGCATGAATCTATCTATGGCCGCCGCTGCCACCCCCTATTCAGGCGCCCGGCCCCTTTTCAGGCACAGGGTGCCTGAATTACAGCGGGTGGAGGGGGGGGGGGGTGGTTTTGAAGCACCGGATTAGAGCCATGGGCTCTAATAGGCATAAAAAAAGGTCACAGGTCACTCATCTGTGTTAGAAAAGCGAATGAATATTCGCTTTTCTAACACTAAACCACCTCTCCGCCAATCAGGTGCTCGGATCTGTTACCCATCACCTGATTGTCTAAAACGACACGCGCTGGGATTGGACGACAGTCGTCCAATCATAGCAGAGGATGAGAGAAGACATTGAGGAGCTATCCCACCGAGACGGCAGGCCAGCAGGGGGCACATTGGCAGCCTTTGATGATGTACAGTGGGAGCAATTGATGGGCACAATGGGGGCAATTGATGGGCACAGTGGGAGCAATTGATGGGCACAGTGGGGGCAATTGATGGGCACAGTGGCTGTGTTTGATGGCACAGTGGCGGCAATTGATGGGCACAGTGGCTGCATTTTATGGGGCACAGTGGCTGCGTTTTGATGGCACAGTGGCGGCAATTGATGGGCACAGTGGCTGCGTTTGATGGCACAGTGATGGCAATTGATGGGCACAGTGGCGGCAATTGATGGGCACAGTGGCTGCGTTCGATGGGCACAGTGGTGGCAATTGATGGGCACATCGGCTGCATTTTATGGGGCACAGTGGCTGCGTTTTGATGGCACAGTGGCGGCAATTGATGGGCACAGTGGCAGCGTTTGACAGCATAGTGGCTGCGTTTGATAGGCACAGTGGGGGCAATTGAGGGGCAAAGTGGCTGCATTTCAAGGGGCACAGTGGCTGCGATTGATGGCACAGAGGCTGCAATTAATGGTGTTTTTTTCAGAATTTTTCAGTTTGTTTGCACCCCCCCAAAATTTTTGAGCACCAGGCGCCACTGTCCGCCAGGTGTGAAACATCGTGCCCTCCAGGCCACAGCCTCTAAAGCACAGCGGGGAGGCCCTCGGAACAAAGGATGGCACTCTGACTGGCACCATGTACCACCTCAAAAGACTTTAGAGTTTGCCTCAGTCAATGAAGTGTTAATGTTTTAGACCTGTACTGTGCCATCTTGCACTAATCCTTTACTTCCAATGTCTCACCGATATCATGTTCCCATTTGTTCATACAGAACAGCTTGGTGGAGGGTGAGGTCAGTATGTTATATATTATATTATATTATATTATAGATTTTGGATATGTGACCAGTGTGTCTGCTGAAGGTCCTGCATAATATTTCCATTACTGCAGAGGGAGTTAAATCAGAAGTTCGATTCAAAGTAGCTAAGAAATGCGCTATCTGAGTATGACAAAAAAAAGTTCTGAATTAGGAAGCTGATATTTCTCTTGCAGGAATTGTTATGACACCTCTATGATCACAGAGGTCTGCAGGCCTTTGTTGGTCCACCAAGCAAAATTTAGGGGATGGATGGAGGGGGGTAGCGAAACAATACAAACAAGTGGCCACTGCCCCCCAGGGTTGCCACCTTTTCTTCAAGCAAACCCGAACACTTTTGGGTGGCCCAAGGAGAGGAGTAATGCGGTGTGCATAGCATGCCTCAGCCAGGGGCATTGCTAGGTCTACAAAAGATCTGGGGCTAGAGCCCATAGCAGTGTAGTAAAGAAAGTAATACAATTGGGTGGGCATACACATGTATATACAGTAATATACGTGTGTGTGTGTGTGTGTGTGTGTGTGTATATATCCCCAGAGAGCCCCCCCACTTACATCAGGGTCCCCAGAGAGTCCCCCTTTACATCAGGGTCCCCAGAGAGCGCCCCACTTACATTAGGGTCCCCAGAGAGCCCTCCACTTACATCAGGGTCCCCAGAGAGCCCCCCTTACATCAGTGTCCCCAGAGAGCCCCCTTACATTAGGGTCCCCAGAGAGCCCCCCTTACATCAGGGTCCCCAGAGAGCCCCCCTTACATCAGGGTCCCCAGATAGCCCCCCTTACATTAGGGTCCCCAGAGAGCCTCCTGCTTACATCAGGGTTCCCAGAGAGCCCCCCTTACATTAGGATCCCCAGAGAGCCTCCCCCTTAAATCAGGGTCCCCAGAGAGCCTCCCCCTTAAAATCAGGGTCCCCAGAGAGCCCCCTATTTACATCAGGGTCCCCAGAGAGCCCCCCCTTACATTAGGGTCCCCAGAGAGCCCCCCTACCTTAAGGTCCCCAGAGAGCCCCCCTAACATCAGGGTCCCCAGAGAGCCTCCCTTACATCAGGGTCCCCAGAGATCCCCCCTTACATCAGGGTCTCCAGAGAGCCCCCCTTACATCAGGGTCCCCAGATAGCCCCCCTTACATCAGGGTCCCCAGAGAGCCCCCCTTACATTAGGGTCCCCAGAGAGCCTCCTGCTTACATCAGAGTCCCCGGAGAGCCTCCCCCTTGCATCAGGGTCCCCAGAGAGCCCCCCACTTACATCAGGGTTCCCAGAGAGCCGCCCTTACAATAGGGTGCCCAGAGAGCCTCCCCCTTAAATCAGGGTCCCCAGAGAGCCTCCCCTTAAAATCAGGGTCCCCAGAGAGCCTCCCCCTTAAAATCAGGGTCCCCAGAGAGCCCCCCATTTACATCAGGGTCCCCAGAGAGCCCCCCTTACATCAGGGTCCCCAGAGAGCCTCATGCTTACATCAGAGTCCCCAGAGAGCCTCCCTCTTGCATCAGGGTTCCCAGAGAGCCCCCCACTTACATCAGGGTTCCCAGAGAGCCTCCCCTTAAATCAGGGTCCCCAGATAGCCCCCCTTACATCAGGGTCCCCAGAGAGCCTCCTGCTTACATCAATCAGAGTCCCCAGAGAGCCTCCCCTTGCATCAGGGTCCCCAGAGAGCCCCCCACTTACATCAGGGTTCCCAGAGATCCCCCTTACATTAGGATCCCCAGAGAGCCTCCCCCTTAAATCAGGGTCCCCAGAGAGCCTTCCCCTTAAAATCAGGGTCCCCAGAGACCCCCCATTTACATCAGGGTCCCCAGAGAGCCCCCCCTTACATCAGGGTCCCCAGAGAGCCTCCCACTTACATCAGGGTTCCCAGAGAGCCCCCCACTTACATCAGGGTTCCCAGAGAGCCCCCCTTACATTATGGTCCCCAGAGAGCCTTCCCTTAAATCAGGGTCCCCAGAGAGCATCCCCTCCTCTTGGGGACCCCTGCAGAGACTTGGGGCTATGGGCCCCAGATTCGGGGCTCTAGCCCCAAAAGCCACCCCCTAGTGACGCCACTGGCCTCAGCTAACATTGGGTGTGGCCAAATTTCTCTTGTTGACATCATTGCCTTGCCCCCCAGTGATGCCGAACCTGCCCCCAGAGCCTCCCCCTTAAATCAGGGTCCCCAGAGAGCCTCCCTCTTAAAATCAGGGTCCCCAGAGAGCCCCCCCCTATTTACATCAGGGTCCCCAGAGAGACTCCTGCTTACATCAGAGTCCCCAGAGAGCCTCCCTCTTGCATCAGGGTTCCCAGAGAGCCCCCCACTTACATCAGGGTTCCCAGAGAGCCCCCTTTACATTAGGGTCCCCAGAGAGCCTCCCCTTACATCAGGGTCCCCAGATATCCCCCCTTACATCAGGGTCCCCAGAGAGCCTCCTGCTTACATCAGAGTCCCCAGAGAGCCTCCCCCTTGCATCAGGGTCCCCAGAGAGCCCCCCACTTACATCAGGGTTCACAGAGAGCCCCCTTACATTAGGATCCCCAGAGAGCCTCCCCCTTAAATCAGGGTCCCCAGAGAGCCTCCCCCTTAAAATCAGGGTCCCCAGAGAGCCCCCATTTACATCAGGGTCCCTAGAGAGCCCCCCCCTTACATCAGGGTCCCCAGAGAGCCTCCCCCTTGCATCAGGGTTCCCAGAGAGCCCCCCACTTACATCAGGGTTCCCAGAGAGCCTCCCTTACATTAGGGTCCCCAGAGAGCCTCCCCTTAAATCAGGGTCCACCTCCCCCTTAAAATCAGGGTCCCCAGAGAGCCCCCCACTTACATCAGGGTCCCCAGAGAGCATCCCCTCCTCTTGGGGACCCCTGCAGAGACTTGGGGCTATGGGCCCCAGATTCGGGGCTATAGCCCAAAAAGCCACCCCCTAGTGACGCCACTGGCCTCAGCTAACATTGGGTGTGGCCAAATTTCTCTTGTTGACATCATTGCCTTGCCTCCCAGTGATGCCGAACCTGCCCCCCAGACAGCCACCTGCAGCTCCTGGACGGCAACAGATTTGTGTGGGACTATCTTGGTTACTTGGGGAGCTACAGCCTGGTCTGAATAATGTGTCTGGGTTTCAGCCTACCTGAAACTCGGACACATGATTCAAAACCCGGACTGTCCAGGTGAATCCTGGAGAGGTGGCAACCCTACTGTCCCAGTAATACCCACTTATAAATATAAATATAAATAAATATATGATTAAAATGTGCATCAAGTGCTACTAATCAAAATAGTGAATATAAATAATACCATCCAAAATGTCGACAAATATTGCCAATAATAAATTACTAAAACCTTATATCATAACAACCACAGTGCAATATCGATGAGATAAAAAATGGATTAATAATTAATAATTAAAAATATTAAATAAAATAATTATATGAAAAACGAGTCCATCAAAGGATAAAGTGACTAGAGAAACAAAATGGTGGTGCCCCCTATCTTTAGGGTAACACTATCACAGTCTCTGGAATCCTAATTCAGATTATCTTCAAAAAGTGGGGGATGTGGGTGGTGAGGACCTAATCCTGAATGGTGCTCGCTAGCCTCTCACCTCTCAAATGATCAAAATACGCATCAAAGCCAGTGTGGGTGATCCGCTGTAGTTCCAGATCCCTCCTTAGGTGTCTCCCAATCAAATAATCAAATCCGTTCCAAACATGGGGGGAGGTGGTTTCACTTCCTCAAAGTAATGGATACAAGGATAAGCCGTCCCTTCATGGATGTGTAGTATTAACTACCGTCCCTGCAGCCGTAGCTCACACCCAAAACTCAATGTGGGTGCGGGCAGAGATGTGGGGGAAACAAGAAGGGGACCCAATCGTGAAGTATGCCAAAACAATAACACAACCTTTTATTCAAAAAAATGCGCTTACATTAAAATCAGTAAAAACAGCCAGAGAGAAACAATGGTGTCCGTCTGACAGCACTTCCGGTATCCTCCGTCCAGCCAATCCCTACGCGTTGCGTCACGTGACCTCGTGACTTCATCCCCTGATGAAGTCACGAGGTCACGTGACGCAACGCGTAGGGATTGGCTGGACGGAGGATACCGGAAGTGCTGTCAGACGGACACCATTGTTTCTCTCTGGCTGTTTTTACTGATTTTAATGTAAGCGCATTTTTTTGAATAAAAGGTTGTGTTATTGTTTTGGCATACTTCACGATTGGGTCCCCTTCTTGTTTCCCCCACATCTCTGCCCGCACCCACATTGAGTTTTGGGTGTGAGCTACGGCTGCAGGGACGGTAGTTAATACTACACATCCATGAAGGGACGGCTTATCCTTGTATCCATTACTTTGAGGAAGTGAAACCACCTCCCCCCATGTTTGGAACGGATTTGATTATTTGATTGGGAGACACCTAAGGAGGGATCTGGAACTACAGCGGATCACCCACACTGGCTTTGATGCGTATTTTGATCATTTGAGAGGTGAGAGGCTAGCGAGCACCATTCAGGATTAGGTCCTCACCCCCCACATCCCCCACTTTTTGAAGATAATCTGAATTAGGATTCCAGAGACTGTGATAGTGTTACCCTAAAGATAGGGGGCACCACCATTTTGTTTCTCTAGTCACTTTATCCTTTGATGGACTCGTTTTTCATATAATTATTTTATTTAATATTTTTAATTATTAATTATTAATCCATTTTTTATCTCATCGATATTGCACTGTGGTTGTTATGATATAAGGTTTTAGTAATTTATTATTGGCAATATTTGTCGACATTTTGGATGGTATTATTTATATTCACTATTTTGATTAGTAGCACTTGATGCACATTTTAATCATATATTTATTTATATTTATATTTATAAGTGGGTATTACTGTCACATGCACTTTACCTTATTTCTTGATTTTATGTGGACTTTATCACGTTTTTGAGGTTTTCAGTGATTACACATTATTTAGATTGAGCCGTAGATTGGTTCACATACATTATTTAATGCACTTTAGCGCAAAATCACCTTATTTTATTTCTTTCACGAGTTTGTGTTTACTCTTAGATTTTGCAGCTTTTGTTTAGGAATTTTTCTACATTTAGCATTAACGTTCACTTTTACCTATAATTAATTTTTCATTCACTTATTCATCTATATAGTCTCTAGTTCATTAAAATAGCGCAAAGGACACCCACACTCAACCCTACTGTCCCCACCTACAGTATAACTGGCCTTTGCTGCAAGGAGCTCTGGAAGGGCGACGTATGTCAAATAAAAACAGAGAAATTTCCAAGCTCAAACTTACCGCCCAGTCTGCGACCAACCGAATAACCATGTCTAACAATATGCGTTAAAAACGGGTTTAACGCAAACGTGTTTATTCTGCAAACATTTGCAAATACATGTGTAAGCTACAGGCCCCCGTCAAAGCACTCCATTTTCTGTAGTTCCTAACTCTAATGCCTCGTACACACGATCGGATTGTTGGCCAACAAAACCGTCCAAAGGGCGTTGGCTGAAACTTGTCTTGCATACACATTGCCACACAATTGTTGGCCAACAACTACGAACGTAGTGATGTATTAGACGTACTACGTGGTTTTTCAGCTCTTTATCGCCACCCTTTGGGCTCCTTCTGCTAATTTTGTGTTAGTAGACGTTTGGTGAGTGTTGATTTGTGCTTTTCTTTTTGCGTTTTTCATTTTGCGCTTTTCATTTTGTGCTTTTCAGTTAGTTTCTGAACAGCCATTCGTCAACCAGACATGTTGCGGAGTCGGAGGAGATAACGTGTTATTTATTATTGGCCTTGGAGTTATTGCTTTGACATTATTTTTTTGGTTGAATAATAATGATTTGATTTGGTATATTTTCTATATTTTTGAATGCATAGAATGCACTTTTTGCTTAAGTTCTATTGGCAGATAGCATGTCTAATTTTATTTGTTTTCTTTTTTTAATGCACAATAAAACAATTGTGTAGAATAATACTTGGCTATGTGTTTTACTTCAAATGACAGTTTGGGAGTCAGCAGTTACATTTGAAAAAAATACAATGTGTCTTGCATACAAACGACAAGGAATTGTCAGCCAACATACACGAACGTAGTGAGGTACTACGTGTTTTTTCAGCTCTTTAGTGACACCCTTTGGGGTTCTTCTGCTAATTTTGTGTTAGTAAAAGTTTGGTGAGTGTTGATTCACATTTTTCATTTCGCGCTTTTCATTTTGCGTTTTCATTTTGCGCTTTTCATTTTGCGTTTTTCAGTTAGTTTCTGAACGCCTGTTCGTCAACCAGTCATGTTGTCGGAATCGGAGGAGATAACGTGTTATTTATTATTGGCCTTGGAGTTATTGCTTTGACCCAAGTCCAGTCCTGGAACAGGAGGAGGAGGAGTTCTTGGACCAAACATTGGTTGCTTTATTAATCGTGACCAACTATGTTATATGCCTTTGCTGCGGGAGCTCCAGGAGAATAATCCAAATGATTTTTGGAATTATCTCCGGATGACGGACCCCTGCTTTCACCAATTCTTGGCATTGTTGACCCCCTATATTAAGAAGCAGAACACATGCATGAGGCTTTTATTAAATTTTTTGGTTGAATAATGATTTGATTTGGTATATTTTCTATATTTTTGGATGCATAGAATGCACTTTTTGCTTAAAGCGGAATGACACTGTCTGTAATGTATTTTTTTTTTTTATTCTGCAATGAGAAGGAATAGGAGATGGTTATTGTACACTCACGTGTTCCGTTTTAAGAGGGAACTGCTGCCGGTTTTCGTCAGAAAGAAACACTTATAAAAAGTGTTGCTGCTGGGTGCCATCTTGCCTGTGGGCATGTGAAACCACACAGGCACCTTCTATGGCCCAGCATGCACCGCCGTTACTGCGCCGATCTCGCGCGTGCGCAGTAACGGCAAAGTGTAGCTCACGTTCGCTGAAATCTCGCAAGATTTCGGCCACATCGGCCGAAATCTCGCAAGATTTCGGCACAAGCCCCGTAAATCTCGCAAGATTTCGGCGGATGTCCGCAATGACTCCTGGGATCAATGACACCAGATCCCAGGAGACAGTGCGGCATGACGAGGATCGACACAGAGACCCCGCCCACCCCCGAAGAGACAGAGGAAAGAACGTCAGCAATTACAAGGTAAGTGAAAAAAAAAAAACACTTCATTTAGTACTCTTGCCTGATTTGGAAGGCAAAGAGATTTACTAAATGAAGTGTTTGCAGGACCGCTTTAAGTTCCATTAGCAGATATCATGTCTAAAGCTGGCCATACACCTATAGATTATCTGCAGATTTTCTATGGTTAGATGTAAAAAGTGGGAGATTTCTCCATCCACACAGTTAACGAACATGGAGAAATCTGTTGCACTTTTTCCATCTAACCATAGAAAATCTGCAGATAATCTATAGGTGTATGGCCAGCTTAATTGTATTTGTTTTCTTTTTTGAATGCACAATAAAAAAATTGTGTAGAATAATACTTGGCTATGTGTTTTACTTCAAATGACAGTTTGGGAGTCGGCAGTTACATTTAAAAAAAAAAAATACAATGGCCCCTGGGTCAACCCAGCCGTACACCTTGATTACATAATGCAGGTTTGATATACCCAGGTCTGCTCGGCCCCCCTCGATCCCCCTCTAACCCTGTCTTCTCTCCCTCCCTCTTCCTCCCTCTATTACTCTTTTATCATCCTCACCCCCCCTACCGGTCTTCTTTCTTTCTATTTTATCTCACAGTCAGATGGTATACGACATCACAATAGTATGGTCTCTCACTGCCCCTTGTAAAAAGTATCACCGCCTCTCCTAAAAGACGACGAGTTAGTGCCTTCAACGGAAATGTTGAAAATGATGCACGAAAAATGAGCCTTGCACTGTATTATCCTATGTTGTGGTCATCTGAAAGATATTTGTGTTGTATTATTTTATTTTGTTAAGAACAATAAAAACACATTTGACTCTAAAAAAAATACAATATAAAATGAACAAGGGACACCAACATAGTTGTATCTTTGATCTTAAAAATGACGGGATAATGGCAAAAGCATAATAATATTATTCTTGATATCAAAAGTGCATTTTATATACAACTATATAGATCAGACCAAAATGAGGGACAAATGAGGGGGAGAAAACGGGGGACAGAGGGACATTGTACCAAATCAGGGACAGTCCCTCGAAATCCGGGTCTGTTGGGAGCTATGATATTGCACTGAGTTTAGGATTGATTGCACAAATCACATTTTTATTAGCAGAGCGCTGTCTCTTCAGAACCAACATTCTTTTGAGTTGGTTTATACTGCATATCAATAAGATAGTAGCTGGGCTTTAATTATTCTTAATCACTTTTTGTAAGCACTCTAACGCAGTTCTGTGAATCTCCCTGAACTACCTTCATGAATAGAGGAATGTGCACACGAGTAGCAATTTTACTGTGAGACAACATGCCAACAACTTTGTACAGCAGCTTCTTCATCTCCACATTCCAGGTCAGCAGTAAAGTTCACAACGGCACAACACAAACTCAGAAAGTTCAGCCATTTCCCCCAATCCCTCCACTGTGAGTGCCCATAAGTGTGTCTTCACTAGGGATGGGCCCGGTGTTCGATTCGAACATCAGGCGTTCGACCGGTCGTCGAGCCCAGAACTATGTGGGCCGTTTGCATCAAATTTGTGTGATGCGAACGGCCCACAATGCACTGCGCCAGTCACAGTGCATTGCTGGCTGATGATTGGCCAAGCATGCACTGTGACCCCGCATGCTTGGCCAATCATAGAGCCAGCGGCGAGGAGAGCAATAATTGGCCACAGGCAGGATGCCTGTGGCCAATTATAGCTCAGGGGGTTTAGTACACGCCCCACACTATATAAGGCCGCCGCGCCGGCGACCTCATGTAGTGTGTTCCGGCGTTAGGAACAGTGACACTGTGTACAGTGTCTGCTTGTGCATTATCTGCTTTATCTGAATTTTCTGCTGTGATTATTCTGCTGAGTGCTGAGTCAGACATTATCTGCTGTGATTCTGGGGATTAGTGTGTGTGTGCTGTTAGTACAGCATTGCAGTATCACATTAAACCACCTTTACCCTTCTGGCCTGTTGTCATCTAAGGCAGCCATCTGCGGCTAATGAATTGCCGGCTCCCGTAAAAAACAGAGAACAGTCATTCATTGAAAGTCATTGATTAAAAAAAAAAAAAAAAAAAGCGTGGGGGTCCCCCCAAAGTCAATTACCAGGCCCTTCAGGTCTGCTATGGATATTAAGGGGAACCCTGCGTCAAATAAAAAAAAAATAACGTAGGGGTCCCCCTAAATATCCATACCAGATCCTTCAGGTCTGGGATGGATTTTAAGGGGAACCCCGGGCAAAAAAAAAATGGCGTGGGGTCCCCCTCAAAATCCATACCAGACCCCTATCCGAGCACGCAACCTGGCAGGCCACAGGAAAAGAGTGGGGGGACGAGAGCGGCCCCCCTCCCTCCTGAACCGTACCAGGCCACATGCCCTCAACATTGGGAGGGTGCTTTGGGGGTCTGTGACCCCTCAAAGCACCTTGTCCCCATGTTGATGAGGACAAGGGCCTCTTCCCCACAACCCTGGCCATTGGTTGTGGGGGTCTGCGGGCAGGGGGGCTTATCGGAATCTGGAAGCCCCCTTTAACAAGGGGACCCCAGATCCCGCCCCCCCCCCTGTGTGAAATGGTAAGGGGGTACAAAAGTACCCTTACCATTTCACCAAAAAAGTGACAAAAATTGTAAAAATGACAGGAGACGGTCTTTGACAATTCCTTTATTAAAATCTTCTTTAATTTTTTTTCTTCTGGTCTTTTTCCTTCTTCCTTTCTTCATCCTTCGGTTTCTTCATCTTCTCCTTCCGGCATCTTCTTCCATCTTCTTCTTCCTCCGATCCGAGGAAGAAGAAGATGGAAGAAGAAGATGGAAGAAGATGCCGGAAGGAGAAGATGAAGAAACCGAACTTTTTTTTTATCAATGACTTTAAATGAATGACTGTTCTCTGTGTTACGGGAGCCGACAATTCATTAGCCGCGAGTGATTTTAAATAGCTTTTTTTCCTGCAAAAATGACACTTTGTGCAGGGACAGTTCTAAGCATGGGAAACATGCGCCCCTTCACAGGCATACTATACGGCATACTATACACACCCCCCAGGTACGAAATTTAAAGGAATATTACACTTTTTATTGTTTCACTTTAAGCATTATTAAAATCACTGCTCCTGAAAAAACGGCCATTTTAAAAAAAATGTTTGCATTGATACATGTCCCCTGGGGCAGGACCCAGGTCCCCAAACACTTTTTATGACAATAACATGCATATTAGCCTTTAAAATTAGCACTTTTGATTTTGAACGTTCGCGTCCATTGTAATTAATAGGGTTCGAATGTTCGCGCAAACTTTCGGTCCGTTCGCAGGTTCTGGTGCGAACCGAACCCGGGGTTGTTCGGCTCATCCCTAGTCTTCACATGTCCAAAGGTCTCTCTCCTGTGCAGACTACAGACTAAAATTGTGTATAGCAAGGGGGGTAGTTTGTTTCCTTCCTCCTTCTTCCTAGGTTTGCTCACAAACTAGCTTGCAAAGGGGTACAATACTTCACTTACATGACCCAGAGGAGGGACCCCAGTAAAAGGGGTACTGATTCCTGCCTAGACACTAATGCCACGTACACACAAGCGGTCTTTTCGCCGGACTAGGTCCGACGGTTTTTCGACGGAGTTCCGACGGACTTTTCGAATGAACGGACTTTGCCACACACAAGCACACCAAAGTCCGACGGATTCGAACATGATGACGTACGACCGGACTAGAATAAGGCAGTTCATAGCCAGTGGCCAATGGCTGCCCTAGCGTCGGTTTTTGTGTGTCGGACTAGCACACAGACGAACTGATTTTTCGACCGGACTCGAGTCCGTCGGAAAGATTTGAAGCATGTTTTATTTCTAGGTCTGTCTGACTTTTGGGAGAAAAAAGTCCGCTGGAGCCCACACATGATCGAATTGTCTGACAGATTCCGGTCCGCCGGACCTAGTCTGTCGAAAAGTCCGCTCGTGTGTATGCGGCATAACTCCACACTCCAGCACTACACAGACACTAAATAGTAAAAAAAAATAATAATCCTACCTAGAAACACACTGGCCCTGACTTTTGACCCTGACCTTCAAAACTGACCATGACTTTTGACCCTGACCTTCAAAACTGAACATGACTTTTGACCCTGACCTTCAAAACTGAACATGACTTTTGACCCTGACCTTCAAAACTGACCATGACTTTTGACCCTGACCTTCAAAACTGACCATGACTTTTGACCCTGACCTTCAAAACTGACCATGACTTTTGACCCTGACCTTCAAAACTGGCCATGACTTTTGACCCTGACCTTCAAAACTGAACATGACTTTTGACCCTGACTCAAACCTTGACATTGACCTTGCTCAAACCCTGACCTAGCTGTAGCGCTTCTCCTGTAGGTGCCACAGGAATTATATGTCCAGGTCTTCCTAGCTTCAACATCGCAGCCAGGCACACAACAGACTCATTCACTCTTTCTCCAAAGACCTAGGCGATGTTGTTTTTGTTGTTTTTATTGTTCTTATTTTTGGAGAACTTGGATAGGGATGAGTGAAGTGATGGGATACTCCAAGAATAAAAACTAAGTACACTGAGGACTTAATCTTCCTTTTAGCTTAAGTAGTACAGTAAAGACTCTTTAAGCAGTAAAGTGGACAAAGCTCTTCAGGACACCGGCCAGTGTCAACTTTAAGAGACCCACAGCTGACTATAACTAGGCACCAGAAGATCTTTGCTGTGTCTGTACTCACAAGGCCCAAGGACAGATGGATGACTCCTTCCATGCGACACCCTCCAGTAATACCAGACAGATCTGTTGCAGACAGCCCCCCTCAGTCAGCTTCTTCTAGGCACCTGGGTCTCTGTGTTCCTCCCTCCGGTCACCCACCTGAGGCCTCCACATGCCAGCCTATGCCTGAGAGGGAAGCGTGCCCCACTCGGGCTGGACTCCTTCACTATGGGACAAGACCTAGAAGTCTGCCTTCAGAGATTGCCTCTCTCTGGGATAGACCGGGGCTGTATCAATATTCATCTACACAGCTCCACACCTATCATCCAGAAACTTCTCAAGTTGGGAGCTATCCATCAGACTAGCAGCAACAGAGCACACAGATCAGGTCTACCTAATCAACTGCAGCTCACAGAGTACAGTGAGACAAACTATGCTTTTACCTAAACCAACATTACAACCACGCTGACTACAGTGTGGCAACTTAATTTACCTATAAAAAAAAAAAAAACATTTACATACCGTATTATAACACGTACTTTTTCCCCCCTTAAAACCGGGGGCAAGTCGTGGGTGCGTGTTATACGCCGATCCCCACTGTCTGTGAGCCGAAAAGAGCGTGCGGCGCCAAAAGATACAGAGCGCTGCCAAAAAATACTGAGCGCCACCGAAAAATACAGAGCGCCGCCGAAAAAGGCTCCGCTCGCAGTCCCGCCTCCCTGCTGTTTCTGGAGCGAGCGCTGCCGAAAAAGACCGAGCCGACTGTACTGTGTACTCGGACTGCTCCGCTCGCAGTC
This sequence comes from Lithobates sylvaticus, assembly GCA_028564925.1. Lineage (NCBI taxonomy): Eukaryota > Metazoa > Chordata > Amphibia > Anura > Ranidae > Lithobates > Lithobates sylvaticus. The sequence continues at coordinate 23,244,177 of CM053028.1, read as the reverse complement.
CCGCCCAGACTGGGTATTTTTCGGCGGCACTCGCTAGGTCTGTCTCAGTGGCGGGAAATTTAAACGTGGGCAAGCTGCAAACGGCGCTGGGCAAGCTGCAAATGACACTGGCAAGCTGCAAATGACACTGGGCAAGGCTGCGAACGGCGCTGGGCAAGGCTGCAAATGACACTGGGCAAGGCTGCAAATGACGCTGGGCAAGCTGCAAATGACACTGATCGTTGTACAATGATGGACAAGGCTGCAGATGCACACTGATAAGGCTGCATTGATGAGCATTTAAATGTAAGTTTTTTTTTCCTTGAACTTCCCTCCCTAAACTTTTTTCTTAAAATGCCCTCTAAAACTTGGGGTGCGTGATATACGCCGGTGCATGTTATACGCCGATAAATACGGTAACTATCTTAGCACCTACCTAGGTGGGTGCTACATAGCTATTTTATTTTTTTGCGTTTCCAATTTTCTCCTCTAGCAAGGAGAAAAATATTCAATTTATCTCTTTCTCCATTCAAGAGGAGAAAACTAACACAGGGTTGGGATGTACAGTGACTGATCACCGTGTCAGCCAACCAGAGACTATCACAGCGATTAGGTGATCGGGAACCAGGACTCCCGGTTCCAGATTGTTAGTACGAGACCTGGAGCTGTCACTGGCAGTTCGGTCTCTTTGCTGGGAGTACGCTGTGCAGCGAGCCCTCAGCACAAACACAGCAAAGTATAGATGCGGCCCCCACGGATAAGGACCAAATTCCATGAGGCTATATTCACTATATTGTCAAATGTATTGAGACGCCTGCCTTTACACGCACATGAACTTTAAGGGCGTCCCAGTCTTATGCCGCGTACACACAATTAGACTTTTCGGCAGACTTGGTCCGGCGGACCGGAAACCGTCAGACAATTCGATCGTGTGTGGGCACCAGTGGACTTTTCTTTCCCAAAAGTCAGACGGACCTAGAAATAAAACATGTTTCAAATCTTTCCGACGGACTCGAGTCCGGTTGAAAAATCCGCTCGTCTGTGTGCTAGTCCGACGGAGAAAACCGACGCTAGGGCAGCTATTGGCTACTGGCTATGAACTTCCTTATTCTAGTCTGGTCGTACGTCATCGCGTTCGAATCCGTCTGACTTTTGGAGTGATCGTGTGTGGGCAAGTCTGTTTGTTTGAACGTCCGGTGGACCTCCGCTGCAAAGTTCGTCGGAAAGACTGTCGGACCTAGTCCGTCGAAAAGTCTGATCGTGTGTATTAGTCCGTAGGGTTCAATTTTGAGTTTAACCTTTATCGGTAAAGTTGATCCAGGGAAAATCCGATTGCCTCTCGGGGGATCAGGAAGGAATAGTTTCCCCTGCTGTAGCAAATTGGATCATGCTTTGCTGGGGATTTTTTACCTTCCTCTGGATCAACTGTGGGTTGAAGGATTGTGTATATGGGATTGTATTTTACTTTTTGGTTGAACTAGATGGACTTGTGTATTTTTTTAAACTTACTAACTATGTAACTATGAGTTGGCCCACCCTTTGCAGCTATAACAGCTTCAACTCTTCTGGGAAGGCCGTCCACAAGGTTTAGGAGTGTGTCTATGGGAATGTTTGACCATTCTTCCAGAAGTGCATTTGGGAGGTCAGGCACTGATGATGGCCTGGCTCACAGTCTCCGCTCTAATTCATCCCAAAGGTGTTCTATCGGGCTGAGGTCAGGAGTCTGTGCAGGCCAGTCAAGTTCCTCCATCCCAAACTCGCTCATCCATGTCTTTATGGACCTTGCTTTGTGCACTGGTCCAAATCATTTGGTGGAGGGGGATTATGGTGTGGGGGTTGTTTTTCAGGGGCTGGGTTTAGTTCCAGTGAGGCGTCAGCATTCCAAGGCATTTTGGACAATTTCATGCTCCCAACTTTTTGGGAACAGTTTGGGGATGGCCCCTTCCTGTTCCAATATAACTGCGCACCAGTGCTGGAAGTACGCTGTGCAAGCGCCCTCAGCACAAACAGAGCAAAGTATAGATGCGGCCCCACGGATAAAGACCAACTATCATGAGGCCATATATGCGCACACTTGAGGTTAAATAAATGCAGGGCTTTTTTTCTTAGAACTCCCTCCTTCCGAGTTACCTCTTTTGTCCGCCTCTGGGCACCATTCCTTGGTTCCAATCCCTACCCACCTCCGAACACCATTCCTTGGTTCCACTCCCTACCCACCTCCGAGCACCATTCCATGGTTCCACTCCCTACCCACCTCCGAGCACCATTCATTGGTTCCACTCCCTACCCACCTCCGAGCACCATTCCTTGGTTCCACCCCCTACCCACCTCCGAGCACCATTCCTTGGTTCCACCCCCTACCCACCTCTGAGCACCATTCCTTGGTCCCACCCCCTACCCACCTCCGAGCACCATTCCTTGGTTCCACCCCCTACCCACCTCTGAGAACCATTCCTTGGTTCCAACCCCTACCCACCTCCAAGCACCATTCCATGGTTCCACTCCCTACCCACCTCCGAGCACCATTCGTTGGTTCCACTACCTACTCACCTCCGAGCACCATTCCTTGGTTCCACCCCCTACCCACCTCCGAGCACCATTCCTTGGTTCCACCCCCTACCCACCTCTGAGCACCATTCCTTGGTTCCACCCCCTACCCACCTCCGAGCACCATTCCTTGGTTCCAACCCCTACCCACCTCCAAGCACCATTCCATGGTTCCACTCCCTACCCACCTCCGAGCACCATTCCTTGGTTCCACCCCCTACCCACCTCTAAACCCCATTCCTTGGTTCCACCCCCTACCCACCACTGAGCCCCATTCCTTGGTTCCACCCCCTACCCACCACTGAGCACCATTCCTTGGTTCCACCCCCTACCCACCTCTGAGCCCCGTTCCTTGGTTCCACCCCCTACCCACCTACGAGCACCATTCCTTGGTTCCACCCCCTACCCACATATGAGCCCCATTCCTTGGTTTCACCCCCTACCCACCACTGAGCCCCATTCCTTGGTTCCACTCCCTACCCACCTCTGAGCCCCATTCTTTGGTTTCACTATCTACCCACCTCTTAGCACCATTCTCTGGTTCCACCCCTTACCCACCTCCGACCACCATTCCTTGGTTCTACTCCCTACCCACCTCCGAGCACCATTCTTTGGTTCCACTCTCTACCCACCTCTGAGCACCGTCCCTTGGTTCCACCCCTACCCACCTCTCAGTAATGGATACAGAACCAAGTATCAATTTGTGGTGCTAAGTAATTTGTATGTAATTTGTTAATGATAGGACGTAAAATAGATCCCCTGTAGCCAGCAACAATGGAGCACCCCCAGCAATAATAGACTCTGAACAATAGATCTCTCCCTCAACAGTAGATGTCTTCCAGAAACAATTGTCTCCCAGTAGCATAAGAGCCCCCCAGCAACAATAGATCCCCCACCAGCGACAACTGACCTCCCCAGCAACAATAGACCCCCCATGTAAAAATAGATCCCCTCCAGCAACAATAGATCCCCAGCAGCCAGCATCAATAGACCCTGCAGTAAACCCCAGCACCCCTTGCCATTACATACATTCAGAGCTGGAGGTGCTGAAGGTGCTGGAGGTGCTGGAGGTTCCGGAACTGCGCCAACCGCGCCCCCCCCCCCCCGCCCCGCGTTCCTGCTGAAAAAAAGCCCTGAATAAATAAAAAGTGAAATTTATATAAATGAAGTCAGTTTGTGTATATCTTCCTAAAAACTGAGGAGTCGCACTGATATTGACAGAAGTGAACCATGAGAATGTATTACGAAGGTGAGAGTCCCTTTAGGCCCGTTCAAAGCAGACAATCAGAAAATCAGAATTTCTTCCTTTGGATTGCTCTGAACAAAGGTAAGATCTGGTTGCCGTGGTGTACGATTCATTACATAAATTATTGATGTACAGGTGACGGCAGGGAGTTTCAATAGAGTGTTAATAATCCAGAGAAAGGCATTGTAATCAGATGGTTGGCAGGTACGGCTTGTTATTACCCCTTTGTAGCGGGATGTCTGGAATTGTCAGCCCAGTGAGGTGTGAAGGCCGTTCAGGCTCAGGCTTGCGTTCTTTGGATCTATCCGATTGTCCATGAAAAGCTGGCCTGGAAACCGTCCAACTTTGCTGGAAATCAATCTTAGCTCACGTGTCTGAAGTTCTCGTTTTTATCTAGGCCATGGTAGAGCTAGTAGTAGTGGGTCACATTCAACTTGGCTCGTTCTCTGATGTTAAAGATGTTTTGTAGCTTTTCCAGTCATTATAAAGCCCCATACACACGGTCGGATTTTCCGATGGATTCTGTCCTATCGGACAATGTTGTCGGAAATTCCGACCGTGTGTATGCACCATCGGACAGTTACCATCGGATTGTCCGACGGACAAAGTTCTATCTCCTGCTCTATAAATATTCCGACAACAAAGTCCGATCACACCAATTCCGATCGTGTGTAGCGAATTCCGACGGACAAAGTGCCGCGCATGCTCAGATCACATTACAAGACCAAAGCTATTGGCTACTAGCCTCTACGTAGTCCCGTCGTAGGCAACAAACGTCACCACGTTCAGAATGATCGGATTTTCCGACAACTTTGTCCGACCGTGTGTATGCAACACCAGTGTCGGACTAAATCCGTCGGACAAAATCCGATGGATTTTGTGGTCGGATTTTCCGACCGTGTGTACGGGGCATAAGACATGTGCCATTAGTTTCGTACGTATCGAAAATTCGTACGAATTTTTGTAAATTTGTACATTTGTGAGCAGAGGTCAAGTCCTGGGGAAAAAAGTGTGGGAACTCCCACCCAAGATCCACTCGCCCACAAAAAAAAAAAAAAAATGATACGCTCATATGCACAAACGCTTCAAAAGTGGTATTTTTCATCCAATTCTCGTATTGTGTGTATGAAGCTTAAAGCGGTGTTTCACCTAAAAAATTTTTTTTAAAAGTCAGCAGCTAAAAAAAAAAGAGTAGCTGCTGACTTTTAATAAGTACACTTACCCACCCAGGGCACCCGCGATGTCGGTCGTGGAGGCCGAGATGTCCCTCGGCTATCCGGTCCCAGCGCCGCCATCCTCAGTAAGGGAAACGGGTAGCGAGCGCTGCCTGTTTCCTACTGCGCATGCGCGAGTCGAATTTGTGAATGGGGAACGCGATGTGTTGTGGGACATAGTTCCCATAACACACCGCGCCCCATTCACTAAAAGGCAGCGCTAGGAGAACAGCTCCGAGGAACAGGAAGAGGCAGATTAGGACGATCTGCCTAGCAACAGCCATTTCTGGTAAGTAAAAAAAAAATATGTTTTTTATTTTTTTCATTTTAAATTTGTATTAACATTTTTATTAAGTTTTGTTTTTCAGGGTGGCCCTCCACTTTAAAGCGGTTCTGCACACACTTCATTTAGTAAATCTCTGTGCCTTCCAAATCAGGCAAAGAGTACTAAATGGCCGTTTTTTTTTTTCTTTTACTTACCTTGTAATTGCTGATGGTCGTTCCTCTGCCTCTTCAGGGGTGGGCGGGGTCTGTGCGGGGATCCTCGTCATGCCGCACTGCCACTGTCAGTGCGGGCATCCGCCGAAATCTCGGCTGGAGGCCCGTAAATCTCGCGAGATTTCGGCGAACGTGAGGCATGCTGGTTCCCATAACGAAAGGGAACAAGGAAGTGAATGCTTGTGGGTTTCAAATGCCCACAAGCAAAATTACATTTCTGCTGGTTTATATTTTAAAAGTGCTGTTTTTTTAGAAATACGGACACGGATAACGGACGGACACCAAAAATGTGAGTTAATTGTAAGACTAAAAATTATTTTAACATGACAAGAAAAAAAAAAAAATAGTGTGTGCAGAACCGCTTTAAGGCCCCTTTCACACTGGACGGATCCGTATTGATCCGCCCCGTGAAGATCCGCTGCTCAGCGGGGATCGCTCAGCTGATCCCCGCTGAGCAGGCTGATGACAGGGACCGCCCTGTCAGATCTCCGCTCTCCTTTATGGGGGAATCGGATGAACACGGACCGCCTGTCCGTGTTCATCCGATCCGCTCTGCAGACGGATGGAAAAATAGGGTTTTCCTCCATCTGCAGAATCGGACAATAGCGGAGGCGGACGATAGCGGGTGTCAGCAGATGCACTCTTTTGGACTCTTTTGGATGTATGTCCGTTTTTCATCCAAAAGCGGATGGATGAAATACGGACATACGGTCCGTATGTGTGTGTAAAAAAAAAACAATCCTCAATAAACATAAATACGGTAATTCTCTGAATAATCAGCATTCATTCAATTGTGCTTCCATGCAAATGTGAACATCATGTTCTGATCTTTATTGGTGAATTTTATTTTGTATATAGAGTGTTTATGTGGTGAGTTTACACTTTTCATTGAACAGAGTTTGGATAACACAGGGTTAAATGGAAAGGTCATAAATGAACTGCACATTATCTGGACAGAATGCTTGGGGAGATAGTGATGTGTTCCTGCTTAGGAGATGTATGTTAGCTTGGGGGGGGCTGCAAACTCTGCAGGGCTCCAACACACACTCGCTGCTATTCCAACCCTTCACATATTTCCACATAAACTTCCCTCCTGGCATTAAACTTTGCCAGGTATTGTGCTCAGCTTACCACCCCAAACTGATGTTCCTCCCTCAGCTCACCTCTCTCCCTGCATGTCCTGTGAGCAGAATAGCTGATCTACCTGTCAGCTAGCTGTGATTGACAGGTAGATCGAAGAGGAAGCTGTCATGGGGCCCCCTTACTATTGCGAGCTGTGTCGGTGGCTGCTGGTGTAGCACCTGCCACACAGCTCGCATGCTTCAAAGTCTTGCAGGACACGGCTGCTAACGGGAACTGAGTTCCTGTTGTGGAAAAAGTACAGGAACTCTGTTCCCATGCGTTCCCGCAGGACTTGAGCCCTGTTTGGGAGCCTGCAGTATTCTGAGGGCCCTGACCAACTTGGGTTGGCAGTAGGGTTGCCACCTTTTCTTCAAGTCAAACCTGAACACTTCAGCGTCGCACAGCAATTTCTTTTCATAGTATGCATAGATAAACTATGCATAGATGTTGCTATTAAATAACGTTTCTAATCATATGAAGTTAATCACAAGAGTCCCCCTTTACATCGGCGTCCACAGAGTTCCTCCTTTACATCATAGTCCACAGAGTTCCCCCTTTACATCATAGTCCACAGAGTTCCCCCTTTACATCATAGTCCACAGAGTTCCCCCTTTACATCATAGTCCACAGAGTTCCCCCTTTACATCATATTCCACAGAGTTCCCCCTTTACATTATGGTCCACAGAGTTCCCCTTTACATCATAGTCCACAGAGTTCCCCCTTTACATCAGAGTCCACAGAGCTTCCCCTTTACATCATAGTCCACAGAGTTCCCCCTACATCATAGACCACAGAGTTTCCCCTTTACATCATAGTCCACAGAGTTCCCCTTTACATCATATTCCACAGAGTCCCCCCTTTACATCATAGTCCACAGAGTTCCCCCTACATCATAGTCCACAGAGTTCCCCCTACATCATAGTCTACAGAGTTCCCCCTTTACATCAGAGTCCACAGAGCTTCCCCTTTACATCAAAGTCCACAGAGCTTCCCCTTTACATCATAGTCCACAGAGTTCCCCTTTACATCATAGTCCACAGAGTTCCCCTTTACATCATAGTCCACAGAGTTCCCCCTACATCATAGACCACAGAGTTTCCCCTTTACATCATAGTTCACAGAGTTCCCCCTTACATCATAGTCCACAGAGTTTCCCTCTGCAGCTAGGGGGCATCTAGGAACCCTTAACTACCGAGTTCAAGTTCAGGGAACCTATGGCTGCAAATGGGCACAGTGAGGCTGCAAATGGGCATTGTTGACCCTCTTTTCCACTTACAGTAGCTGCGCATTTCTCACCCTAGGCTTATACTCGAGTCAATACGTTTTCCCATTTTTTTGTGGTAAAATTAGGTGCCTCGGCTTATATTTCGGGTCGGCTTATACTCAAGTATATACGGTATATGTGTTTGTCACATGGGAGTGCCAATAGGATCCAACATTGTGGCAGGATACACGCCTGCACTTTTTTTCTTTTTATGCTTTCGTATTCCGGTCACACAGTGGCGTGCATACCTATGCTGCTTCACATTCCATCTGACACACATATAACACTTTCTGAATGAGAAATTCAATGTAAACGCCCAATGACCTTGGAGCTCCGAGTCAGATATCCCATAAAACAACGCTATTACTTCTCATGGGATTCACAAAACTCATATTTACCAATTTACCATATTTACAATGTCACATTATTATTATTATTATTATTATTATTATGCACGATTTATATAGCGCCAACAGTTTACACAGTCCTTTACAATGTATAGGGGGGACAACACAATTACAGTACAATACAGAAGGTACAGGAGGGCCCGGCTCGTAGAGCTTACATTCTAAAGGGAGGGGGTGGTGGTACAAAAGGTAATAGCTGCAGAGAATAATTTGATGGGGGTGGCTCGGGGACAGTTGTTATGTGGGTGTGGGATAGGCTTCCCTGAATAAATGAGTTTTCAGGGATCTCCTGAAGGTGGACAGGGTAAGGGCAGATCAGAAATACTGGGGCAGGGAGTTCCAGAGGATGGGAGAGGTTCTGGAGAAGTCCCGATGGAGAGCATGGGAGGAGGTAACAAGGGAGCTACATGAATGCAGAATTATCTTGGACATACAGATGCCAAAGTATGACTGCCGTATACCGGTTACCTTTCATGAAGATGGTGGGGACATTTTGGGGTACCAGAGACCTGGGGTGTGCAGATTAAGGTGGAAGGGTTAGAAGAACTGGAAAATTAAGGATACACAGTCAAATTGTTCTTTTATCCAAAGGTGAAGGAGGCACCTTATCTTTCTGTGGTCAGGAAGGATTCTTCTCTGTGAGGGAGAACATGATGGACCTGAGACTCTATTTGCCCATTTGCTGACAATGACGTGCCCCCCCCCTCAATGGCATTGAAATAGTTAAAACAATATCCAGTTCAAAGCGGGTCTGAGTGGATTTCTTGCTGCTCCATCACCCTATACTCCGAAGAGAGCCAGAGAGAGTAGGTAGATCAGGAAAACCTGGCTACCATCCCCCTCCCCTTGAAGGGTTTAAGATCTGGGGTACAGATCCGTACCCCCGTTATCCCTCCTCCCTAGACCTGCATTTCCCAAAAAACCCTCTCCCTTGCAATCTTACATACGGGGTTGAACGTAAGATATTATAGGAATTTTATTAGGTACATAAATACAAATTAAGTATATGCTAAGGGCAGCGGAAAAGTACGGGTATAGAAAGGGAGCCTGAGTTGAGGAGAACAAGAGGGGTGAAGTTTGAAAAAATGAGTAAAAGCACAGCCAAAGCGCCCAAGAAAGGGGCCTCTAAAACACCAAAAGAAGACACGAGCACCATACAACAATATTTAAAACAAGGGGGAATCCCAAAAACACCGGAGACCAACCACCAGCCCAAGGCTATCATGGAGAAGAATAAAGGTACTTCCAGGAAAACGGAAGGGGCCCATGATCAATCCAGAGACGATTGTACAAATGGAAGCGAAGTGGAGATTAGTAGAGTTGAAGATCAGGATCAGGGCGACCACCTCCCAACAAAATCAGAAATGGAGGCAATGTTACTAAAAGTGGAAAATGTGATAAAAATGGAAATAACTACTCTGAGAGAGGACTTGGGCCACTTATTAACCAGAGTTGAGGTGGTGGAGGAAAAAGTAGAGGAAATGGCCAAGGAAATTAATAACATAAAGATTTCACTCAAAAAGTGTCAACTGAACCAGAGAGAAATGTTACAGAAAATAGAAGACCAGGAGAATAGAGACAGAAGACAAAATATCCGCCTGAGGGCGATTCCAGAACAAAAAGGGAAGGATCTAGAAAAAATAGTCAAATCTCTGCTTTGCCCCATAATAGGGCTAGAAGAGGGGGAATTCCCGACGATTGAAAGAGTACATCGCATTGGAGCGTTGGATCGATCAGAGCACGGAAGAGTAAGGGATGTAATAGTTCGGCTCCGGAATTATAGGGATAAAGAAAATATCTGGCAGAAGACAAGAGGTAACCCCCACTTACAACACGAAGGCACCGAGATACAGTTGTATGCGGATCTTTCGGCGCGCACGCTAGAAAGAAGACGACATCAGAGACCGCTGTTGGAAGTAATGCGCAAAGAAAATATAAAATATAGATGGGGGTTCCCAGCATGCCTCATTGGCATAAAAGAAGGACGGTCTGCCAGACTCAGGGTTCCAGAGGAGCTGCAGGACTTTTGCACCAATCTAGACATCCCTATTCCCGCTCTTCCAGGATGGACAGAGAGCTGGGAGAGCGACTTAGGGATAGGCCGGGGATGGCGGGGGGGACGAGTGGGTAACGGGGGGAGCTAAATGCAGAAAATAGATCAGATTTCATTTAACATTCCTTCATCCACCTGGCCCACTATTTCCCGAGTCCAACTGGGAAAAAGAAAGTGGGAGGGGGCGGGGAAAGAACCCCACCTCACCTTAGCTGTTCCGAGGGACTCTAAGAAATGGGTTACCGTCGGAATAGAGACCCGAGATGGGGTCGGGGAGGGGAAGGGGGGAGGGGGAGGAAGAGGGGGGGTGGGAGGAGGGGGTTTAGAAGGGAGGGAGGGTTGGGGAAGGGGGGGGGGGGGGTAAGGGGAGGGAGACTCTCATCGCTGCCCTATATTCAGGAAATTTTTGGGCTAATTGATTAATGACTCCAGATTTGAAATTCCTAACCTATAATGTGAAAGGATTGAATTCTCCTAGTAAACGGCATATGATTCTCGAAGAGATAGGGAGATATGGGGCCAATGTGGTTTTCCTTCAAGAAACACACCTTGCCCACAACACAAATGTGAAACTGTTTTCAAGAACATACCCTAACTGGTTCTACGCCGATACTCCTTCAAGTAGATCTAGAGGGGTGGCTATAGGCTTTTCAGGAGATATGCATTTTCAGCTTGAAGATAGAAGGGTAGACCCAGAGGGAAGGTATCTGTTCCTGAGGGGATCCCTATTTGGAACAACATATACGTTTGCTAATGTTTACGCGCCAAATAATAGTCCCATCAAGTTTATGAAAGGGATATTGAGAAAACTGGGGGCCTTCAGAAAGGGATACGTAATTTTAATGGGTGACTTCAATTTTACCATGGATCCCAGTTTAGATAGTACGTCCGGTGGCCAGGGGACAAGAAACGAACAGTTATCTTCGTTAAAAAATGAATTATATAATAAACAACTGTTGGACGTGTGGAGGGTACAGCACCCCCAAACAAGGGACTTTACGTTTTTCTCCCCTGTCCACGGGACGTACACTAGATTAGATTATATATTCATAGAACACGGAATCTTGGATAGGGTATTACAAACAAAAATAGAGACAATTACACTATCTGATCACGCCCCTGCCTCCGTGACTCTGGCTGTCCCAGAATATAAACCCCCATCATGTGGGTGGAAACTAAATGAGGAATTACTGCGAGACGGGGAAGTGGTGGAATGTGTAAAAAGAGAATTGGAAGGCTTCTTCATCAATAATGATAATGGGGAAGTTAATGGAGCCAATCTTTGGGAGGCACACAAAGCATACATTAGAGGGATATTGATAGGGAAAGCCGCGTGGGCGGATAAAGAAAGGAGGAGGAAAGTGCAGGATCTGACGAATGACTTAAAAAATTTGGAACAAAAACATAAGGCAGCTTCGGCCCATAATAAGGAGCTATTCCAAGACTTATTAGCAAAGAGGGACGAACTTAAAGATTGCTTAGAACGCGAAGCAAAGCAGATTTATAACAGGACAACAAAAGAAAGGTACATCTGGGGGAACAAAACCAGTAAACACCTGGCGAGAATAGTTCAGAAACAAAAAATAAAAAATTACATAGAAAAAATCCAAGCCAAAAATGGTGAGTTTAAATATCTTTCCCGGGATATAGCTTCATCCTTCAGGGAGTATTATGAAGAGCTGTACTCTGTTGATCACAAGGATGCAAAAAAGGGGGACCAAATAAAAAAAATATTAAAAAAAAAAAATAATAAAATCTCAGACTTTCTTAGTAGAGCCGGGTTGGAATCTCTGGGACAGGAGGATAGAGAGGCACTGGAACAGCCAATCTCGGAGACGGAAATATTGCGAGCCCTGAAGAACTCCTCTATAGGGAAAAGCTCTGGCCCAGATGGTTTTTCCATCTTTTACTATAAAACCTTTAAGGAGATCCTGATCCCTAGACTGCAACAATATATGAATGGGCTGGGAATAAAATACGCTATGGGGGAAGCCTCCTTGTCAGCAACTATAACAGTTCTCCCCAAAGAAGGGAAAGATGGATCTAAATGCTCTAATTACAGGCCTATCTCTCTGCTGAATGCAGACACTAAGCTGTATGCCAAAATCTTGGCGGAGAGAGTGAGAGGGCACCTGGAGGCATTGATCCATCCTGATCAAGTGGGCTTCGTCCCAGGGAGGGAAGGGAGGGACAATGGAGTCCGGACTCTATTGGCCCTTCAGAGGATGAGGGATTCTGGGACCCCCAGTCTGCTCTTGTCTATAGACGCAGAAAAAGCGTTTGACAGAGTAGACTGGGGGTTCATGTTCAATACCCTAGAGCACATGGGGTTTGGGCCGAGATTCATTAGTCGAATTAAGGCCCTCTACGGGAGCCCCAAGGCAAATATTAAAGTAAATGGAGTCCTCTCCGCACTGTTTGAAATGAGGAACGGGACGAGGCAAGGCTGCCCCCTATCCCCTCTTCTTTTCGTCCTGACATTGGAGCCACTATTATCATCGATAAGAAAAAACCCCGATATAGAGGGATGCAGAGTGGAGGGGGAGTCCCATAAACTGGCGGCATTCGCAGACGACATTTTGTTTTACGTTAGTAACCCTCGGAAGACGATGCCTATTCTTTTGAAGTCCCTCATAGATTATGGAGCTCTATCAAACTTCCGGGTCAACCCCGCAAAATCTTATATACTCAATATTAATGTAAGTAAAATCGAGCAGATGATACTAAAGAAAGAACATAAATTTGTCTGGAAGAAGCAAATAAAATATCTGGGGATAGATTTAGCTAACTCAATCGGAAAACTTTATAGGATCAACTACCTCCCCTTGCTGGATGAAGTAAAAAAAAAATGTAAGGAATATAATAGCAGGCCCTTGTCCTGGATTGGACGAGTTAATACTGTAAAAATGATGATACTCCCTGTAATAACGTATAAGCTACAGATGCTCCCCCTCCCCTTACCCCAGCAATACCTTAGGAAGCTCAACTCAATACTGATGAATTATGTATGGAAAAATGGGAAACACCGCACGTCGTTGAAACTTTTAAAACAGGGTAAGAACCATGGGGGTCTGGCGGTCCCTGATATAATTAATTATTATCACGCAATAGCACTAACCAGAATTCCAGAGTGGGGGAAAATAAACTCAAGAAAAAGATGGGTACACTTAGAAAGGGCATTAAGTAAGGTTCACTTGGGAAGGATTATTTGGAACCCCCCGGGGTACAGAGCACTTGATGTTCACACACACACTATCACATTGCACACGTTAAAAATATGGGACAAAGTTTACAAACAGTTGAATGGTAATTATAACTCACCTTTACTAGCACTCAAGGAGAACGATTATTTCCCTCCTGGGAAAATAGATATAGGAGGGAATTGGATAATTAAAGATGAAACAAAATTAGGGGATGTAATATTTGAGGGACAACCACTAGCACTAATTGAACTAAAAAAAAGAGTGGATTTATTTAAAATCGATGAATGGCGGTACCTCCAGATATGCCAGTTCGTGAAAAAACTTCCACAACCAATCAGGTCATGTGGAGACCTGACGAGGATAGAACACATATGCACAGCAGAAAATACTAAAAAGTCTATATCAAAAATATATAAGTTGTTGATTGAGATGGACAGGCTGGCGGTCCCCCCATTCATCGAGAAATGGGAGAGAGAATTAGGGTCACAGATAAACACAGGGATGATTAGAAAAATAATGAAGCTCACACATAGCTCATCAGTAGACATGCGAACAGCCGAAACTAATTACAAATGTTTAATTAGGTGGTATGCGACCCCCGACAAAACAAGCAAATTCCAGGAAGGGAGATCCCCCAACTGTTGGAGGGGTTGCAATGTGAGAGGGAACATGGGGCACCTATGGTGGGATTGTCATAAAATACAAAAATACTGGGAGAGGGTGTTGAGATATATCAAAGAAATCACGCAAATAGAAGTAAAAAAAAAAATCCATGGGTGGTTCTGATGCATGCTACAGAAGAGGAAGTAAGGAAATATAGGAACACATTGGTCCCACATCTGCTAAATGCCGCAAAAAGATTAATCCCAAGGAAGTGGCAAGATCAGGAAAGTCCCTCAATGGGGGAATGGATGGATGAAGTGGAGGTGACTTATAGGCTGGAATGCCTGAAAGAGAATCTGGAAGATGATTCCCATCCAAAGGGGAAGTGGGAATGTTGGGAAACATTCAAAAGAACCTGGAGTTACGCAGAGTTGTTTCAGACTTAAGGAGATCCAATCAATTAGCAAAGAAAAACAACACATTAAAAGCGAAAAATAAAAGGGGGAAGAAAAAAAAAAAAAAAAAAATATAAAAGAGGGCAGCGATGGGAGTTAGGGTCTGGGGGGGGAGGGGACGGGGGGGGAGGGGAACAAAAAAAAAAAAAAAAAAAAAAACGTAACAAGAGCTCTGAATAACAATTAAGTAGGACTAAGAGAATGGTATGAAATTAAAAAGATGAAGCCCCTATGATGAAAAGACTAGATGGGACAGAGGTGAAGACCTCATTGATATAGTCCTTCTTAATAGGTTTCTCTGAGGGGAAAGAAAAAAAAAAAAAAAAAAAGAACAAGAACTGTGCACCGCATTGTAGTGGGTGGAAGCCTCCTCCATCCTGGGCACCTGGCCCTTTGTGTGACACCCTTTTTAGCTTATGCACGCTTCATGTTCTTTTAGAAATACATGGCTATCACCAGCGCTCCAGAGTGGCTCCAAGACCTTTTTTTGCCACAATGCAATGTTTCAAAACCATAGCAGGACCCTTCATCAAGATAACAGCCACTGTTGAAGTGCTGGTGATATCCATATTTTTCTGAACTATGAGTAATAGCGACATTTGTTCATTTGTACCTTAGCACCCCTTCCATCCAGGTCTCTACACTGTAAGATGTGTGCCAAGTGTCCCCAAAGCTGGCCAGATACTAGTAGAATTTTGTTAGAGAGTTTTCATTTTAGAATGTTCTTTTAGTTGTTTAATGGTTAATGAGCTCAAATTAAAAAAATTTTTACAACAGTGAAAAAAAAAAAAAAAAAAAAACAATATCCAGTACCTGGCTGTAAGGTAGAAGTGAGATGGATAGCAATAAAGCCGCCCGATCATCTCTACAAAGTGACAATGTGTGGGTCCCCTGCTCCCTAACCCAACACCGTAGCACTCCTCTGCTCTCCTGGGAGCCTGGGACCAGCACAAATTGCTCAGGATGACCAGCAGAGGAAGACCAGGGGTCAAGTCCTGGGGAAAAAAGTGTGGGAACTCCGATCCAAGATCCACTCGCCCACCAAAAAAAAAAAAATGATACGCTCATATGCACGGACGCTTCAAAAGTGGTATTTTTCATCCAATTTGTTTAACTGTTAGTACATAAAAAAAACAATCCTCAATAAACATAAATACGGTAATTCTCTGAATAATCAGCATTCATTCAATTGCGCTTCCATGCAAATCTCTTAGCAGCAGGGACCTGATCTACCTGTCAGCTAGCTGTGATTGACAGGTAGATGGAAGCGGAAGCTGTCATGGGGCCCCCTACTGGCAATGCCTGAATGGTCAGGTGTGCGGCACTTACTATTGCGAGCTGTGTTGGCAGCTGCTGGTGTAGCACCTGCCACACAGCTCGCATACTTCAAAGTCTTGCAGTACATGGCTGCTAAAGGGAACTAAGTTCCTGTTGTGGAAAAAGTACAGGAACTCCGTTCCCATGCGTTCCCGCAGGACTTGAGCCCTGAGGAAGACCACTGAAAATCTATTGGAGACAACCTTCCATGGCGTGAACCTGGATGCAAATAGCTCTGAGCACTTCCGGGTTCAGCTCTGTCGAAACCAGGACACTGTAACCAGGGTAAATTAGCAGATCAAGCAAGAGTTTGTCAGCCCCCTTAAGGAAGCAATACATTTTGGGTGTGTGTAGCTATCACCCTCCGAAGGAGCCTGCTGTTTTGCCCCAGGTTCTTTTCGCAAACTAGTGCAGCAGCAGCCAGGCACGACGCAGCAAAGGTCACTCTTCTGGCTCAATAAACAGTCTAGGGGTATCTTTTTGATGTCCTATTGAAAGTTGAACTTGGATAAGGTGCAGGGAAGCTGTGGGGTACTCCAGTAGCACAATGTAGTAACACGAGGACACTCCTCACTTTGTCAAAGCTTCTTAGTACGGTCCCTCTAGCAACAACTAGGGGACTGCGCAACACTCAGATACCATAGGAAATGTCCCAATTCAAGCAAGTTCTGGCACTGATGCACAAGTGATAGTAGCAGCACAGTGACTAGGATCCGACAGGTACTCAAAATGTCCCTAAATACTTGGATGCCTCCTTCTAATATCAGCCAGACATCACCTCTACAAAGTGACAATGTGTGGGTCCCCTGCTCAACAACCCAACACTGTACTACTCCTCTGCCTTCCTGCAGCAACGAGGAGCCTGGGATCGGCACAAATTGCTCAGGATGACCGGCGGAGGAAGATAACTGAAAATCTTTAGGAGAAAACCTTCCATGGAGTGAACATGGATGCAATTAGCTCTGAGCACTTCCATGTTCAGCTCTGTCAAAACCTGGGCAAATTGTCAGCCTACTTGAGGAAGCAATACATTTAGCTGTTTTGACCCAGGTCCTTCTCGCAAACTACTGCAGCGGCAGCCAGGCACACAACAATAGTCACTCTTCTGGCTCAATGAACAGTCTAGGGGTATCTTTTTGATACCTTATTGAAAGCTGAACTTGGATGAGGTGCCTACACTCATGTAGGATCCTACACTCAGGTCTGTACTCAAAATGTCTCTGGATACTTGGATGCCTCCTTCTAATATCAGCCAGACATCACCTCTGCAAAGTGACAATGTGTGGGTCCCCTGCTCAACAACCCAACACTGTACTACTCCTCTGCATTCCTGCAGCAACGAGGAGCCTGGGATCGGCACAAATTGCTCAGGATGACCAGCGGAGGAAGATAACTGAAATTTTTTAGGAGAAAACCTTCCATGGAGTAAACATGGATGCAATTAGCTCTTTTTTTGACTGTCCCGCTGGTAGCTTGTGCCTCTTGGTGCCAACCACCCTCTGTGCCACCTTCAGGGGTAGCGTGTGCCGAGTCGCAACACGCGACCGCTCTCGGCATCTTGGCCTCGGTGAGTACTCCTTTTATGATATCTTCTATGCAATACTCACATTTGAGGCTGTATGCAATCAAGGAAGTGTGCCCTGAGTGCAGGAATTCTGTGTTCTGGGCATAAGTCCATGAGCGTATAAGGCCCTAAAATGCAAGGACAGCCTCCAGCATATTTCAGCCCGTCATTGATTTTGACAGACTGCATGTTGCACCCGTTCCGACCTTGCACCCAAAGAACCTGCATTCTTTCAATGTATGGGCCAAACCACCCTTGTGTATTATCCCTAAGAAAAAGTCATGACAGATAAGTGAATCCAATACAAACGTAACTCTCTTTCTATGTATATCCACTTGTTGGAATGACTTTATATAATACGCAGTAATGCAGCACGTTCGCAACGTTATCATCCTAATGACGTGTCTTATCTGAGCATTCCGGACAATACAGCCAAAGGAATTTTAGAGATAGCAGCCTGACCTGTGTAGGCTCTGGAGTTATCTCATGTTCTTCTGTATGGAGGGGGGGGGGGGGTCAGTCTGTGGCGGTCTCCAGCGTTGGAAGATTCCACATTTGGTCTGACGGTTAATGTCTTGGCGTCATTTCCCAATCTAGATTATTACATCTTGTTACTACTTTTAGGTTATTGTTGGTATTGGGACAGGGCTGGTCTGACAATATATACACTATAGTGTCAAAAGTATTGGGACACCTGCCTTTACACGTACATGAACTTTAACCTCTAGAGATCCGCGATATAGCCGAATGACGGCTACAGCGCGGATCTACATTATTGGGACTCCGTCCATTGACGTCGTCCCATGCATGAGCGGCCTGCGCGCCCCCTGTGAGACTCGCTGGATCACAGATCCGAGTAAGGGGTCGATCCCGACCCTTTACCACGTGATCAGCTATCAGCCAATGACAGCTGATCATGTGATATCAACAGAGCCGGTAATTGGCTATTTTTCCTCCTCGCGCTGACAGCCCCGGCTCCTCAGTGCCCACCTGTGCCTCCTACAAATGCCGCCTACCAGTGCCCACCAGCGCCACCTGTCAGTGCCCACCAGCTCCACCTGTCAGTGCCCACAGTGCCACCTGTCAGTGCCCACAGTGCCACCTGTCAGTGCCCACAATAAGTGCCTGAACAGTTCTGCACATCAGTGTCACCTACCAGTGCCCATCAGTGTCACCTACCAGTGCCCATCAGTGACAACTATCAGTGCCACCTATCAGTGCCCATCAGTGCCATCTATCAGTGCCATCTATCATTGCCCATCCGTGCCACCCATATATGCCCCCCAGCTTGGCACACCTATTTTTGGGCAGTTTCTCCCATTCTTCTTTGCAGCACCTCTCAAGCTCCATCGGGGTGGATGGGGAGCGTCGGTGCACAGCCATTATCAGATCTCTCCAGACATGTTCAATCGGGTTCAAGTCTGGGCTCTGGCTGGGCCACTCAAGGACATTCACAGAGTTGTCCCGTAGTCACTCCTTTGTTATCTTGGCTGTGTGCTTAGGGTCGTTGTCCTGTTGGAAGATGAACCTTTGCCCCAGTCTGAGGTCCAGAGCGCTCTGGAGCAAGTTTTTTTTTTTTTATCAAGGATGTCTCTGTAGATTGCTGCATTCATCTTTCCCTCGATCCTGACAAGTCTCCCAGTTTCTGCTGCTGAAAAACATCCCCACAGCATGATGCTGCCACCACCATGCTTCACTGTAGGGATGGTATTGGCCAGGTGATGAGCGGTGCCCGGTTTCCTCCAGACATGACGCTTGACATTCAGGTCAAAGAGTTCAATCTTTGTTTCATCAGACCAGAGAATTTTTTTTCTCATGGTCTGAGAGTCCTTCAGGTGCTTTTTGGCAAACTCCAGGTGGGCTGTCATGTGACTTTTACTTAGGAGTGGCTTCCGTCTGGCCACTCTACCATACAGGCCTGGTTGGTGGAGTGCTGCAGAGATGGTTGTTCTTCTGGAAGGTTCTCCTCTCTCCACAGAGAAACGCTGGAGCTCTGTCAGAGTGACCATCGGGTTCTTGGTCACCTTCCTGACTAAGGCCCTTCTCCCCCGATCGCTCAGTTTGGCCGGGCGGCCCGCTCTAGGAAGAGTCCTGGTGGTTCCAAACTTCTTCCATTTACAGATGATGGAGGCCACTGTGCTCATTGGGACCTTCAATGCTGCAGAAATTCTTCTATACCCTTCCCCCGATCCGTGCCTCCATACAAACCTGTCTCGGAGGCCTACAGACAATTCCTTGGACTTCATGGCTTGGTTTGTGCTCTGACATGCACTGTTACCTGTGGGACCTTCTATAGACAGGTGTGTGGCCTTTCCAAATCATGTCCAATCAACTGAGTTTACCACAAGTGGACACCAATCATGTTGTAGAAACATCTCAAGGATGATCAGTGAAATCAGGAGGCAGCTGAGATCAATTATGAGTGTCATGGCAAAGGCTGTGAATACTTCTGTACATGGGAGGAGCCTGTGATACTTATGTACATGGGAGGAGCCTGTGATACTTATGTACATGGGAGGAGCCTGTGATACTTATGTACATGGGAGGAGCCTGTAATACTTATGTACATGGGAGGAGCCTGTGATACTTCTGTACATGGGAGGAGCCTGTGATACTTATGTACATGGGAGGAGCCTGTGATACTTCTGTACATGGGATTTTTTTCATTTTTTATTTTTAATAAATTTGCAAAGATTTCAAACAAACTTCTTTCACGTCGTCATTATGGGGGATTGTTTGTAGAATTTTGAGGAAAATAATGAATTGAATCCATTTTGGAATAAGGCTGTAACATAACAAAATGTGGAAAAAGTGGAGCCGTGTGAATACTTTACGGATGCACTGTATATAATGGTAAATGGTGCTGGGGTGTCCTGGAGGGTCCATTGATGCTGGCTGCTGTTCCTGGAGGAGATTTATATTTTCATGGCGTTCTATTATTAGTGGGGAAGTCTATTATTGTTGTTGGTGGGGGATCTATTGTTGCTGGGGGGGGGGGGGGGGGGGTCAATTGTTCCTGTAAGAGATCTTCTGATCTACTGTTGAAGGGGTTTATTGTTGCTGGAGAGCATCTATTTTTGCTGTTGAGGTCTATTGATGCTGGTGGGAGATCTATTGTTGCTGATCGGCTTATGTTTCTGGGGGGGGTCAATTGTTGCTGAAAGGGATCAACTTTTGGGGGTGGGGTCTATTGTTGCTGGCTGCTGGAGAGTCTATTGATGCTGGGTTTGCTGCAGGGAAGTATGTAGTTGTTCCTGCTGTATATAATGACAAGGGGTGCTGGGGTGTCCTGGAGTTTCATTGACGCTGGCTGCTGGGGGATCTATTGTTCCTGGAGGAGATTTATTTTTGCATGGCCTTCTATTGTTGCTAGGAGGTCTATTATTGTTGCTAATGGGGGATCGATTGTTCCTGCGAAGGGAGGGGGGGCTTATGTTGCAGGGGGGTCAATTGTTGCTAGAATAGATCTACTGTTAAGGGGGGTCAATTGTTGCTGGTTATTGGGTGATCTATTGTTGATGGAGGGCATCTATTTTTGCGTGGTAGTCTATTGTTGCTGTGGAGGTCTATTGTTAATGGTGGGGGATTTATTGTTGCTGGGGAGGGGGGCTTATGTTGCTGGTAGGGATCTAGTGTTGATGCTGGACTGGCTGCTGTGAAATCTGTTGTTGCTGCAGGGGTCTATTGTTGTTGGGGTCCATTGTTGCTTTCCATAAAGGGAGACAGTACAGTTACAATACAGTAAAATACAAGAGGGTTGGGAGGGCCCTGCTCATAAGAGCTTGCAATCTTGGAGCCTCTGTGCCCCCAGGCCCTGTGGTCTCTGTGCCCCCCCCCCCAATTTGTCTGTCCCTGTATCCCCCCAGTCCTGCAGCCCCTGTGCCCCCCATCATGTGGTCTCTGTATCCCCCCAGTCCTGCAGCCCCTGTGCCCCCCATCCTGTGGTCTCTGTATCCCCCCCGTCCTGCAGCCCCTGTGCCCCCCCATCCTGTGGTCTCTGTATCCCCCCAGTCCTGCAGCCCCTGTGCCCCCCCCATCCTGTGGTCTCTGTATCCCCCAGTCCTGCAGCCCCTGTGCCCCCCATCCTGTGGTCTCTGTATCCCCCCAGTCCTGCAGCCCCTGTGCCCCCCATCCTGTGGTCTCTGTATCCCCCCAGTCCTGCAGCCCCTGTGCCCCCCCCCTGTGTGCCCCCCATCCTGTGGTCTCTGTATCCCCCCAGTCCTGCAGCCCCTGTGCCCCCCCATCCTGTGGTCTCTGTATCCCCCCAGTCCTGCAGCCCCTGTGCCCCCCATCCTGTGGTCTCTGTATCCCCCCAGTCCTGCAGCCCCTGTGCCCCCCATCCTGTGGTCTCTGCACCCCCCCCCCTCAGCCCTGCGGCATCTGTGCACCTCTCCCTCCCTGGGGTCTCTGTGTCCCTTTGTTTCCCAGCACACAGTGCCAGCCTCTCTTCTGTGCCAGTCTCCTCTCCACACGGCCTTCTCTCAGCCCCCCTCCTCCTTCTGCTTTCATTCCCAGATTCTTCTGATTGTCTCTTTTTTCTCCTCTACGTTTCCGGATTTTATTTTTTTTTTTTATTCCATCGTATTTACTCAATGGATCTTGTCTTATAAACAGTCTTTTGCGCCCACAAATTATATTTTCGGCTGTTGGTGGGTATTTGTGGGCTGATTGACCCCGCCCGATTCTGATACCATTCGATGGAATTTGCCACCCCATTCTCCCCATCACAGGTCCCGGCTCCATCTCCACCCACCGGAAAAACATGGAAATGTCAGTTTTGAGTGGACTGACCTTTTTAAAAGTGAACTAGTCATGGCCGGGCTTAGGGAAGAATGAGACTATTCAGTCTTAACCCCGTCACTGCCAGGAGCTGCCCAGAATTCTGGACTTCAGATGGATAAACCATTGATTATAACAGCTTCAATATGGGGCACTTTCACCCCCTTCCAGCCCAGACCAATTTTCAGTGCTGACACACTTTGAATGACAATTGCGTGGTCATACAACACTGTACCCAAATTACGCGAACTGCCACTTCCAGATCTGGGGTGCACGAGCTGCCGGCGGCCCGCTTAGGGTTGCCACTTCATCCCTTTAAAACCGAACACCAGGGTCCATGGCTGGCACGGGGGGGTTGGCGGTTGTGGCACAGGGTTTTTTGGCTGGGTGGTGGGGTTGTGTGGCGGGGGGTAAGCTCACTTGCTGGTTGCTGCTTGGCTTACTGGTGCCCATCAATGCTGACCACTAAACTCACCTACCTGAAACGCACTGACCAACTTACCTGACACGCACTGACCAACCTACCTGACACGCACTGAGCTACCTACCTGACACGCACTGACCAACCTACCTGACACGCACTGACCAACCTACCTGACACACACTGACCTACCTGACATACACTGATCTACACTGACCTACCTGATATACACACCAGTGTTAATTTAGTTGACTAAAACCGACTAAAACATTTTAGTTGACTAAAATACGACTAAAACTAAAATGCCATTTTAGTCAAAAGACTAAAGCCCCATACACACGGTCGGATTTTCCGATGGATTCTGTCCTATCGGACAATGTTGTCGGAAATTCCGACCGTGTGTAGGCACCATCGGACATTTTCCATCGGATTGTCCGACGGACAAAGTTGTATCTCCTGCTCTAAAGGTTTTCCGACAACAAAGTCCGATCACACCAATTCCGATCGTGTGTAGCGAATTCCGACGGACAAAGTGCCACGCATGCTCAGATCACATTACAAGACCAAAGCTATTGGCTCCTAGCCTCTACGTAGTCCCGTCGTAGGCAACAAACGTCACCACGTTCAGGATGATCGGATTTTCCGACAACTTTGTCCGACCGTGTGTATGCAACACCAGTGTTGGACTAAATCCGTCGGACCAAATCTGATGGATTTGGTGGTCGGATTTTCCGACCGTGTGTATGGGGCTTAAGACTAAAACTAAATTAAAATTTGACGTCAAAATTAACACTGTAGAGCATGTTCATACCTCAATACCATAAATAATAACATATGAGGTTTTTCACTCCAGCAGTATATAATGAGTTTGGAAATTTTAGAGAAATGCTTAAATAATGCATTACAATTTAACTCTACCCAATAAATTTTAGATGACTAAAATGAGTTTAGTCGACTAAAATAATTTTAGCCGACTAAAATGTACTGGAGATTTAGTCAATTAAATACGACTAATACTAAAACAATTGCAGAAGACGAAAATGGGACTAAAACTAAAATGCCATTTTAGTCCTAAGACTAAAACTAAATGGAAATTTTCTGCCAAAATTAACACCGATACACGCACTGACCTACCTGACATACGCACACTGACCTACCTGACATACGCACACTGACCTACCTGACATACCACACTGACCTACCTGACATACGCACACTGACCTACCTGACACACACTGACCTACCTGACACGCACTGACCTACCTGACATACGCACACTGACCTACCTGACATACGCACACTGACCTACCTGACATACGCACACTGACCTACCTGACATACGCACACTGACCTACCTGACACGCACTGACCTACCTGACACGCACTGACCTACCTGACACACACTGACCTACCTGACATACGCACACTGACCTACCTGACACGCACTGACCTACCTGACACGCACTGACCTACCTGACACGCACTGACCTACCTGACATACGCACACTGACCTACCTGACATACGCACACTGACCTACCTGACACACACTGACCTACCTGACACACACTGACCTACCTGACATACACACACTGACCTACCTGACATACGCACACTGACCTACCTAACATACGCACACTGACCTACCTGACACACACTGACCTACCTGACACGCACTGACCTACCTGACATACGCACACTGACCTACCTGACACGCACTGACCTACCTGACACGCACTGACCTACCTGACACGCACTGACCTACCTGACATACGCACACTGACCTACCTGACATACGCACACTGACCTACCTGACACACACTGACCTACCTGACACGCACTGACCTACCTGACATACGCACACTGACCTACCTGACACACACTGACCTACCTGACATACACACACTGACCTACCTGAC
The DNA here is from genome assembly GCA_028564925.1 of Lithobates sylvaticus. Taxonomy (NCBI): domain Eukaryota; kingdom Metazoa; phylum Chordata; class Amphibia; order Anura; family Ranidae; genus Lithobates; species Lithobates sylvaticus. The sequence goes on along the minus strand of CM053028.1, from coordinate 23,219,587 downwards.
ATACGCACACTGACCTACCTGACACACACTGACCTACCTGACATACACACACTGACCTACCTGACATACGCACACTGACCTACCTGACACGCACTGACCTACCTGACACGCACTGACCTACCTGACATACGCACACTGACCTACCTGACACACACTGACCTACCTGACACGCACTGACCTACCTGACACGCACTGATCTACCTGACATACGCACACTGACCTACCTGACACACACTGACCTACCTGACATACACACACTGACCTACCTGACATACGCACACTGACCTACCTGACACACACTGACCTACCTGACACGCACTGACCTACCTGACACACACTGACATACCTCAATACATACACTGATGGTAGTGACACACACTGACCTAACTGACCAGGAGACTTCATGCGTCCTGCAGCAGCAGCTCAGCCGTGGTGACGTGCGGTGCGCCCATCATCACAGCAGGGAGGAAAGGAGAGAGGATCGAGGAGAGCCGAGCACCAATCGTCGAGCGGGGATCCCACAGTGGCGCGGCGGCCAAGTTGTAATTCCCGGCTTCTGGAGCCTGCAGAGCCTATGATGGACGTCGCATGTCCCACGGTCCCGACATTGGACCAGTTGGACGTCCATCATAGGCGCTGCAGGCTCCAGAAGGCGAGACCTGCTATGTGACTCGGCGGCGCTCGGGATCAGACCAGTCCCCGCTCGGGGCTACTAATACAGTTATGCATCCCTGAGACCCTGGGCTTTTCGGGGGGCTTAAGCCCCCCCCCTCCCGACGCCACTGCGGAACACATATTAATTACACGGGTTCTGTGGCTGATTAAGGTGGTAATTAAACTCACTTGGTGCCTTATCTGCATTAAATCAGCCTCAGAACCCGTGTAATTAATAAGTGTTCGGGTTTAACCACTTCAGCCCCGGACCAATTGGCAGCCAAAGGACCAGGCCCCTTTTTGCGATTCGGCACTGCGTCGCTTTAACTGACAATTGCGCGGTCGTGCGACGTGGCTCCCAAACAAAATTGGCGTCCTTTTTTTCCCACAAATAGAGCTTTCTTTTGGTGGTATTTGATCGCCCCTGCGTTTTTTATTTTTTGCGCTATAAACAAAAATAGAGCGACAATTTTTAAAAAAATGAATTATTTTTTGCTTTTTGCTATAATAAATATCCCCAAAAAATATATAAAAAAACTATTTTTTCCTCAGTTTAGGCCGATACGTATTCTTCTACATATTTTTGGTAAAAAAAATCGCAATTAGCGATTATTGATTGGTTTGCGCAAAAGTTATAGCGTTTACAAAATAGGGGATAGTTATATAGCATTTTTATTAATATTTTTTTTTTTTTTACTAGTAATGGCGGCTATCAGCGATTTTTATTGTGACTGCGACATTATGGCGGACACATCGGACATTTTTGACACATTTTTGGGACCATTGTCATTTATACAGCAATCAATGCTATTTAAATGCATTGATTCCTGTATAAATGACAGTTGTAGTGAAAGAGTTAACCACTAGGGGGAGGGGTTATGGGCTGTGACGTGTGTGTGTTTTTTACATTAGGGGCGGGGCTGACGTCTGACGTCATTGATCGGCTTTCCCGATGACAGGGAACAGCCGATCAGTGACAGGCAGTGTAGGAAGCGCGGGGAGAGGTTTGTTTACACAGACCTCTCCCCGTTCTTCAGCTCTGTGACCCGATCGCGGGACACCAGCGGCGATCGGGCTTTTTTTTTTGCAATACGGCACTGCGTTACATTAACTGACAATTGCGCGGTCGTGCGACGCTGTACCCAAATAAAATTGATGTTAGCAGAAACACAAGATCTCCATTTTCCCCATCTGGCAGAATGGCGGTCTGCCTTGTTTACATAGGCAGACCGCCATTCTGCCTCTCCTCATGATGGCCATGTCCCGTCCAATCACAGCAGGAGCGGGTCACCGGTGTCACGTGTGCTCCAGATTCTGTGCACGAAATCATGTACAGGTACATGATTTAGCGCAGGAGGGCCGCCTTGCCACAGTATATCTGCATGGGGCGGTCCAGAAGTGGTTAAAGAGATGAGGTGGCAACCTTAGACCCGATCACACACAGTGGGAGCTGATCTCCAGGTACCACAGACTTGATGTCCCCCTGGCACCCGCCGATCATTCGTTACACAGGCCGAACGGCAGGAACATGGATCAGTCCCTTCCCCTATTCAAAGCACCTCCCCCACAGTGAGAAAGAGCAGCCTAGGCACATAGTTTAACCCTTTGATCGCCCCGGATATTAACCCTTTTCCCAGCCAGTGTCAATAGTACAGTGACAGCATATTTTTTTAGCACTGATCACTGTATTAGTGTCACTGGTCCCCAAAAAGTATCAAAAGTGTCAGTTAGTGTCTGATTTGTCAGCCTCAATATCGCAATCCCCCTACATAGCTCCCAACTGTCCCTGATTTCGAGGGACTGTCCCTGATTTGGAACAGTGTCCCTCTGTCCCTCATTCCTCCTCATTTGTCCCTCATTTATATAGATGTATATAAAATGCATTTTTTATCAATCAAAAAGTGTTTCCCGGCGCTAAACCTTTCATCTGATTTCTAAATTGCTGCATTTGTAAATTCCGAAAGCCAATATAAAGGAATAGTAGTGGTAAAAAAAGCACTTGTGAGTTTAACCAATCTTGTTTTTTTTTGTACAATTCTCCTTTAAGGGGTGTGGCAAGGGGTGTGTCCTATGCCTGCATACTTTTGCTGATAGGTGTCCCACATTCCCATTTCAAAAAGTTGGGAGGTGTGCCCCTATAAGCCGCTGATCGCCGACATTACTAGTAAAAAAACATAAATAAATGAATAAAAAGATCCCATAGTTTGTAAATGCTATAGGAACGTTCACTTCGGAAGCACGAAAAAAATTACATGCGGAGTCCCTCAAGGATCATCCCTGTCGCCCCGTGCTCTTTAACATCTACCTCCGCCCGCTCCTCAAAATCATCAGCAACCAGGACCTACTTTATCACTCCTACGTGGATGACATCCAACTCTACCTACGCATCACCAACAAAAAAGACCAATGCCAGGCACTGGAAAACTGTCTCTCATTGATCGACGATTGGATGACGGAGAGCTCCCTTAAACTCAATGGAGCCAAAACAGAACTCCTCTTCCTCCACGCAAACCAAAACAAAAACCCATGTCCACACCACTCACCATCCTCGGACAACCCATCACCCCCAGCACTAAAGCCAATAGCCTCGGAGTCATCTTTGACTCAAACATGACTAGACATGTGCACTGACAAAAAATTTGTTCATTTTCGTTTTCCGAAATTCCGAATTTTCGGAATTCCGGATTTCCGAATTTCGAATTTTCGGATTTTCGGATTTCCGAATTTCGAATTTTCGCATTTCCGAATTTCGAATTTTCGCATTTCCGAATTTCGAATTTTCTAATTTCCGAATTTTCGAATTTCCGAAATTCCGAATTTCCGAAATTCCGAATTTTCGAATTTCCGAAATTCCGAATTTTCGAATTTCCGAAATTCCGAATTTTCGAATTTCCGAAATTCCGAATTTTCGAATTTCCGAAATTCCGAATTTCCGAAATTCCGAATTTTCAAAATTCCGAATTTTCGAATTTCCGAAATTCCGAATTTTCGGATTTCCGAATTTTGGATTTTCGGTTTTTCAGAATTCCGAATTTTCAGACTTTCGGAATTCGGGAATTCAAATATTTGAAAATCCCAAAATTTGAAAATTTTATCCGAAGTTACGAATTATCTGAAATAACGAATGCCGCATCTAAACAAATGGAACAGAACAAATTAATAATAAATAATTAATAATAATAAAAAGGTTTTATTATTGTTATTTATTATTATTAGATCGTTACGTTCCATTTGGTTAGATGCGGCATTCGTTATTTGGAAATCCGGAATTGGGAAATCCGAAATTCTAAATTCTGAAATTCAAAATTCTGAAATTCAAAAATTCGGAAATCCGAAAATCGGAAATTCAAAAATTCGGAAATCCGAAAATTCGAAATCCGGAAATTCGTAATTTCGGAAATTTTGGAAATTCAGAAATTCAGATATTTCGGAAATTCGTAATTTCGCAAATTTCGCAAATTCGTAATTTCGCTAATTTTTGAAATTCGGAAATTCGGAAGTTCGGAAATTTCGGAAATTGAAAAATTTGGAATTTGCACATGTCTAGACATGACGATGGATGCACAAATAGAATCAGTAGCCAGCGGATCCCACTACCTTCTTTGCCTATTGCGTAGACTCATCCCCTTCATCCCGGAAGGAGATACAGCAGCAGTAGTTGGAACAATCATCAATTCCCGACTCCACTACGCAAATTCCCTCTACCTAGGACTTCCAAAATACCAAATTTCCAGAACACAGCAGCCAGACTGGTAACTGGAAAAAAAAACATGGGAATCAATCACCCCGTCCTTGAGGACCCTCCATTGGCTAGCCATGAAGGATCGAGTTACATTCAAGACCCTCTGCCTCACTCACAAATGTGCACAAGGAAAAGCCCTGCAATACCTTTGCGACAAAATAAAGCACTACACCCCAGGTCGCCCTCTCCGGTCAACTAACCAGAACCTCCTCCACATCCCAGAGACCCGTTATAAATTAAAAGGCGAACAAAGGTTCGCAGTCCAAGGACCACGGCTATGGAATGCTCTACCCACGGACGTCCGCTTGGAAGAAAACCATCTGGCCTTCAGGAAGAAGCTCAAGACCCATCTCTTATGGAAACCCAGACGGACACTGGCGGCAAAAAGCGCCCTGAGGCGATTAAGTTTGCATATGTAGCGCTATACAAGTTATTCATTCATTCATTCATATAACTTTTGCGCAAACCAATCAATATACACATTTTGTTTTTTGTTTTTTACCAAAAATATGTAGCAGAATACAGATTGGCTTAAATTTATGAAGAAATTCTATTTTTTACATTTTTTTTTATTGGATATGTTTTATAGCAGAAAGTAAAAAATATTGTTTGTTTTTTAAATTGTTGGTGTTTTTTTGATTTATAGTGCAAAAAAAAAAAAAAAACTCAGAGGTAATCAAATACCACCAAAAGAAAGCTCTATTTGTGGGGGAAAAAAGGACAAAAATTTTATTTGGGCACAGTGTCGCATGACCGCGCAATTATCATTTAAAGTAACGCAGTGCCGTATTGCAAAAAATGGCCTGGTCGCGAGGAGGGGGGGGGGGGGGGACTTCTGGAGGTCAAGTGATTAATCACCACTGGGACTTTGTTTTTTTTGCTAAACAAACAAAAAAATACATATTTGGGGGGAAGAAAAAACGTTTTCTTTGTTTCTGTTGTAAAATTTTGCAAATAAGTAAATTTTTGCTTTACAAATGCAGCAATTTAGAAATTGGATGAAAGGTTTAGCACCGGGAAACACTTTTTGAAAGATAAAAAGTGCATTTTACATACAACCAGGGCTTTTTTTTCAGCAGGAACGCGGGGGGAATGCAGTTCCGGCACCTCCAGCACCTCCAGCTCTGAATGTATGTAATGGCAAGGGGTGCTGGGGTTTACTGAAGGGGCTATTGATGCTGGCTGCTGGGCCATCTATTGTTGCTGGAGGGGATCTATTTTTACAGGGGGAGAGTTTATTGTTGATGGGGAGGTCAGTTGTCGCTGGTGGGGGATCTATTGTTGCTGGGGGCTCTTATGCTACTGGGAGACAATTGTTTCTGGAAGACATCTACTGTTGAGGGAGAAGTCTATTGTTGCTAGCTGTTTAGAGTCTATTGTTGCTGGGGGTGCTTAATTGTTGCTGGCTACAGGGGATCCATTTTACTTCCTATCAGTAACAAATTACATAAAAATTACTTGGCACCACAAATTGATACTGGGTTCTGTATTCATTACTGAGAGGTGGGTAAGGGGTGGAACCAAGGGACGGTGCTCAGAGGTGGGTAGAGAGTGGAACCAAAGAATGGTGCTTGGAGGTGGGTAGGGAGTGGAACCAAGGAACGGTGCTCGGAGGTGGGTAGAGAGTGAAACCAAGGAGCGGTGCTCAGAAGTGGGTAGAGGGTGGAACCAAGGAATGGTGCTCGGAGGTGGGTAGGGGGTGGAACCAAAGAATGGTACTCGGAGTTGAGTAGGGAGTGGAACCAAGGAATGGTGCTAGGAGGTGGGAAGGGGGTGGAACCAAGGAATGGTGCTCGGAGGTGGGTAGAGAGTGGAACCAAGAAATGGTGCTTGGAGGTGGGTGGAACCAAAGAATGGTGCTCGGAGGTGGGTAGGGAGTGGAACCAAGGAATGGTGCTTGGAGGTGGGTAGGGGGTGGAACCAAAGAATGGTGCTCGGAGGTGGGTAGGGAGTGGAACCAAGGAATGGTACTTGGAGGTGGGTAGGGGGTGGAACCAAAGAATGGTGCTTGGAGGTGGGTGGAACCAAAGAATGGTGCTCGGAGGTGGGTAGGGAGTGGAACCAAGGAATGGTCCTCGGAGGTAGGTAGGGAGTGGAACCAAGAAATGGTGCTCGGAGGTGGGTAGGGAGTGGAACCAAGGAATGGTGCTCAGAGGTGGGTAGGGGGTGGAACCAAAGAATGGTGCTCGGAGGTGGGTAGGGAGTGGAACCAAGGAATGGTGCTCGGAGGTGGGTAGGGAGTGGAACCCAGGAATGGTGCTCGGAGGTGGGTAGGGAGTGGAACCAAGGAATGGTGCTCGGAGGTGAACACAAGAGGTGACTCAGAAGGAGGGAGGTCCTGCACCTATTCTCTGAGAAAAAAAGCCCTGTATACAACTATACAGATTAGACCAAAATGAGGGACAAATGAGGAGGAGAGAGGGACAGAGGGACTTTGTTCTAAATCAGGGACAGTCCCTCGAAATCAGGGACAGTTGGGAGCTATGTAGAAGTGTGCTACAGCCGGACGGTAGATGACATGGCGGAGACACAAGGACTCCACCTGGGTGGATGCAAGATGACCTGCAGTTCTCACCCCATTTCTGGTGTGTGAGGACAGGTGTGGGAAACATGGCCATAGAATATGAAGGTGATGAATGTAAGAATAGTCCTGTACTATAAGAAAGCTCACACTCCACTGCTCCAGGTAACAATTCTTCCTTCGGTGATGCGGGACACTGCATCCAGTTCCAGGACTCAGATATCAGAGGCTTTGTGATCCGTGCGATTACTATTACTGAACCTCCTTTGTCCCATGTAAAGGTCAATGCTCTCCAGAGATGCTGTCCTGGGAAACTCCCGCCTCATTCCACAATTCTGTTGTATCTGCAGAATATCTCTGTATGGAATTACGAAAAGCCGAACGAGCCGAAAGAGAACTGGCTGGGCTGACTGGTCACACCGTCTACTGTCCCTCAAAGCTGCATTATCAGCCCCAGACCCATCTAAAGCAGAACACAAACACATGGGAGGCTAATTGGAAAATTCCAATCAGGTGAATACAAATTGTCCTGAGCTGGAAGGGAGGACACATAAACATCTCTGTTTGGGTAACGCTGTGCATTCACAAATTGAGCTGAGCATCATCAGGCAAAGTTGTTAAACCATGCAGGCCAGTCAAGCCAGTGCATCAACAGTGTGCCATGAAACAGTGTGCCTTTCCCATACAGAGCCATGGAACAGTGTGCCTTTCCCATACAGAGCCATGGAAATGTGTACATTCCCCATACGGAGCCATGGAAAAGTGTACATTCCCCATACAGAGCCATGGAACAGTGTGCCTTCCCCTACTGAGCCATGGAACAGTGTACCTTCCCCTACAGAGTCATGGAACAGTGTGTCTTCCCCTACAGAGCCATGGAACAGTGTGCCTTCCCCTACAGAGCCATGGAACAGTGTGCCTTCCCCTACAGAGCCACGGAACAGTGTGCCTTCCCCTACAGAGCCACGGAACAGTGTGCCTTCCCCTACAGAGCCACGGAACAGTGTGCCTTCCCCTACAGAGCCACGGAACAGTGTGCCTTCCCCTACAGAGCCACGGAACAGTGTGCCTTCCCCTACAGAGCCACGGAACAGTGTGCCTTCCCCTACAGAGCCACGGAACAGTGTGCCTTCCCCTACAGAGCCAGGGAACAGTGTGCCTTCCCCTACAGAGCCATGGAACAGTGTGTCTTTTCCCACAGAGCCATGGAACAGTGTGCCTTTTCCCACAGAGCCATGGAACAGTGTGCCTTCCCCCATAGAGCCATGGAACAGTGTGCCTTCCCCATACAGAGCCATGGAATAGTGTGCCTTCCCCTACAGAGCCATGGAACAGTGTGCCTTCCCCTACAGAGCCATGGAACAGTGTGTCTTCCCCTACAGAGCCATGGAACAGTGTGCCTTCCCCTACAGAGCCATGGAACAGTGTGCCTTCCCCTACAGAGCCATGGAACAGTGTGCCTTCCCCTACAGAGCCATGGAACAGTGTGTCTTCCCCTACAGAGCCATGGAACAGTGTGCCTTCCCCTACAGAGCCATGGAAGGTGTGCCTTTCTTTACAGAGCCATGGAACAGTGTGCCTTCCCCATACAGAGCCGTGGAACAGTGTGCCTTCCTCATACAGAGCCATGGAAAAATGTACATTCCCCATAGAGAGCCGTGAAATGGTGTGCCTTCCCCCATGCAGAGCCATTGAATGACAGTGTTTAGCAGATCAGGAAACGAGGAGACTTTTTGCCCAGTAGCTGCAAAAACATATCACTGCACGCAGATTTAGAGGGATGGTAATTAAGTGCACTACTGTACAGACTGGGCCCCGGATACTGAACAACTACCACCTGGGGGTACCCCTTTTAGGAAATAAATACATACCTACACACAGGGGATACACACAGGGTGCACTTGTTCATCATTTATTGCAGAGTAGTTACTATGAGACTTTTTTTAATACTGTTTAGTACTAGGCTCCACCCTCTCCCCCACCCACAGGACCAGTGACATCTATAAATAAAGCCTAAATACAGAAGTTCCCTCATTCCATTCTGGATCTCCACACTGTAGTGGGACATCAACGTGTTGAAAGAAGACCAACTAGAAAATTGTACAGGGCTCTACTTCGATAATGGTGGTACAGGAGGAATAGATGTCCCCTGTTTATCACTTGTGAAGGAGACCACCTATTACTGTAGATCTGTGCACCTGCTAAATTCGCTTTACTATCTAAGCTGTGATAGTTTCTTTGGAAGCCTCTATTACCTCCCTGGAGTATGAAGTTCTGAAAGGTTCTGTAGATTGGTGATATGAAGGCTCCAAGTCCTCCAGAGACATCCCACCTGTGGAGACCATCTTAGAAGGGTTCTGAATTCTAGCAGATCCAGAGACAGCAGTTGGAACAAACTGATGAACCGGCTGCAAAACTGTTCAAAATAACCATATGTCTGTAGCGCCGACACTTTTCTAAAGTGTGCGCTATGTGTGTAAATTTAGCTTTTCCAGAACTGTAACTGAGTTCTGGGGGTTAATTGTTAGGTCATTTACTTTGGCATCAGTTTGGCTGGGCTGTACTGGAGTTCTGCCTGGTCATAGGTGAAGTGAGCACCTGTGACAGGCTGAGAACGCAGTCTGGTTGGACGTGTTGGGTACCCATTTTCTCGGAGCCAATCAGTGGGCGCTTCTGGCCCCGCTGTGCATTCTGGGGAGGGGTACTTAAGATGCTGAAGTCACGTGTTCAGGGTTCGGCTTGCTCTTGGATTCCTGGTTCCGGTCCGGACCAGCCCCGTGAGGGGTCCCGGACCCAGGAGTGTCTGCTGCCCCCATGGGCCTGGTCGCCCTGACCAGCCCCGGAGGCCCTCGTGGTCTGGGGTGGGGATCCGTCCGTTCCCGAGCCTTGGAACTGGCTAGTTCGAGGCCCAGTAACTGAAGGAGGATTTGGAGGTGTCCCGGTGTGCTCTCGGTATTGGAGGGACACGTCAACTCGTACAAGCGACCAGGGGAGGACTCTTCGGAGGAGGGCCAAGAAGCTGGCTGCTCAGTAAGAGCCTGGGAGCTGAGATTGTATGGACACTGGTGAATCCGCATTTCCTACGCTATCGCCAAAACGGCTGGAAGATTCAGGTACCATAGGAAAAGTTCCTAAACCCATTCTTAGGTTACAACGCAGTCTGTGGCAGAGACTTTGCAAATCTTTGAATCACTTGTTGGCTGCTAGATCTACAGACAAGGAAGAGAGATTAAGGTCTGGTGTGACCCCTCTAACACCTCCATCCCTAATAATGCACAAAAAACAGGAAAAATAGCCCTGGGACTTTAGATGAGGTGAGAGAGGTTTAGCCAATGTCCACAGCAAACACTGAGACAAAATCAATTTATTTGTTTCAAAATGTTATGTAACAAAGCGGCAACAACAATGATTGTGAGTTACCCGGCATAGTGGCCAATTTACACAACACAGATGGAAGTAGATATACAAAGATTTATTACAAATGTTGTACATCCATGAGCAACAATAAAGCTTAAAAGTTGCTAGGTCAGTGAATACACATACACAATAAGAAAATAAAATGTACATACATGTGGACAGAGAAGTATGTAAACATAAACAGACATCAATAATACCCAGCATATACTGGCATAAAACAAGCATCAATAAAGCCCTATGCATTTCGCGAGACCCTGCTCGCTCTTCAGGGGCGGATGCATGATTATTGTATCGAAGGTCTGAGATAAATCGCCAAACGCTGGATATCAAAAATGGCAGCCGTGTAGTGCATCCAGCTCGGGAGCTGAGGGGCGGAACAAACAAAGGCCACAACAGGGGAACATCCGGAGGGTCAGCGCGGTCTGGATAGGGGTATTTCTCACTGCAGGTCTCCACTTAGCCCCTAAGAATCATGTCTGGAAAATGTCTCAATGGAGTGAAAAAACCAAGGGTTTTCAGTTCGTTCTTAGAGATGTAACTGCTCTATCCAATCGTAAAGTTGTAAAGCAAAATCCCAGCCGTGCTGAACGTCTAGATATACCCACAAGGGCTTGTAGGTGACGCCCCCAGCGTCATGTACGGGCGGTGACGCATGGGTGTCCATAAGACATCCACCATCAAAGGGGGTGCATGGATGTTTTTTCACTCCATTGAGACATTTTCCAGACATGATTCTTAGGGGCTAAGTGGAGACCTGCAGTGAGAAATACCCCTATCCAGACCGTGCTGACCCTCCGGATGTTCCCCTGTTGTGGCCTTTGTTTGTTCCGCCCCCTCAGCTCCCGAGCTGGATGCACTACACGGCTGCCATTTTTGATATCCATCGTTTGGTGATTTATCTCAGACCTTCGATACAACAATCATGCATCCGCCCCTGAAGAGCGAGCAGAAATGCATAGGGCTTTATTGATGCTTAGAAAAAAATGGGGATGGCAGAAAAATTGAGGCAACTATGGACTTTCATGATACGGATTAGGACTCACATAACAATGTGTATAGAAAAATATAAAGATTTATAACAACAAAATAAGAAAGGATCATACAATAAATGAAAAGGGGCAAATAAAAACAAGAAACAATATTGAGATAATACAGTACAGAATCATTTCCTAAAATTGCACAGTACAGCACATAGTGATTGGTCCCTGATACCGGAAGCAATATAGTGATATTCGAACTGACGCAAGATGACACTGTTTCACATGTTTCGCGGACTGGCAGCTTCTTCAGGAGAATATATTAAGGAAAAATGTGTCTGTATAGTTGTCTCTAGAGAGGGGGAAATAGAAAAAATTAATATCATATAGATAATAGAAAAATGGACAATGCACCTGGAGACAGCCTGAAAGACGCCACCCTGATTCTGCCATCAGGGGAGGCGAAGGCATATCAGCTCAAAGGAATACATGTCAGAAAAGGTAATTATTAAGGAGTGAGAGAAGAAGATTACATCCATTTATACACATATATATAAGAGAGCATGTTGCGACTTACCATCTCAAGGGTGCAAAAAAGAACAAATGAGGCTAGGGGCCCCAAATAGCTGGGGCAAATTCCTGGGCTGATATGGGAGCCAGAGCAAGGTAAGATAAGTACTCAAAGGTACCGTATTTATCGGTGTATAACACGCACTTTTTCCCCCTAAAAATCGGGGGAAAGTCGTGGGTGCATGTTATACGCCGATACCCCAAAAAAAAAAATTCAAAAATGGCAAGCGCCGCTGAAAAATAGCGAGCGCTGCCGAAAAAGACCGAATTGCGGCCGAAAAAACCCGAAGCCGCGCCGGAATAGACCGAGCAGACTGTTCGGCTCTGCTCGGAGTCCCGCCTCCCTGCGCTCGCCCCGGAAACAGCAGGGAGGCGGGACCGCGAGCAGAGCTGAACAGTCGGCTCGGCCTTTTCCGGGGCCGCTTCGGTCTTTTTCGGCCGCGCCTCGGTCTTTTTCGGCGGCGCGCGCGACAGAGAGTCTCGGCGGCGGGAAATTTAAACCCGGACCGGACTTCAAATGTCGCTGGGCATGGCTGCAATGACGCTGGCAAGGTACAATGTCGCTAGGCTGCAATGACCCTGGGCAAGGCTGCAATGATGCTGGGCAAGGCTGCAATGACGCTGGGCATGGCTGCAATGACCCTGGGCAAGGCTGCAATGATGCTGGGCAAGGCTGCAATGACGCTGGGCATGGCTGCAATGACCCTGGGCAAGGCTGCAATGAAGCTGGGCAAGGCTGCAATGACGCTGGGCATGGCTGCAATGACGCTGGGCATGGCTGCAATGACGCTGGGCATGGCTGCAATGACGCTGGGCAAGCTGCAATGACACTGGGCAAGCTGCAAATGACGATTAAATGTAAGTTTTTTTTTTTTTCCCTAAACTTCCCTCCTAAAACTTTTTTTCCTTAAAATGCCCTCCTAAACTTGGGGTGCGTGTTATACGCCGATAAATACGGTATATCAAAAAGCTGTCAACAGAAAGGATATAAATTACATACATATAATTGACATGATGTAAACATCATATCAATATGGGGCACCAACAAGGTTAACATGGGGTGCACCAAATTAGCCAACATATATGTCATATAGAGCAATCCTTTCTTATTTTGTTGTAATAAATCTTTACATTTTTCTATACACATTGTTATGCGAGTCCTTATCCATACCATGAAAGTCCATAGTTGCCTCAATTTTTCTGCCATCCCCATTATTTTCTAAATTCCAGGACGACGGTACTTTATGCTTATTTTTACCATATAGTAGCACTATTTACATTTATTGATGCTTGTTTTATGCCAGTACATGCTGGGTATTATTGATGTCTGTATTATGTTTACATACTTCTCTGTCCACATGTATGTACATTTTATTTTCTTATTGTGTATGTGTATTCACTGACCTAGCAACTTTTAGGCTTTATTGTTGCTCATGGATGTACAACATTTGTAATCTTTGTATATTTACTTTCATCTGTGTTGTGTACATTGGCCACTATGCCGGGTAACTCACAATCATTGTTGTTGCCGCTCCGTTACATAACATTTTGAAACAAATAAATTGATTTTGTCTCAGTGTTTGCTGTGGACATTGGCTAAACCTCTCTCACCTCATCTAAAGTCCCAGGGCTATTTTTCCTGTTTTTTAGATCTACAGACAAGGGTTTATCCAACAGTGAAGTGCCCAGTTGCGAGTGGCTACTCTCTGGGCTATCTAAAGACACATTCAATTGATGTCAGCAGTTCTGAAGTGCCTGAGCTTTATCACCCGTGCCCTCTATTCCCAACTGAGAGACTGTGTTATATCTGAACGTTACTTTTTGCAAATAAAAATCCTCAAAGGGACATTTGAGTATCGTTCTCAGCAATTACTGGGTACTAACCCTGGGAACCCCTAGACAACGAACGATGAGCTACAAGGAGGAGGTAATTGGTAAGCCCAGAAAATACATAGCCGCCCCGCGGGGGTGATGCTGCTACATGTCTGTAGAATTTTGTTAAAAATGTTTCATTTTTGGACGGTTCCTTCGATTTTCTGATGGTTAGTTGAGCAAGATGGATTTTTTTATTGAACTAACCAGTTGATTATCTGTGAATGTCGTTGTACATATTGTAACAAAACCTGATTAATACGTCTGGAATTCCATTAATGTAGCAGGTCTAGATTACATTTTAAGGGCTTTCAAATGAAATTACTTGACTCAATGACAAGAGTGTTCTGAAGAGTGATTTTTCAACAAACTTTCAAAAGAAAATCTAACCATGTATGGCCAGCTTCAGTCCAGATCAGTGGTCTCCAAACTGTGGCCCGGGGGCTGGATGCGGCCCTTTGCTTGCTTTTATCCGGCCCTTGGGGCATTATACACCTCACTTTCAGCAACTATGGGGCACAGTTCCTGCCATTGACACTGACAATGGGGCACTAGTCCTCTCATTGATACCAGTGATGGAGCATTATTCCTCCCACTGACACCAATAATGGGGCACTATTCCTCCCATTGACACCAATGATGGGCACTATTCCTCCCATTGACACCAATGATGGAGCACTATTCCTCCCACTGACACCAATGATGGTGCACTATTCCTCCCACTGACACCAATGATGGAGCGCTATTCCGCCCACTGACACCAATGATGGTGCACTATTCCTCCCATTGACACCAATGATGGTGCACTATTCCTCCCACTGACACCAATGATTGGGCTCTATTCCTCCCACTGACACCAATGATTGGGCTCTATTCCTCCCATTGACACCAATGATGGGGCACTATTCCTCCCATTGACACCAATGATGGGGCACTATTGCTCCCATTGACACCAATGATGGAGCACTATTCCTCCCACTGACACCAATGATGGGACACTATTCCTCCCACTGACACCAATGATGGGACACTATTCCTCCCACTGACACCAATGATGGAGCCCTATTCCTCCCACTGATACCAATGATGGGGCACTATTCCTCCCACTGACACCAATGATGGGGCATTGTTTACTCCCAGTGACGCCATTTTCTTCTCCCACTGGCCACAGTCCGGCCCCATTTAAGTTGAAAGGATAGAAAAGTGACCTTTTGTTTAGAAAGTATGGAGACCCCTGGTCTAGATAGAAAGAGATGTAAGGCTCACTCACTGCAACTTAAGGTGAGCAACTTGGATTCTAATGCCGCGTACACACGATCAGACTTTCCGGCAGACTTAAGCCCCATACACACGGTCGGACAATCCGCGGACCAGGTCCGTCGGATCATGTCCGTCGTACTTTGTCCGATGTTGGTTTTGCGTACACACGGTCGGACAAAGTTGTCGGAAAATCCGATCATTCTGAACGTGGTGACGTTTGTTGCCTACGACGGGACAACGTAGAGGCTAGTAGCCAATAGCTTTGGTCTTGTAATGTGATCTGAGCATGCGTAGCACTTTGTCCGGTCGGACAACCGTACACACGATCAAGTTTGGTGTGATCGGACCGGGTTGACGGCAAATCTTTCCAGCAGGAGATAAGACTTTGTCCGTCGGACAAACCGACGAACACTGTCCGATGGTGCATACACACGGTCTGATTTTTCAACAACATTGTCCGATCGGACAGAATCCATGAAAAAGTCCGACCGTGTGTATGGGGCTTTAGTCCGGCGGACAATCCGACGGACTTTGCAGCTGAGGTCCACCGGACTTTCAAGTGAACACTCCAAAAGTCCGCCGGAATCGAACGTGATGACATAGAATAAGGAAGTTCATAGCCAGTAGCCAATAGCTGCCCTAGCGTTGGTTTTAGTCCGTCGGACTAGCACACAGACGACCGGACTTTTCGACCGGACTCGAGTCCGGCGGACAATTTTGAAGCCAGTCTTATTTCTAGGTCCGCCGGACCTTTGGGAAGAAAAAGTCCGCTGGGGCCCACACGCGATCAAATTGTCCGACGGACTCTGGTCCGCCGGAAAGTCCGATCGTGTGTACGCGGCATAACTGTTGATTACCATGAGGAAGGATTAAAGTTAAAAAAGTCCTACTGAGAGAAGAGATGCTTCCTTACATGCCGATCTTTACTACTGCCTTCAGGAACTGATCTATAAGCAGGGTTGTCCTAATGCCAGTTAAAGTAGAACCATAGGCAAAACTTTTTGTTTCCCATTCTGGATAGAGTAAGGAAGGGTTATAACCCCTGTCAGATTTTTTTTTTTCGCCATCTGTATCCCATTGCGGTGATTTCCCTTCACTTCCTGTCCCATAGTCAAAACAGGAAGTGAGAGAAATTCCTGCAAATTAAGGGAATTCCTTGGGGACCCCCAGGTCACCAGAACTAGTGTCCCCGTTGGAAGATTTCCCCTCTATTACTTTTCTGGGGACAACCCAAAATTTGGAATTTTCTTTTACTTCCAATGATAATAGTAAACAGGACAATTAGGGCAAATCTCCTTAACCGCTTCCCGACCGCCTCCTGCACATATACGTCAGCAGAATGGCACGGCCAGGCAAAAGCACGTACAGGTACGCGGCCCTTTAATTGGCTGGCCGTGGGTCGCGCGCGCGCCGCCATCGGCGCGCTCACGACCCGGTCGGGAGCTCCGTGACCCCGGCCGCGGGACCAGCACAGAGCTGAAGAACGGGGAGAGGTATGTGTAAACAAACCTCTCCCCGCGCTTCCTACTCTGCCTGTTATTGAGCGGCTGTTCCCTATCATCGGGAAAGCCGATCAATGACGTCAGCCCCGCCCCCTAATGTAAAAAAAACACACACACGTCACAGCCCATAACCCCTCCCCTCCCCCTAGTGGTTAACTCTTTCACTGCATGTGTCATTTATACAGGAATCAATGCATTTAAATAGCACCGATTGCTGTATAAATGACAATGGTCCCAAAAATGTGTCAAAAATGTCCGATGTGTCCGCCATAATGTCGCAGTCACAATAAAAATCGCTGATCGCCACCATTACTAGTAAAAAAAAAATATTAATAAAAATGCTATAAAACTATCCCCTATTTTGTAAACGCTATAACTTTTGCGCAAACCAATCAATAATCGCTAATTGCGATTTTTTTTAACCAAAAAATATGTAGAAGAATACGTATCGCCTAAACTGAGGAAAAAAAAAAAATGTTTTTTTTATATATTTTTTGGGGATATTTATTATAGCAAAAAGCAAAAAATATTGCATTTTTTTCAAAATTGTCGCTCTATTTTTGTTTATAGCGCAAAAAAAAAAAAAAAAACGCAGGGGCGATCAAATACCACCAAAAGAAATCTCTATTTGTGGGAAAAAAGGACGCCAATTTTGTTTGGAGCCACGTCACACGACCGCGCAATTGTCAGTTAAAGCGGCGCAGTGCCGAATCGCAAAAAGGGGCCTGGTCCTTTGGCTGCCAATTGGTCCAGGGCTGAATTGGTTAATGGGGACACTGACAGGTGTTCTAAACCCTCTCCACTCTGGCTGAAAATTGGACTTTGATGGAGTTGTGACCCAAGCACAGATCCAGGTCTCTGGAGAATCTCTAGCATCTGAGCAAGCTCAGGTTGTAGCAAATACAGAATGTCTGCTGCTGACCGACACAAAAATATCCTGGATTTAATGGTAAGTGCTGCTTTTCAGGCTCTAAGCAAGCCACGACATCTTAGGTTCTCTAATTTTCACCTGTCATCATCTAGACCAGTGATTCTCAACCAGGGTTCCTCCAGAGGTTGCTAGAGGTTCCTTCAGCATTGGGCAATTTCTGCCTCTCAGATAAGTTCCCACCGACACCATTGATTAACTATCTGTAATGAGGTAATTCTTCCCAATGACCACAAGTGTAAGGACCATTCTTCCCACTGACCATCACACTAATGTATCATAAGTTGTAGATCTCTAATTTTTAGCAGGGGTTCCCCGAGACCGGAGAACTATTTCAAGGGTTCCTCTGTGTTCAAAAGGTTGAGAAAGGCTGATCTAGACCCTTGGTGCCCAACTTGACACCCTTTGACACTTGTCGTGCCGCCCATTGGTGCCCCTGCACACAGAGTTTTGGCGCTTCCTCAAGCCATTGAAGGAACATTTATTTTTAGACTGATTTCTTGTAGTTAGAGAGTTTGGTTTATTTTTTCACGCTGTCTTACTTTTGTCTCTGCTGTCCACCCATTTCCTCTTTTTGGGTGTTTTTTCCTCTGTTCTTTTATAATGGAGCTTCCTGTGAGAATACCAAATGCGGGACAAGCAGCTTTTCAAAGGGGGTTGTATGGAGCACGAATGTGGAAGTATTGATTGATAAAGCAGTCTTATGTGACGTTTCTTTAGTCTACAGCTGCCTCCTGAAACATGTCCCCAGTCTCCAACATCTTCTGAAGCATGTTCTCCATCTCTGATAGTCTGCTGCAGCATGACTGCAGTCTCTAACCATCACCTGTAGCTGTTCTTCAGTATCTGTCCCTCTCCTGCAGATTGTAGGCAATCTCTATCCATCTCTTCTAGTATGTTTGCAGTCTCTGACCATCTCCTGTACCATGTAGGTGGTCTCTGTCCATCTCTTGTAGCATGTCTGCTTTCTCTAACCATCTCTTGTAGTATGTCTGCAGTCCCTGATCATCTCCTGTACCATGTAGGCAGTCCTTTTCCATCTCTTCTAGCATGTCTGCAGTCTCGGACCATCTTCTGTACCATGTAGGTGGTCTCTGTCCATCTCTTGAAGCATGTCTGCAGTCTCGGACCATCTCCTGTACCATGTAGGTGGTCTCTGTCCATCTCTTGTAGCATGTCTGCTTTCTCTAACCATCTCTTGCAGTATGTCTGCAGTCCCTGATCATCTCCTGTAGTATGTAGGCAGTCCTTTTTCATCTCCTCTAGCATGTCTGCAGTCTCTGACCATCTTCTGTACCATGTAGGTGGTCTCTATATCAGACCCACAGTAAAGGGGTCTGAATTTACTATGGGTCTGATATAACCCCCATCACCCCCCCCTTTACTGTGGGTCTGATATAACCCCCATCACCCCCCCCCCCCCCTTTACTGTGGGTCTGATATAACCCCCATCATTCCCCCTTTACTGTGGGTCTGATATAACCCCCATCACCCCCCCCCCCCCTTTACTGTGGGTCTGATATAACCCCCATCATTCCCCCTTTACTGTGGGTCTGATATAACCCCCATCACCCCCCCCCTTTACTGTGGGTCTGATATAACCCCCATCACCCCCCCCCTTTACTGTGGGTCTGATATAACCCCCATCACCCCCCCCCCTTTACTGTGGGTCTGATATAACCCCCATCACCCCCCCCCTTTACTGTGGGTCTGGGGTCTGATATAACCCCCATCATTCCCCCTTTACTGTGGGTCTGATATAACCCCCATCACCCCCCCCCCCCCCCACACAACACCGCCCCTACCCCAACCCCCCCCCCCCCCCGCACCCCCCCCAGACAACCCCCAACCAAAAACCCCCCCATAACCCAGACCCCCCAACCCCCAACCCCCCCAACAACCCCCAACCCCCCCAAACCCCCCCCCCCCCCCACCCCCCCCATGCACCCCCCCCCCACCCACCCCCTCCCCCCCCACCCACCACCCCCCAACCACCCATCCCACCCCACCCCCCCCCAACACCCCCCCAACACCCAACCCCCCCTCCCCAACCACAACCCCCCCCCACCCCAAAACACCCCCCACCCCACCCCACACACCCACCCCCCCCCAACCCACCCAACCCCCCCCACCCCCCCACTAACCCCACCCACCCCCCCCCAAACCAACCCCCCAACCCCCCACCCCCCCCAACCCCAAAACCTAACACCCAAAAAAACCCCCAAAAACCAACACCCCCCCCCAACCCCCCAACCCCCCCCCCCCCCACCCCCCCACACACCCCCCCCCCACCCCCCCCCCCCCCCCCCCCCCCCCCCCCCCCCCCCCCCCCCCCCCCCCCCCACCCCCCCCCCCCCCCCCCCCCCAACCCCCACCCCCCCCCCCCCACCCCCCCCCCCCCCCCCCCCCCCCCCCCCCCCCCCCACCCCCCCCCCCCCCCCCCCCCCCCCCCCCCCCCCCCCACCCCCCCCCCCCCCCCCCCCCCCCCCCCCCCCCCCCCACCCCCCCCCCCCCCCCCCCCCCCCCCCCCCCCCCCACCCCCCCCCCCCCCCCACCCCCACCCCCCCCCCCCCCCCCCCCCACCCCCCCCCCCCCCACCACCCCCCCCCCCCCCCCCCCCCACCCCAACCCAACCCCCCCCACCCCCCCACAACCCCCCCCCCCCCCCCCCCCCCCCCCCCCCCCCCCCCCCCCCCCCCCCCCCCCCCCCCCCCCCCCCCCCCCCCCCCCCCCCACCCCCCCCACCACCCCCACCCCCCCCCCCCCCCCCCCCACCCCCCCCCCCCCCCCCCCCCCCCCCCCCCCCCCCCCCCACCCCCCCCCCCACCCCCCACCACCCCCCACCCCCCCCCACCCCCCCCCCCCCCCCCCCCCCCCCCCCCCCCCCCCCCCCCCTTTACTGTGGGTCTGATATAACCCCCATCACCCCCCCCCCTTTACTGTGGGTCTGATATAACCCCCATCATTCCCCCCCTTTACTGTGGGTCTGATATAACCCCCATCACCCCCCCCCCCTTTACTGTGGGTCTGATATAACCCCCATCACCCCCCCCCTTTACTGTGGGTCTGATATAACCCCCATAACCCCCC
Organism: Lithobates sylvaticus; assembly: GCA_028564925.1. Lineage (NCBI taxonomy): Eukaryota > Metazoa > Chordata > Amphibia > Anura > Ranidae > Lithobates > Lithobates sylvaticus. The sequence goes on along the minus strand of CM053028.1, from coordinate 23,199,054 downwards.
CCCTTTACTGTGGGTCTGATATAACCCCCATCATTCCCCCCCCTCCAATGTGGGTCTGATATAACCCCCATCACCCCCCCCCCTCCACTGTGTGTGTTTTGTCTCTGATATAACCCCCACTATTTCCTCCTATTGTGCGTCCTCTAATATGCTCTGTTCATTCTCCTGAAATGCATTTCCATCCATATTCCTCCATCCTGCACAGTGATGATTGTGGTCGAGGGGGGGGGGGGGGGGGGGGGGGGAATTGTCCAAGTGCGACGGATTTGCTATGTTATGGGGAACATCTAGAAATCCCAATTGGTGCCCTGAGAACACCTTTGTCTGGTCCCCCCTCCCCCAATAGTGGTGCCTAGGCACTCCTGTATGTGGGCTCATAGCTGTATGTCTTCAGTACGGGACCATCTAAGGCACTGCTGTCTGACTGCCAGTCACCCCCAGATTCAGCGTGGGATTGGGTGATATCACTCCTCTGCTGCTCTCTTGTCCTTGCTGGAGGGGAAACTGTACCTAAGGACCTGTATCATGTCAGCAGTCTCTTCACATCTCTTGTATCATGTCAGCAGTCTCTTCACATCTCTTGTATCATGTCAGCAGTCTCTTCACATCCCCTGTATCATGTCAGCAGTCTCTTCACATCTCCTGTATCATGTCAGCAGTCTCTTCACATCTCCTGTATCATGTCAGCAGTCTCTTCACATCTCTTGTATCATGTCAGCAGTCTCTTCACATCTCTTGTATCATGTCAGCAGTCTCTTCACATCTCTTGTATCATGTCCGCAGTCTCTTCACATCTCTTGTATCATGTCAGCCGTCTCTTCACATCTCTTGTATCATGTCAGCAGTCTCTTCACATCTCCTGTATCATGTCAGCAGTCTCTTCACATCTCTTGTATCATGTCAGCAGTCTCTTCACATCTCTTGTATCATGTCAGCAGTCTCTTCACATCTCTTGTATCATGTCAGCCGTCTCTTCACATCTCTTGTATCATGTCAGCCGTCTCTTCACATCTATTGTAGTATGTCAGCAGTCTCTTCACATCTCCTGTATCATGTCAGCAGTCTCTTCACATCTCTTGTATCATGTCAGCAGTCTCTTCACATCTCTTGTATCATGTCAGCAGTCTCTTCACATCTCTTGTATCATGTCAGCAGTCTCTTCACATCCCCTGTATCATGTCAGCAGTCTCTTCACATCTCCTGTATCATGTCAGCAGTCTCTTCACATCTCCTGTATCATGTCAGCATTCTCTTCACATCTCTTGTATCATGTCAGCAGTCTCTTCACATCTCTTGTATCATGTCAGCAGTCTCTTCACATCTCTTGTATCATGTCAGCAGTCTCTTCACATCTCTTGTATCATGTCAGCAGTCTCTTCACATCTCCTGTATCATGTCAGCAGTCTCTTCACATCTCTTGTATCATGTCAGCAGTCTCTTCACATCTCTTGTATCATGTCAGCAGTCTCTTCACATCTCTTGTATCATGTCAGCCGTCTCTTCACATCTCTTGTATCATGTCAGCAGTCTCTTCACATCTATTGTATCATGTCAGCAGTCTCTTCACATCTCCTGTATCATGTCAGCAGTCTCTTCACATCTCTTGTATCATGTCAGCCGTCTCTTCACATCTCCTGTATCATGTCAGCAGTCTCTTCACATCTCCTGTATCATGTCAGCAGTCTCTTCACATCTCTTGTATCATGTCAGCAGTCTCTTCACATCTCCTGTATCATGTCAGCAGTCTCTTCACATCTCTTGTATCATGTCAGCAGTCTCTTCACATCTCTTGTATCATGTCAGCAGTCTCTTCACATCTATTGTATCATGTCAGCAGTCTCTTCACATCTCCTGTATCATGTCAGCAGTCTCTTCACATCTCCTGTATCATGTCAGCCGTCTCTTCACATCTCCTGTATCATGTCAGCAGTCTCTTCACATCTCTTGTATCATGTCAGCAGTCTCTTCACATCTCTTGTATCATGTCAGCAGTCTCTTCACATCTCCTGTATCATGTCAGCAGTCTCTTCACATCTCTTGTATCATGTCAGCCATCTCTTCACATCTCTTGTATCATGTCAGCCGTCTCTTCACATCTCTTGTATCATGTCAGCCGTCTCTTCACATCTATTGTAGTATGTCAGCAGTCTCTTCACATCTCCTGTATCATGTCAGCAGTCTCTTCACATCTCTTGTATCATGTCAGCAGTCTCTTCACATCTCCTGTATCATGTCAGCAGTCTCTTCACATCTCTTGTATCATGTCAGCAGTCTCTTCACATCTTCTGTATCATGTCAGCAGTCTCTTCACATCTCCTGTATCATGTCAGCAGTCTCTTCACACCTCTTGTATCATGTCAGCCGTCTCTTCACATCTCCTGTATCATGTCAGCAGTCTCTTCACATCTCCTGTATCATGTCAGCAGTCTCTTCACATCTCTTGTATCATGTCAGCAGTCTCTTCACATCTCTTCATGTCAGCAGTCTCTTCACATCTCCTGTATCATGTCAACAGTCTCTTCACATCTCTTGTATCATGTCAGCAGTCTCTTCACATCTCTTGTATCATGTCAGCAGTCTCTTCACATCTATTGTATCATGTCAGCAGTCTCTTCACATCTCCTGTATCATGTCAGCAGTCTCTTCACATCTTCTGTATCATGTCAGCAGTCTCTTCACATCTCTTGTATCATGTCAGCCGTCTCTTCACATCTCCTGTATCATGTCAGCAGTCTCTTCACATCTCCTGTATCATGTCAGCAGTCTCTTCACATCTCCTGTATCATGTCAGCAGTCTCTTCACATCTCTTGTATCATGTCAGCAGTCTCTTCACATCTTCTGTATCATGTCAGCAGTCTCTTCACATCTCTTGTATCATGTCAGCAGTCTCTTCACATCTCTTGTATCATGTCAGCAGTCTCTTCACATCACCTGTATCATGTCAGCAGTCTCTTCACATCTCCTGTATCATGTCAGCAGTCTCTTCACATCTCTTGTATCATGTCAGCAGTCTCTTCACATCTCTTGTATCATGTCAGCAGTCTCTTCACATCTCTTGTATCATGTCAGCAGTCTCTTCACATCTCTTGTATCATGTCAGCAGTCTCTTCACATCTCCTGTATCATGTCAGCAGTCTCTTCACATCTCTTGTATCATGTCAGCCGTCTCTTCACATCTCCTGTATCATGTCAGCAGTCTCTTCACATCTTCTGTATCATGTCAGCAGTCTCTTCACATCTCCTGTATCATGTCAGCAGTCTCTTCACATCTCTTGTATCATGTCAGCAGTCTCTTCACATCTCTTGTATCATGTCAGCCGTCTCTTCACATCTCTTGTATCATGTCCGCAGTCTCTTCACATCTCTTGTATCATGTCCGCAGTCTCTTCACATCTCCTGTATCATGTCAGCAGTCTCTTCACATCTCTTGTATCATGTCAGCCGTCTCTTCACATCTCTTGTATCATGTCAGCCGTCTCTTCACATCTCTTGTATCATGTCAGCAGTCTCTTCACATCTCTTGTATCATGTCAGCAGTCTCTTCACATCTCTTGTATCATGTCAGCCGTCTCTTCACATCTCCTGTATCATGTCAGCAGTCTCTTCACATCTCCTGTATCATGTCAGCAGTCTCTTCACATCTCTGTATCATGTCAGCAGTCTCTTCACATCTCTTGTATCATGTCAGCAGTCTCTTCACATCTCCTGTATCATGTCAGCAGTCTCTTCACATCTCTTGTATCATGTCAGCCGTCTCTTCACATCTCTTGTATCATGTCAGCCGTCTCTTCACATCTCTTGTATCATGTCCGCAGTCTCTTCACATCTCTTGTATCATGTCCGCAGTCTCTTCACATCTCCTGTATCATGTCAGCAGTCTCTTCACATCTCCTGTATCATGTCAGCAGTCTCTTCACATCTCTTGTATCATGTCAGCCGTCTCTTCACATCTCTTGTATCATGTCAGCAGTCTCTTCACATCTCTTGTATCATGTCAGCAGTCTCTTCACATCTCTTGTATCATGTCAGCCATCTCTTCACATCTCCTGTATCATGTCAGCAGTCTCTTCACATCTCCTGTATCATGTCAGCAGTCTCTTCACATCTTCTGTATCATGTCAGCAGTCTCTTCACATCTCCTGTATCATGTCAGCAGTCTCTTCACATCTCCTGTATCATGTCAGCAGTCTCTTCACACCTCTTGTATCATGTCAGCCTTCTCTTCACATCTCCTGTATCATGTCAGCAGTCTCTTCACATCTCCTGTATCATGTCAGCAGTCTCTTCACATCTCTTGTATCATGTCAGCAGTCTCTTCACATCTTCTGTATCATGTCAGCAGTCTCTTCACATCTCTTGTATCATGTCAGCAGTCTCTTCACATCTCTTGTATCATGTCAGCAGTCTCTTCACATCTATTGTATCATGTCAGCAGTCTCTTCACATCTCCTGTATCATGTCAGCAGTCTCTTCACATCTTCTGTATCATGTCAGCAGTCTCTTCACATCTCTTGTATCATGTCAGCCGTCTCTTCACATCTCCTGTATCATGTCAGCAGTCTCTTCACATCTCCTGTATCATGTCAGCAGTCTCTTCACATCTCCTGTATCATGTCAGCAGTCTCTTCACATCTCTTGTATCATGTCAGCAGTCTCTTCACATCTTCTGTATCATGTCAGCAGTCTCTTCACATCTCCTGTATCATGTCAGCCTTCTCTTCACATCTCCTGTATCATGTCAGCAGTCTCTTCACATCTCCTGTATCATGTCAGCAGTCTCTTCACACCTCTTGTATCATGTCAGCCGTCTCTTCACATCTCCTGTATCATGTCAGCAGTCTCTTCACATCTCTTGTATCATGTCAGCAGTCTCTTCACATCTCTTGTATCATGTCAGCAGTCTCTTCACATCTCTTGTATCATGTCAGCCGTCTCTTCACATCTATTGTAGTATGTCAGCAGTCTCTTCACATCTCCTGTATCATGTCAGCAGTCTCTTCACATCTCTTGTATCATGTCAGCCGTCTCTTCACATCTCTTGTATCATGTCAGCAGTCTCTTCACATCTCTTGTATCATGTCAGCAGTCTCTTCACATCTCCTGTATCATGTCAGCAGTCTCTTCACACCTCTTGTATCATGTCAGCCGTCTCTTCACATCTCCTGTATCATGTCAGCAGTCTCTTCACATCTTCTGTATCATGTCAGCAGTCTCTTCACATCTCCTGTATCATGTCAGCAGTCTCTTCACATCTCTTGTATCATGTCAGCCGTCTCTTCACATCTCTTGTATCATGTCAGCCGTCTCTTCACATCTCTTGTATCATGTCCGCAGTCTCTTCACATCTCATGTATCATGTCCGCAGTCTCTTCACATCTCCTGTATCATGTCAGCAGTCTCTTCACATCTCTTGTATCATGTCAGCCGTCTCTTCACATCTCTTGTATCATGTCAGCCGTCTCTTCACATCTCTTGTATCATGTCAGCAGTCTCTTCACATCTCTTGTATCATGTCAGCCGTCTCTTCACATCTCTTGTATCATGTCAGCAGTCTCTTCACATCTCTTGTATCATGTCCGCAGTCTCTTCACATCTCTTGTAGCATGTCATTGTCAGCAGTCTCTTCACATCTCTTCTAGTATGTGTACAATCTCTAAGCAGAAAAACTTGGTATTCTATTGTGCAAAAAAATTATTAAAGTGTATTTTTTCCTAAAAAAATTCTCTTTTAAAAATGGCTGTTCGGATATTATGAGACATAAAAAATTTCAACAACCACAATTTTATTCTCCAGGGTCTCTGCTTTCAAGAAAAGACATGTTTTGGGGAACATAATAGATTTACTGGCAGGATCAAAAGGTAATAAAAAGGGGAGGGGAAATTCAAAATCAGCTGCTGTGTCAATGCCTCTGAGTCTGACAGGGGGCGGGGCCAGGTACTGGACAGGCGGGGTCTCTAGGTTAGGGGCGGATTCTTTATGCAAGAAGCCCACTGACTTGGCTGGGACGTAATGAGTATGAGGGGCGGAGATGGGCGGGGTCTCGGTGCGGAGATGGGCGGGGTCTCGTGCAGGGATGCTACGCGGGAGCTTCGTTCCCATCATTTCTATCAGGTGATCTGAAGAGGCGGCTGTGCGATCCGTACAATGAGCTCCCAGTGTCCCCGGTGCCAGAAGACCGTCTACTTCGGTGAGTCCGAGAGAACCCCCCCCCCCCCCCCCATCATCTCCTGCATTGGGTGTGTCTGATATCACCCCCCCCCCCCCACTGTGTGTCTGATGTTACCCCCCCATCGTCTTCTCTCTCTCTCTCCCCCCCCCCCCCCCCCTCCACTGTGTGTCTGATGTTACCCCCCCCCCATCATCTTCTCTCTCCCCCCCCTCCACTGTGTGTCTGATGTTACCCCCCCCCCCATCATCTTCTCTCTCCCCCCCTCCACTGTGTGTCTGATGTTACCCCCCCCCCCCCCATCATCTTCTCTCTCCCCCCTCCACTGTGTGTGTCTGATGTTACCCCCCCCTCCTCTCTCTCTCTCCCCCCTCCACTGTGTGTCTGATGTTACCCCCCCATCATCTTCTCTCTCTCTCTCCCCCCTTCCACTGTGTGTCTGATGTTACACCCCCCCCCCATCTCTTCTCTCTCCCCCCCCCCTCCACTGTGTGTGTCTGATGTTACCCCCCCCCCCCCCATCATCTTCTCTCTCTTCCCCCCTCCACTGTGTGTCTGATGTTACCCCCCCCCCCCCCCCATCATCTCTCTCTCCCCCCCGTGTGTCTGATGTTACCCCCCCACCCCTCTTCCCCTGTGTGTGTCTGATGTTACCCCCCCCCCATCTTCTTCTCTCTCCTCCCCCTCCACTGTGTGTGTCTGATGTTTACCCCCCCCCCCCCATCATCTTCTCTCTCCCCCCGTGTGTCTGATGTTACCCCCCCATCATCTTCTCTCTCTCTCCCCCCCTGTATGTCTGATGTTACACACCCCCCCCCCATCATCTTCTCTCTCCCCCCTCCACTGTGTGTCTGATGTTACCCCCCCCCACCCCCCATCTTCTCTCTCCCCCCCGTGTGTCTGATGTTACCCCCCCCCCCATCTTCTCTCTCCCCCCCCCTGTATGTCTGATGTTACACCCCCCCCCCCATCATCTTCTCTCTCCCCCCTCCACTGTGTGTCTGATGTTACCCCCCCCCCCATCCCTCTCCCCCCCTCCACTGTGTGTGTCTGATGTTACCCCCCCCCCCATCATCTTCTCTCTCTCCCCCCTCCACTGTGTGTCTGATGTTACCCCCCCCCCCATCATCTTCTCTCTCTCCCCCCTTCCACTGTGTGTCTGATGTTACCCCCCCCCCCATCATCTCTCTCTCTCCTCCCCCCTCCACTGTGTGTCTGATGTTACCCCCCCCCCCATCATCTTCTCTCTCCCCCCTCCACTGTGTGTCTGATGTTACCCCCCCCCCCATCATCTTCTCTCTCTCCCCCCCGTGTGTCTGATGTTACCCCCCCATCATCTTCTCTCTCCCCCCCCCCCTGTATGTCTGATGTTACACCCCCCCCATCATCTTCTCTCTCCCCCCTCCACTGTGTGTCTGATGTTACCCCCCCCCCCCATCATCTTCTCTCTCCCCCCCTCCACTGTGTGTCTGATGTTACCCCCCCCCCCATCATCTCTCTCTCTCCCCTCTCCCCCCTCCACTGTGTGTCTGATGTTACCCCCCCCCCCCCATCATCTTCTCTCTCTCTCTCTCCTCCTCCCCCCCCTCCACTGTGTGTCTGATGTTACCCCCCCATCATCTTCTCTCTCCCCCCCCCCTCCACTGTGTGTCTGATGTTACCCCCCCATCATCTTCTCTCTCCCCCCCCCCTCCACTGTGTGTGTCTGATGTTACCCCCCCATCATCTTCTCTCTCCCCCCCCCCCCCTCCACTGTGTGTCTGATGTTACCCCCCATCATCTTCTCTCTCCCCCCCCCACTGTGTGTCTGATGTTACCCCTTCCCCCCCATCATCTTCTCTCTCTCTCCCCCCCCTCCACTGTGTGTCTGATGTTACCCCCCCCCCCATCATCTCTCTCTCTCTCTCCCCCCTCCACTGTGTGTCTGATGTTACCCCCCCCCCCCCCATCATCTCTCTCTCTCTCCCCCCTCCACTGTGTGTCTGATGTTACCCCCCCCCCATCATCTTCTCTCTCTCTCTCTCCCCCCTTCCACTGTGTGTCTGATGTTACCCCCCCCCCATCATCTTCTCTCTCTCTCTCTCCTCCCCCCTCCACTGTGTGTCTGATGTTACCCCCCCCCCCATCATCTCTCTCTCTCTCTCTCTCTCTCCCCCCTCCACTGTGTGTGTCTGATGTTACCCCCCCCCCATCATCTTCTCTCTCTCTCTCTCTCTCTCTCTCCCCCCCTCCACTGTGTGTCTGATGTTACCCCCCCCCCCCCCATCATCTTCTCTCTCTCTCTCCCCTCCACTGTGTGTCTGATGTTACCCCCCCCCCATCATCTTCTCTCTCTCCCCCCTCCACTGTGTGTCTGATGTTACCCCCCCCCCCCACCATCATCTCTCTCTCTCTCCCCCCTCCACTGTGTGTCTGATGTTACCCCCCCATCATCTTCTCTCTCTCCCCCCTCCACTGTGTGTCTGATGTTACCCCCCCCCCCCCCCCATCATCTTCTCTCTCTCCCTCCCCCCTCCACTGTGTGTCTGATGTTACACCCCCCCCATCATCTTCTCTCTCTCTCCCCCCTCCACTGTGTGTCTGATGTTACCCCCCCCCATCATCTTCTCTCTCTCTCCCCCCTCCACTGTGTGTCTGATGTTACCCCCCCCCCATCATCTTCTCTCTCTCTCCCCCCTCCACTGTGTGTCTGATGTTACCCCCCCCCCCATCATCTTCTCTCTCTCTCCCCCCCTCCACTGTGTGTCTGATGTTACCCCCCCCCCCCCCATCATCTCTCTCTCTCTCTCTCCCCCCTCCACTGTGTGTCTGATGTTACCCCCCCCCATCACATCATCTCTCTCTCTCTCTCTCCCCCCTCCACTGTGTGTCTGATGTTACCCCCCCCCCCACCATCTTTGAACGCCTTTGTCTGATCAGCCAACCCCCCCCCCAATAGTGGTGCCTAGGCACTCCTGTTCTGTGGGCTCATAGCTGTATATCTGCAGTAGGGAATCATCTAAGGCACTGCCAGTCACCCCCAGATTCAGCATGGGATTGGGTGATATCACTCTCCTCTGCTGCTCTCTTGTCCTTGCTGGAAGGGAAACTGCATCTGAGGACCTGCAGTGCAAGGAGCAACCTGCGTTCACTTCATCTGGTTGGGTGATGAGCGGTGGAGTAGGTACAGATCCACAGAACAGTCATTATAGTTTAACAGTTCTATACATCTACACTACACTACAGGTACTCTTTCTAATACTTCCATTCATCCAGCAAAGTCATAAAATCCTAATGTGACGTTGAACCTGAAGGGTCAGTTTGATAGTTGGGGAGCTACAGCCTTCAGGAGAAAGTCAGTAGTAGTGATGATAACCACCGGGCTTCCCTGGGAACAGGGCGATGGCTATCACTCATTCTAAGACGCCCAGGAATGACCCCGTCCTCGCCACGCCCAGGAATGACCCCGTCCTCGCCACGCCCAGGAATGACCCCGTCCTCGCCACGCCCAGGAATGACCCCGTCCTCGCCACGCCCAGGAATGACCCGTCCCCAGATGTTTTGGAAATGTAGTTCTGGGGTGCCAAGGTTCACCATCACTGCCCTAGGGTGTTTGGGGCCCTAGGATGTCATTAGGTGGGGGATAAAGGCAGGTTTATTGTAAAAAGGTTTGTGGTGATGGGGTTCGCCTAGTCTGGCCCACACCATGAAGGATTTGTCTGGCCCACACCATACACCATGACAGGGCTCGTCTAGTCCGGCACTTACCATATACGATGGTGGGGTTAGTCTGGCACACGCCGTGTACCATGGTGGGGTATTGTAGGTCTGGCGCATGCCGTACACCGCGGTGGGGGTTTTGTAGGTCTGGCGCACGGCGTACACCGCGGTGGGGGTTTTGTAGGTCTGGCGTACACCGCGGTGGGGGTTTTGTAGGTCTGGCGCACGCTGTACACCGCGGTGGGGGTTTTGTAGGTCTGGCGCACGCCGTACACCGCGGTGGGGGTTTTGTAGGTCTGGCGCACGCCGTACACCACGGTGGGGGTTTTGTAGGTCTGGCGCACGCCGTGTACCACGGTGGGGCATTCTAGGTCTGGAGCACGCCGTTCCGTCTACCACGGTGTGGTATTGTAGGTCTGGCACACGCCGTTCCGTGTACCACGGTGGGGTATTTGTAGGTCTGGCGCACGCCGTGTACCACGGTGGGGGCATTGTAGGTCTGGCGCACGCAGTGTACCGCGGTGGGGGCATTGTAGGTCTGGCGCGCGCCGTGTACCGCGGTGGGGCATTGTAGGTCTGGCGCGCGCCGTGTACCGCGGTGGGGGGGGCATTGTAGGTCTGGCGCGCGCTGTGTACCGCGGTGGGGGCATTGTAGGTCTGGCGCGCGCCGTGTACCGCGGTGGGGCATTGTAGGTCTGGCGCGCGCCGTGTACCGCGGTGGGGGCATTGTAGGTCTGGCGCGCGCCGTATACCGCGGTGGGGGCATTGTAGGTCTGGCGCGCGCCGTGTACCGCGGTGGGGGCATTGTAGGTGTGGCGCGCGCCGTGTGCCGCGGTGGGGGCATTGTAGGTGTGGCGCGCGCCGTGTCCCGCGGTGGGGGCATTGTAGGTCTGGTGCGCGCCGTGTGCCGCGGTGGGGGCATTGTAGGTCTGGCGCGCGCCGTGTGCCGCGGTGGGGGCATTGTAGGTCTGGCGCGCGCCGTGTGCCGCGGTGGGGGCATTGTAGGTCTGGCGCGCGCCGTGTGCCGCGGTGGGGGCTTTGTAGGTCTGGCGCGCGCCGTGTGCCGCGGTGGGGGCTTTGTAGGTCTGGCGCGCGCCGTGTACCGCGGTGGGGGCTTTGTAGGTCTGGCGCGCGCCGTGTGCCGCGGTGGGGGCTTTGTAGGTCTGGCGCGCGCCGCGGTGGGGGCTTTGTAGGTCTGGCGCACGCCGTTTACCGCGATGGGGTATTGTAGGTCTGGCGCACAATTTTTTTTTTTATTTTTTTGTTTTTGTTTTTATTTTTTTTTGTTTTGTAGGTCTGGCGCACACTTTTTTTTTTTTTTTTTGTTGTTTTTATTTATTTATTTTTTTGTTTTGTAGGTCTGGCACTATGAAGAATAACGAGTCTGTTTTTCTGTGTTTTTCTTGCAGCGGAGAAGGTCAGCTCTCTGGGGAAGAACTGGCACCGATTCTGTCTGAAATGTGAGATGTGCAGCAAGGTCCTCTCCTCCGGGGGACACGCCGAGGTGAGAACCGGATACTGAGACCTCCTGTTATCAGATCCAACACCGTACCCATCACCAGATCTGCCCTGCATCCTCCGTCATCCTCCCTCTGCCATTCCTTACTGCCTCCTATGCCGCTCGTTCTTTCCTCCCAGCGAGTCTCTTCACCTTCCTGTAATATGCCCTTTTCTCCGGAGGGCCCCCCATTATCAGCGGCGTGGCTCTATTAATAGGGGTAGTGCGGTACGCGGCACTCCAGTGCTGTCAGATTAGGAAGTGTCTGCAGACAATCATTAGACGCCTTGTAAAGCGTCAGACGTGCCGAGACCTGCCGGCCAGACAGACGCACATTGTACAGAAGCCGCACTGTTTTGACGACGGCGGCGGTACCCACTCCCTCCATTCTCTGTGTCAGGAAAATGTTGCCCCCTCCCCCCTCGCCCTCAATGTTCTCTGTGTATGGCAGGCGCTCAGGGCTCTCATTCATCATTGTCTGTGGGGGGGGGGGGCCCTCCGCCGTTCTGTTTGTGGGGGGGATATTGAGGGTTTTATCCGCTGTTCTCTGGTAGGGGAATATTAGGGGTCCCCTCCCTCCATTCTCTGTATAAGGGGAACAGAGTCTGCTCTGCCATTCTGTGTCAGGGAAATATTGGGGTCCCCTCCCTCTTTCTCTGTATGAGGGTAACATTGGGGTCTGTTCTACCTTGTGTCTGAGGAATATTGGGGTCCCCTTTGCTGTTCCCTGTATGGGGGTGATATCAGGGGTCCCCTTCCCTTGTCTTCTGTGTTTTGGGGGTTCCCCCTCCCTTGTTTTCTGTGCTGCGGGGGATATCGGTGGTCGCCCTCCCTTGTGTTTGAGAGAGGGAATGAATCCTGCCTTGTTTTCTATATGTGCAGGGGGGGGGGGAGAGAATGTCGGAGGTCCCCCTAGTTTTCTATGCATGATGGGAGAATATCAGGGGACCCCCTCGTTTTCTATTGGGGAGGAGGGAGAATATCAGGGGTCCCCTAGTTTTCTATTGGGGGGAAGTAGGGAGAATTTCAGGGGTCCCCTTGTTTTCTATGGGGGAGAGGGAGAATATCAGGGTACCCCCTCGTTTTCTATTGGGGAGGAGGGAGAATATCAGGGGACCCCCTCGTTTTCTATGGGGGGGAGGAGGGAGAATATCGGGGACCCCCTTGGTTTCTATGGGAGGAGGAGGGAGAATACCAGGGGTCCCCTCGTTTTTATGGGGGGGGAGGAGGAGGGAGAATACCAGGGGTCCCCTCGTTTTTATGGGGGGGAGGAGGAGGGAGAATACCAGGGGTCCCCTCGTTTTTATGGGGGGGAGGGAGAGCGAGAATATCGGGGGACCCCCTCGTTTTCTATGGGGGGGAGGGAGCATATCAGGGGACCCCCTCGTTTTCTATTGGGGGGGAGGAGGAGGAGGAAGAATATCGGGGACCCCCTCGTTTTCTATGGGGGGAGGAATAGGGAGAATACCAGGGGTCCCCTCGTTTTTATGGGGGGGGGGATAGCGAGAATATCAGGGGTCCCCTCGTTTTTACGGGGGGTAGAGGGAGACTATCGGGGGACCCCCTAGTTTTCTATGAGGGGGAGGAGAGAGAATATCGGGGACCCCCTAGTTTTCAATGGGGGGGGTAATATCAGGGGACCCCTTGTTTTCTATGGGGGGGGTAATATCAGGGGACCCCTTGTTTTCTATGGGGGGGGGAGGAGGGAGAATATCGGGGTACATACAGAAAATGAGGGGGCCCCCCGTCTCGCGCATACAGAAAACAAGGGAGGGGGACCCCTGATATTCTCCCCCCTGCATAGAAAACGATGGGACCCCTGATATTCTCCCTCTCCCCCCCATAGAAAACGAGGGGTCCCCTCATTTTCTCTGCAAGGGGGGAGAATATCAGGGGTCCCCCTCGCTTGTTTTCTGTATGTGGGGGAACATTGAGCTTTTAACAGATTTGCATTATAGTGGTGATGGGGGTGTCTATTCTTGGGGGGGGGGGCACCCTATAATGATGCAGACTAGTCTGGCTTGGTTGCCCCCAATGTCCGGTCAGTGTAACGATCGGTAGATGCTCCCACTGATGGATACAATCTCTGGTTTCTCCTGGGAATCTGGGAATCTCTCGGGGGTCTGTGACCTCGGTGCACAATCTGCAATAAAATATACACAAGTCATTCTCCTCCGTAGTTTCCTTTCCCCTTCCAGGGGCCGTTTCCATGACTTCAGAGTATCCGCTCCTCCGTATAATGACAGTGTACACAGCCCGGGTATGAGGGGGGGGCAGGAAATTCCTCCGCTTGGCAGCTGCTCAATCTGACAATTGAAGGAGAAACCTTTAAAAATAACTCCGCGCTCCTCCAGCTGCAGGAATGTGGGAAAATGTTTAACTGCTCAGAGAGAGGGGGGGGGGGGGGCTGAACCCGGAGGATGGACATGACCTTCAGATTATGTCGGGTAAACAGTGTAACCTGCTGGAAATGAAGTCACAGCAAGAAGATTCTTTGCATTCTTTTTCATACATTTTATATAGCTCTGACATATTCCATAGCGCTGTACAGAGGACACTGAGACAGTCACATCGGTCTCTGCACCAGAGGAGCTTACACTCTAATGTCCTCGCTAGTCACACGCTATCATTATTCTAAATTTTTATAGCTCCAACACATTCCATAGTACTGTAGAGAAAACACTGAGCCACTCACATTAGTCTCTGTACCAGAAGAGCTTACACTCTAATGACCCCTCCCACAGTCGCATTATTATTATTATTATACATTTATATAGCTCTGGCATATACTGCAGTGCTGTACAGAGAACAATGGGCTAGTCACATTAATCTCTGCACCAGAGGAGCTTACACTCTAATGTCCCCCGCCCCAAGTCGCACACTATTATTAAAGTGACATTAAAGCTTTTTTCCTTTTTCTTGTTTTAATAGTGTGTGACTTGGGGCGGGGGACATTAGAGTGTAAGCTCCTCTGGTGCAGAGATTAATGTGACTAGCCCATTGTTCTCTGTACAGCACTGCAGTATATGCCAGAGCTATATAAATGTATATTATTTATTAATAATATTTATTATTATTATTAGTATTATTATTATTATTGTGACTGTGGGAGGGGTCATTAGAGTGTAAGCTCTTCTGGTACAGAGATTGATAAAACTGGACCATTGTTCTCTGTACAGCACTGCAGTATATGCCAGAGCTATATAAATGTATATTATTTTTATTATTAATATTTTTATTATTGTGACTGTGGGAGGGGTCATTAGAGTGTAAGCTCTTCTGGTACAGAGATTGATGTGACTGGCTCAGTGTTCTCTGTACAGCACTGCGGTATATGTCAGAGCTATATAAATGTAGGATAATAATATTCTACATTTTATATAGCTGTGACATATTCCATAGTCTCTTTACCAGAAGAGCTTACACTCTAATGTCCACTCAACAGTCACACATTATTAGCTCTGACATTCCATAGTGCTGTACAGAGAACACTGAGCCAGTCACTTTAATCGCTGCACCAGAGGAGCTTACACTCTAATGTCCCCCGCCCCAAGTCGCACACTATTATTAAAGTGACATTAAAGCTTTTTTTTTTTTTTTTTTTTTCTTTTTTAATTAAAAAAAAAAAAAAAAATGTTCATGTGTTATACTTACCTGCTCTGTGCAAAGCTTTTGCACAGAGCAGCCTGGGTCCCCCTCTTCTGGGCTTCCCCCACCGGCGCTCCAGGCTCCTCCTCTTTGGCAAGTGCCCCCATGGAAAACCTCTTTCCACAGTGGGGGGGGGGGCACCCGTGCATACTTGCTCCCGAGCCGCCCTGCCTGTATCTATTAACGCAGAGCCGCCGCCCCACTCGCTCGCTCAGCATTTGAGCGTCAATCTGCCTAGGAAAGAGGGAGACCGCTGCTCTCGTGCACATTGCTGGATCGCATCGGCCTCAGGTAAGAATAAGGGGCGGGCGGGGGGGGGGGGGCAGTTTTGCAGCACAAGGTTTTTCACCTTCATGCATAGAATACATTAAAGTGGTGTTTTTTAACAATGACAATCATTAGTATAAAAGAATATAGAACTTACTTGTTCCTTTTATAATTAATGCTGCATGCCTTTTTCGCCAACTAAATAAAGTTATAAAACCATCTCCTGAGGGCTGTCATCTTGCCCACAGGCATCCTCTTCCGGGATACGGTGCAGCTGATCGACCCGTTCTTTACATGATCATGCGCAGTAATGCGCCGTAGCGGCGCTGTAAAGTATACAGGTTGCCATAACAACGGGCGGCGTCGTCTGAAGTGCCCGCCCCTTTGTTATGGCAACCTAGCCCTCGGCGCTGCTCGAAGACTCCTGGGAAATGGTGACACACATCTCCCAGGAACCTTAGCGAGCCGGGCCGCCAAGGGAAGTGACGTTTTTTTAGCCCGGGCTATGGAAGAGGCAGATTTCATGGGACCACCTAGCAACAGGGAGAAATAGGTAAGTGAAATTTTTATTTATTTATTTATTATCAGAATGTATGCAGATCTAAATATAGTTGTAATTTTGGGGGAAACACCACTTTAACCACATGCCGACCGGGCCATAGCCGAAAGACGGCTACAGCGTGGTCGGCTTATCCTGGGCGGACGTCCTCCCAGAAACTTGCTCCCGCGTGCCCCCTGGGGCGCGCACTCGGGAACATCCGTGACCGCCGGGTCCTGAGGACCTGGCGGATCGCGGTAAACGGCTGCTGATATGACGGAGCGATCACATGTACAAAAACCGGCGTCACGTCATGACGCCGGTTCCTCCCTCCCCTCTCTGTACCAATAGGGAAGCGGAAAGAGATGAGATGGGACCAGCGCTGTGGGCTGGATGTGTAGTGCCCACAGCGCTGGTCAGTGACAGCTACTCTGCCACCACTGTGCAATGCTCTGCCACCACTGTGCAATACACTGCCTACTCTGCCACCACTGTGCAATACTCTATCAATACTGTGCAATACTCTATCAATACTCGCCAATACTCTGCAATAATTTTAATAGAAACAAAAAATTTACTTTTTATTTTTTATTTTTATTTTTTTACCAAATTTCCAGTATTTTTTGATTTATAGCGCAAAAATTAAAAAACCCAGCAGTGATTTAATACCAACAAAAGAAAGCTCTATGTGTGTGGAAAAAAAGGACACAAAATTTATTTGGGTACAGTGTTGCATGACTGAGTAATTGTCATTCAAAGTGGTGAGAGCACCGAAAGCTGAAAAATTGGTCTGGTTAGGAAGGGGGTTTTTAAGTGCCCAGTGGGTAAGTGGTTAAGGTGAAAATGCCCAGTACACACGATCTGACTTTCCTCCGACAAAACCGAGTTTTTATTTATTTTTAATTTTTTTTGTCGAAGGATGTTGGCTCAAACGGTCACACAAATGTTGGACCAAATTTCCGAACGTGGGAACGCGGTGACATACAAGACGTACGACGAGCCAATAAGCAGGAAGTTCAATAGCCAGTGCGGCTCCTGCTTGATTCCGAGCATGCGTGCCACTTTTGTGCGTCGGACTTGTGTACACGCGATCGGACTTTCCGACAACAAAGTTTTCTTTGGCGGAAAATTTGAGAACCTGCTCTGCTCGGAAATTCCGACAGCAAATGTTGAATTGAGCGTACACACGGTCGGAACTTTCCGACAACAAGCTCACATCCAACGTTTTCCGTCAAAGTCCGACCGTGTGTACGCGGCATTAGAACCCCTTGTATAATATTTATTTTTTTTTTTTTTTTTTATATAGCGCTGACACAATCTGTAGTGCTGTACAGAGAATACTCAACCAGATTATTACTATTATTACATGAACAATATTATTACAATTTTATAATACTAATAATATTTTATTATACTACGTTTTAGATCGGACATATCCCCCCTCAGTTTGGCAGCTGCTCAATCCGGCTACTGAAGGAAAAAAAATCCTTTAAAAATAACTCCCAAGCTGCTCCGGCAGCCGGAATGTGGGAAAATGTTTAACTGCTCAGCAGCCCATTCCAGCAATTTTCGGGGATGAAGAAGTCTCTCTTTTTTTTCCAGGCTGGCTGTGTGGGTGGATTTAGGATTCAGCTGTGTGCAGACTGATACTCTTGCAGGGTCCTCGCCATCTGTCATGGCCGCCCCCTGGGGGGGGGGGGTAAATCTGCAGTTGCTGCGGATGATGTGCTGTGCATGGAGGGGTGTGGAGGCAGCTGTCACCTACAGGGTGTAGATTGAGGTGTGATCAGCATGCTGGGAATGCCATGTGCGCCATTCCTGGGTGTATCATTAACTGCCCGCTGTGCGCCGCCGGCACCGTAACTGATCTGTGTGTCTGCAAACTGCATGGATTATAAGAGGGTGACCCCCCCCCCCCCCCATACTGCCTGCACAATGGTGGGAAGCTGACCCGATTTCTGTGTCTCTGCGGTGATTGGATTGTAATCTCGATCTCCGTGTCTGTATTCTGGGAGACCTATTTTTCTCTGTCTGGATTACGATAGGATGGTGACCTTGATCTTTGTCTGTTCATTGGGTGATTCCTAATGTGTGTCTGCACACTGCCAGCATTGTGATTGGGCAGACCCAGGTTGCAGGGGGGGGGGGGGGGTTGATGGGTAATGAAGCAGGCTGTTTATGTTCGGTGAAGCATGGAGACGTCTGGAATGTGTCGACCTCCCTAATTGACTCATTAATGTGCCGCCGTTCCCAGAGCTACGGACCCAAAATCCACGCCGTGGTATCTGCTGCCCATCTCTGCCATTCCGGGGTGTGCGTTGTATAATCCCGGGGCCCCCTCCGGTGATTAGTGTTTTGCTGTACTGTACAGTTCCAGGGCCCCCCCCCCCCCGGTATACAGTGTTTTCCTGTACTGTACAGTTCCAGGGCCCCCCCGGTATACAGTGTTTTTCTGTACTGTACAGTTCCCGGGGCCCCCTCCGGTATACAGTATTTTCCTGTACTGTACAGTTCCCGGGGCCCCCTCCAGTATATACAGTATTTTTCTGTACAGTTCCAGGGCCCCCCGGTATACAGTATTTTCCTGTATTGTACAGTTCCCGGGGCCCCCTCCGGTATATACAATGTTTTTCTGTACTGTACAGTTCCCGGGGCCCCCTCCGGTATACAGTATTTTTCTGTACAGTTCCAGCCTCCAGCAAACCCCCCCTGGTATACAGTGTTTTTTTTTCTGTACTGTACAGTTCCAGGCCCCCCCCCCCCCCCCCCCCCCTGTACACACGATCGGACTTTCCGCCAACAAAACCTTGGATTTGTTTTTCCCGAAGGTTGTTGGCTCCAACTTGTCTTGCATACACACGGTCACACAAATGTTGGCCCAAAATTACGAACGGGGTGACGTACGACGAGCCAATAAGAAGTTCCAGGGCCCCCCCCGGTATACAGTGTTTTTCTGTACTGTACAGTTCCAGTTTTTTCTGTATTCTTTCGGATCCCCTGGTGTCATTGTTTTCTGTACTATACATCTTTGTGACCCCCTCATACAGGGTCCCCTTTTCTGTACACTCCCAGGACCCTACGGTTGCTATACAATGGTGAACCTTGGCACCCCAGATGTTTTGGAACTACGTTTCCCCCCATGATACTCAACTACACTGCAGAGTGCATGAGCATCATGGGAAATGTAGCTCCAAAACCTCTGGGGTGCCAAGGTTCACCATCATTGTTATACAGCAGGGATATGCAACTAGCGGACAACTAGCGGACCACATCTACCCCCGCACTATGCCGCGCATCGCTCTCTCCACCCTCCTCCTCCCCCCCCCCCCACCGCCCTCCCCTCCGCCGTCGCCCCCTACCTCCTGTACGGATCGCCACTCCTCCGAGCTCCCCCTCCCCATCCCCTCCCCAGCCGGATCGGCTGAGGCACCTCGCAGCTACTCCTGCACCCACATCCATCGGACCTCGTCCCCCTCCTCGCCGTCCCTCTCTCGGCCACTCCTCCCTCCCCGTACTCCTCCTCCCAAACGACTCCTACGCGATCCCCCCACTCCCTCGTATCCCTCCAATCCTGGGCCCTCCCCTTCCTCTCTGCGCTCAGCACAACTTCCTCCAGACTCCCCCCGCCTCTCTCCCTCGGCCACACCACACTCCCTACCCCTTGACATCGCTCTGACCGACGACTCACCCCCACTCCTTCACGCCTCTCCGACGACCCGACTTCCCCCTCGCTCCAATCTGGGAGTCCCTCCCCCTCCTCCCTCCCGATCACGACCAGACCTCATGGCTCGACCCGCTCGCTCTCCGTACTCCCCAGTCTCCCCACTCTGGTTCAGCCTCCTCTCCACTCTACACGTAACCACCCTTCACGTCCTCACTCCCATCCCCTGACCACTCGATGCCCCCAGCTGACTCCTCCGTTCTCCTCCGTACCGGCCACTCCTACTCCTCTCCCTGCCTATCCTCCGTCTCTACTACTCCCCTCTTCCCCACCACTCCCTCCTCGCACTCCCCATCCCCTCCCCTCCTCAGCCATAATCCCCCGAGTCCTCTCCTCGCCCCGTCTTGTTGCCTCCCCCTCTCCCTCCTCTACTCTCATTCCCTGTCCCTCCCTCTTAAGCAGCAGTCTTCACACCTCCTCCCCAACCCTCCTCCACTCGATAAAACTCCTCACCTCTCTTTGAATACTCTGACCTGCTCTCTCTCTTCAAAGTATCCCGCGCTCCAGCACCTCCGCCTCTACCTGCATACTCGTCTCGCTCCCTCCTCAACTACACGATCTCCCTCTCTATAACCCACCCTCCTCGTGGGTCTTATGGCGGCTCACTCTCTGGCACCCCTTCCGCTTCCAGGCCCTCCCTCTACTCCACCCTCAGCTCACCTCCACCCTCCTCGGCCTCTACCCAACGTTATCCTCCTAAGATCTGACTCCTCTCATGGCCCTCACGACCCTCCACTCCACAAAATGTCTCCCCCGCCCTCCTCCTCTCCTGCGCCTCGAACCCCCTCCCTCACCCCTTCCCCGCTCTCCCGCAACCCCCCCTCGGCTAGTCTCACCACCTCCTCTCCCCACCCCTCCCTCACACACCCGTCCCCCCTCACGCACCACCCCCTATGGTCATCCCCAAGTCAATCATCTTCTCCCTCACCCTCACTCCCTGGACTTCCCTCACCCTCCCCGTCATCCCACTCCCATTATACCCCGCCTCACACCCTTTTCTCGCACTCTCCCACCGTTGGAAGATCCGCTCTCCAATCCTCCCCTCCACTCCCCTCTCCCTCTCATCTCCGGCTCCCCTACCCTCACCCCACCTGCTCTACTCAGCACTAGCGCACCACCCCCTCCCCTTCCCACACTCCACCTCTCCCCCTCCTCCCTCTCCATCCTGCCCTACACCCCCCTCCCTGCTCCCAGCTCCCCTATCCACCCACGCACGGCACGTACCCCTCCTACCTCTCTCCCTTATCCCCGCCTCCCTTGCGAACAGCCTTCGCCTGCCCCACTCCATCCACCAGCATTCGCCCTCTCTCGCCGGCTCTCCTCCTTCCTCAACTGTACCTCCACCGCTCCCTCCCTCGGCTCTCATCAACAGTGCCGCCGCTCCACCACTTCTCCCCTCCCATCCCATACCTCGTCCCACACCGGCTCCTCCAGCTACCCTCATCCAATTGTGCGACACCCTCCTCCGAACTACCACTCCTCCTCGCCACCTCCTACTCCCTACCTCCTACTCCCCCCCACTCCCACTCCTCATCTCCCTCGAACACCCTCTCCTCCTCCTCGACTCCCCTCGCTCCGCCGCACCTACTCACTCAGTCGACCTCCTCGCTGACCTCTCCTACTCCTCGCCCCTACCTACTTACTCCACCATGAACAAGGATCCACCCTCCCTCCTCTATCCTCACCTCTCCCTCCTCGCCCCCCCTCTCTCCTAAACTCCCTCCCTCCCCCCTCCTCTCCCACAACTGCCTCCCTCCGCCTCTCTCCCACCCTCCTCTTTTCTCCCTCCCCTCGCTCTCCTTACCCTCCCCCCGCTCACCCCTCGCCCCGTCCCCCAGCGGACCTCACGTCTACGGCCCGGCTGTTGCAATACTACAAATCCCATCATGCCTCTGCCTCTGGGTGTCATGCTTGTGGCTGTCAGTCTTGCTATCCTCATGGGACTTGTAGTTCTGCAGCAGCTGGAGGTCCGCTAATTGCATATCCCTGCTATACAGCGTTCAGCCGGCCATTGATGGATCCAAACTCGGGCCAGTTCAGCAGCAACCAGCCAAATTTTGATCCATTTCTGCTTTACGAAAGCCAGTCCAGCAATCGACTTCTGTCAAATGGGAGTGTTTGATCAGAAGAAGACGCACACGTCTATCTGCAGCCTTCTTTGTACTGTACAGTTGTGGGGCACCCTATTTTTCTTTTGTCCCCCCCCCCCCCCCACACCCACCCATACCATAATCTATCGAGTTTTACGGTCTTGTTGCTCCCCCCTCCTCCCACTAATGCTCCCCTTAAGGAGCATTCTTCATCTTAAGTAAACATAAAACCAAAAACTATTGAATACAGTGCCTTGAAAAAGTATTCACACCCCTTGCAATTTTTCTAATCCTTTTTTTTTTTGTTATGGCGGGTAAATGAAGTGGGAGGGGGACCCAAGGAGCCACCAGGGTTGGGTATCTAGGATCACCTAGCATCGATTTCCTGGTAGCCACTAGAAAAGTTGGTGCCCAAGATGCATCCTGGTAGCCACTAGAAAAGTTGGTGCCCAAGATGTATCAACTATGGATTCCTATCAGAATCATATCGGAATCGCACAATATATTGAAGATGACAAATGCCAAATTTTAACAATTTAAATGTTACCAGACTGGTTAGAGCCACACTTGGTGACTGAGCTCCTAAAACTATATATATTTAGCTCTTGGAAGTGCCTGTTTGAAGAGTGTCCTATATTTTTTTTTTTTTCCATGCTATAAGTAGACGCAATCGGATCTCGCATTTCTCTCATTAAAGATGTAATTGAATCATGGAAAAAGCAGCAATGAAATAGAGACCCACCCTGGTAGCTCCGTCTTCCCATTAACTTCCTCCTCCTCTTTGCAGCCGGGGAGAAGGTTAATGGAAGACGGAGCTACCAGGGTGGGTCTCTATTTGATTGCTGCCCTTTCTATGCTTTAATTACATCTTTAATGAGAGTAATGTGAGATCTGATGGCCGCCTCCTTTCTTATAGCATGGAAAAAATAATTACTACTACACAGGTACTTGTAGAATACGAGTGCTTACTAGAGCCATGTATACATATTTGGGAGCTGAGTCACTAAGTGTCTCTAACCAATCTGGTAGTCGTTGTTTAATTTGGCGTTTCCCATTTTTTTTTTTTTTTTAGATATTATGTGATTCCTGATATGAATTCACGGTTGATGCATCTTTAGCTTAAAAAAGCCTATGCTAGATGCCCACCCTAGTAGTTCCGGGGGGGGGGGGGGGGTCCCTCGCCTACTTCATTTTACCCATTGGGGCTGCAGACACGGAGGCTTGCAGCTTTTGATTGAAAAACTTCAGCATATGATGTTCTAAATGCACTTTTTTTTTATTTTTTTTTATTTTAATATTCTTCCTGGAGAACTGGAATTGTCCACAAAACACGCTAAGATACATTTGATGCACATCTTTAAATGAGTATTTTTTACACAAGCATAACAATGTCCTTATTACTATAGGAGATGCTGTTAAGAGACCTTGAATTCTTGGCAATTCCTGCTGTGATTGGCCACTGTAACCACATGGTAGTGGCAGCAGGCTGGTACAGTGATCTGTAATGGCTGGACACGGTGGGTGACAGATTGCTCTGTAGTGAGGCGCGATATCATACAACGTCCTCCCAGAACAGTGCTGCCGCCCGGCCGTCATTTTAAAATAGGCCAGGCGTGAAGAGCGAATGAGAATTATGTGTGTGTGTGTGTGTATATATATATAGATATATAGATATATAGATATATAGAGAGAGAGAGAGAGTATATAATTACTGCTGATGACAGTATGTAAAACATTTTTGTTAAATTGTGGCAAAAAATGACTACTTCAAAAAACCCGACATGCCTCTTAATAGATACCTTGGACTGTCTACTTTCAAAATGGGGGTCATTTGGGGGATTTTTTGTGCTGTCCTGGCATTTTTAGGTCTCAAGAAATTAGAGGTACATCAGTATTGATCGTTTTTTTTTTTTTTTTTTCAGATGTGTGTGAGAGAGATCCTTGTTTCTTTTACAAGGGATGTTTAGAATTCTTGTAATAGGAATAAAAAAAAAAAAAAATTAAAGGGACGGTTAATTAAAGGTTGTAAAAATATACCTCGCATCCTTCTGAAGACAGTGTAAAACCCTTTATTTCCTTTTTATTGTATGAATACCCTGTAAAACTCTTTAAATAAACAATTTTAAAAAAAAAAAAAAAAAAAAGGTTGTAAAAAAAAAAAAAAATTGCAAGCGCCCCCGTCCTTCTCTGCTCATGGGCAGAAGCCAATGCATATGTAAACGGTATTCGCACCACACATGAGGTATCGCCATGAACGTTGGTGAGAGCAATATTTCTAGCACTAAGACCTCCTCTGTAACTCTAAACAGGTAACCTGTAAAGGCGTTTAAATTGTCTCCTATGGAGATTAAGTACCGTAGTTTGTCGCCATTCCACGAGCGTGTGCTATTTTAAAGCATGACATTGCTGGGCATCTATTTACTCAGCGTAACATCTTACACATTATACAAAAAAATTGGCATACATTTTTTATTTTTTTTTCATGAAAATTTTTTTTTCCCAATATTGTGTTTGCACAAACACTGTGCAAATAACTTGTGTGATATATATATATATATATATATATATATATATATATATATATATATATTATAGTATATATATATATATATACACATTTTTGCTTTGTTATAAAAAAAAAATTAAAAAAATGTAGAATGTTTGGGGGGTTATAAGTAATTTTCTAGCAAAAAAGCCTGATTTTAACTTTTAAACAAAGTGCTAGAAATAGCCTGGTTGGCAAGTGGTTAAAGCGTCTCCACCTCCACAGTAATAATACGCTGAGGTGAAAGTTAACCACTTCCCGACCGCCCCCTGTATATATACGTCGGGCAGAATGGCACGTACAGGCAGAATCACGTACCTGTACGTGCCATTCTTCAGGCGCGTGGGGGGTCCGATCGGACCCCCCCCGGCCGGCGGGGACGGTCGGGATCGCTTCAGGAGCGATCCGGGATGAGGGGACGGCCAGTGGTTTCTGGCCACCCCCTCGCGATCGCTCCTGGCCAATCAGATGCTTCCTCTGTCTGTGTCAATCAAAACACAGGCAGAGGAAGTGATGTCACGCTCGGTGCGCCGGTCTATGTGACCGGAACGCCGAGCTGTCAACATGTACAGGTTAGTGCACCAACAGTACACTGACACCAGTACACATAGGCACACAAAACACCCCCCTGTCACCCCCAGATCACCCCCCAGATCACCCCCTCCCCCCCCAGTCACAGTGTCACTAATTGCAGTGATCATTTTTTTTACTGATCACTGCATTTAGTGTCAGTGTGACTGTAATAACTGTCAGTGCAGTTAGTTTTAGGTCCAAGGTAGCCCCCTACCCCCCCCCCCCCTAATAAAGGTTTAACCCCTTGATTGCCCCCCAGGTAACCCCTTCACCCCCTTTTGCCAGTGTCACTAAGTGATCGTTTTTCTGATCGCTGTATTAGTGTCACTGCTGTCGCTAGGTAACCATTTTTTTTTTTTTAGGTAACCGCCATGTTTATATAGGTTCATAAATAGGTTTATAGGTCAGGTACCCCCATATTACAACCTAAATAAAGGTTTTAACCCCCTGATTGCCCCTAAGTTAACCCTTTCACCAGTGATCACTGTATAACTGTCACTGGTGACGCTGGTTAGCCAGTTAGTTATTTCGTTATTTAGGTTCCCCGTCAGTTTTTTATATAGCGTCAGGTACCCCCCTATATTACCTAATAAAGGTTTTAACCCCCTGATTGCCCCTAGTTAACCCTTTCACCCCCTTTTGCCAGTGTCACTAAGCGATCGTTTTTCTGATCGCTGCATTAGTGTCGCTAGGTAACCAGTTTTTTTTTGTATTACTGTTACGGGTGACGCTGGTTAGTTAGCTTGTTTTTTATACTGTCAGGGCACCCGCCATTTATTACCCAATAACGGTTTAACCCCCTGATCGCCCGGCGGGTGATATCAATTAGGTTTTAGGGTCAAATAAGGTCTGCGTCGCCCCAGGTTAGTGCCAGTACCGCAAACACCCACGCACAAAGCATACACCTCCCTTAGTGGCACAGTATCTGAACAGATCAATATCTGATCTGATCAGATCTATACTAGCGTCCCAGCAGTTTAGGGTTCCAAAAAAAACCGCATTGTTAGCGGGATCAGCCCAGATACCTGCTAGCACCTGCGTTTTCCCCCTCCGCCCAGCCCAGCCCACCCAAGTGCAGTATCGATCGATCACTGTCACTTACAAAACACTAAGCACACATAACTGCAGCGTTCGCAGAGTCAGGCCTGATCCCTGCGATCGCTAACATTTTTTTTGTGGTAGCGTTTTGATTCAGTCGCTTCAGTCAGGAGCTTTTTTACCTGTGAATCTCAAAAAAAAAAAAAAAGTAAATAGTTGTCGTTTTATTGTTCTCTCTCTCACTCTATTCTCTCTCTATTGTTGCTCTTTTTTACTCCATTCTATTCTGCAATGTTTTATTATGTTTTTTATCATGCTTGCTTTTCAGGTATGTAATTTTGTTTACTGTGTTTCAGTGTTAAGCATTTTTTTGTTTTCAGGTGCGCCATTCAGTTGCAACGCGGATTTATTTATCTTGACAGCAACAGCGTTGCTCCCACGATACATAAAGCCGCGACTCCAACGCTGTAGGAGGTGATTTCACCACCACAGTTAAAAATAAAGAGCATATATGCCGAAGCATGGGGGCAGCAGGGGGGGGGGGAGGAGCGATTGGCTCCTAATGCCACGTACATACGGTCGAAATTCCGACCGTGTGTACACGGCATAACTTTTGCGGGAGGATGCCCCCATGCATCGGCATATATAAATGGTGCATGTATGCCCATCATTAGAAGTGGGTGGATGAAGGGAGGTATTCTAATGGTGGGCATACCCACCAATCAATCTCTTTTTTTTCGTTCAGCCAAGAGGCTGCATGAAAAAAAAAAGATTACAATATATGTCCAGTATGTTGCTGGACTTTGAATGGTTATACCAGAATGATGCCTGCAGGTTTAGGTATCATCTTGGTATCATTCTTTTCAGCCAGTGATCGGCTTTCATGTAAAAGCAATTCTAGCGGGTAATTAGCCTCTAGACTGCTTTTACAAGCAGTGGGAGGAATGTCCCCCCTCCCGGATATAAACCGCGCCATTGGGAAATTGGGAAAGCATTTTATCACACCAATCTTGGTGTGGTCAGATGCTTTGAGGGCAGAGGAAAGATCTAGGGTCTAATAGACCCCAATTTTTTCAGAAAAAAAAGAGTACCTGTCACTGCCTATTGCTATCATAGGGGATATTTACATTCCCTGAGATAACAATAAAAATCATAACAAAGAAAAAAAATGGAAGGAACAGTTAAAAAATAAAATAAAAAAGCTAAATAAATAAAAAAAAAACAAAAAAAAAAAAAAAAAGCACCCCTGCCCCCCTTCTCTTGCGCAAAGGCGTACACAAGCGTTGGTCTGGCGTCATATGTAAACAGCAATTGCACCATGCATGTGAGGTATCACCGCGAAGGTCAGATCGAGGGCAGTAATTTTAGCAGTAGACCTCCTCCGTGAATCTAATGTTGTATCATGTAAAGGCTTTTAAAAATGTATGTAGTTTGTCGCCACTGCGTGTTTGTGCGCAATTTTAAAGCATGTCGTGTTTGGTATCCATGTACTCGGCCTAAGATCATATTTTTTTATTTCATCAAAAATTTGAGCAATATAGTGTGTTTTAGTGCATTAAAAATAAAAAAAGTGTATTTTTTCCACAAAAAAATGCGTTTGAAAAATCGCTGCGCATATACTGTGTGGAAAAAAAAAATGCAACACCCACCATTTTAATCTGTAGGCCTTTGCTTTAACATTATATATAGTGTTTGGGGGTTCAACGTAATTTTCTTGCAAAAAAAAAATATGTTTTCATGTAAACAAAAAGTGTCAGAAAGGGCTTTGTCTACAAGTGGTTAGAAGAGTGGGTGACGTGTGACATAGGCTTCTAAATGTTGTGCATAAAAATGCCAGGACAGTTCAAACCCCCCCCCAAATGACCCATTTTGGAAAGTAGACACCCCAAGCTATTTGATGAGAGCAATGTTGAGCCCATTAAATATTTTTTTTTTTTGTCCCAAGAGATTGAATAATGAAAAAAAAAATATATATTATATTTTTTTTTACAAAAAGTTGTCACTAAATGATATTTATTGCTCAAACATGCCATGGGCATATGTGGAAATACACCCCAAAATACATTCTGTTGCTTCTCCTGAGTACGGGGGGATACCACATGTGTGGGACTTTTTGGAGCCTAGCTGCGTACGGAACCCCAAAAACCAATCACCGCCTTCAGGTGTACAGAGAACACTGAGCCAGTCACTTTAATCGCTGCACCAGAGGAGCTTACACTCTAATGTCCCCCGCCCCAAGTCGCACACTATTATTAAAGTGACATTAAAGCTTTTTTTTGTTTTTTTTTTTCTTTTTTAATTAAAAAAAAAAAAAAAAAAATGTTCATGTGTTATACTTACCTGCTCTGTGCAAAGCTTTTGCACAGAGCAGCCTGGGTCCCCCTCTTCTGGGCTTCCCCCACCGGCGCTCCAGGCTCCTCCTCTTTGGCAAGTGCCCCCATGGAAAAC
This sequence comes from Lithobates sylvaticus, assembly GCA_028564925.1. Classification (NCBI taxonomy): domain Eukaryota; kingdom Metazoa; phylum Chordata; class Amphibia; order Anura; family Ranidae; genus Lithobates; species Lithobates sylvaticus. Next base: position 23,170,822 of record CM053028.1, on the reverse strand, counting down.
CTCTTTCCACAGTGGGGGGGGGGGCACCCGTGCATACTTGCTCCCGAGCCGCCCTGCCTGTATCTATTAACGCAGAGCCGCCGCCCCACTCGCTCGCTCAGCATTTGAGCGTCAATCTGCCTAGGAAAGAGGGAGACCGCTGCTCTCGTGCACATTGCTGGATCGCATCGGCCTCAGGTAAGAATAAGGGGCGGGCGGGGGGGGGGGGGGCCGTTTTGCAGCACAAGGTTTTTCACCTTCATGCATAGAATACATTAAAGTGGTGTTTTTTAACAATGACAATCATTAGTATAAAAGAATATAGAACTTACTTGTTCCTTTTATAATTAATGCTGCATGCCTTTTTCGCCAACTAAATAAAGTTATAAAACCATCTCCTGAGGGCTGTCATCTTGCCTGGTGGGCATGTGAAGCCCACAGGCATCCTCTTCCGGGATACGGTGCAGCTGATCGACCCGTTCTTTACATGATCATGCGCAGTAATGCGCCGTAGCGGCGCTGTAAAGTATACAGGTTGCCATAACAACGGGCGGCGTCACCTGAAGTGCCCGCCCCTTTGTTATGGCAACCTAGCCCTCGGCGCTGCTCGAAGACTCCTGGGAAATGGTGACACACATCTCCCAGGAACCTTAGCGAGCCGAGCCGCCAAGGGAAGTGACGTTTTTTTAGCCCGGGCTATGGAAGAGGCAGAGTTCATGGGACCACCTAGCAACAGGGAGAAATAGGTAAGTGAAATTTTTATTTATTTATTTATTATCAGAATGTATGCAGATCTAAATATAGTTGTAATTTTGGGGGAAACACCACTTTAACCACATGCCGACCGGGCCATAGCCGAAAGACGGCTACAGCGTGGTCGGCTTATCCTGGGCGGACGTCCTCCCAGAAACTTGCTCCCGCGTGCCCCCTGGGGCGCGCACTCGGGAACATCCGTGACCGCCGGGTCCTGAGGACCTGGCGGATCGCGGTAAACGGCTGCTGATATGACGGAGCGATCACATGTACACAAACCGGCGTCACGTCATGACGCCGGTTCCTCCCTCCCCTCTCTGTACCAATAGGGAAGCGGAAAGAGATGAGATGGGACCAGCGCTGTGGGCTGGATGTGTAGTGCCCACAGCGCTGGTCAGTGACAGCTACTCTGCCACCACTGTGCAATGCTCTGCCACCACTGTGCAATACACTGCCTACTCTGCCACCACTGTGCAATACTCTATCAATACTGTGCAATACTCTATCAATACTCGCCAATACTCTGCAATAATTTTAATAGAAACAAAAAATTTACTTTTTATTTTTTATTTTTATTTTTTTTACCAAATTTCCAGTATTTTTTGATTTATAGCGCAAAAATTAAAAAACCCAGCAGTGATTTAATACCACCAAAAGAAAGCTCTATTTGTGTGGAAAAAAAGGACACAAAATTTATTTGGGTACAGTGTTGCATGACTGAGTAATTGTCATTCAAAGTGGTGAGAGCACCTAAAGCTGAAAATTGGTCTGGTTAGGAAGGGGGTTTAAGTGCCCAGTGGGTAAGTGGTTAAGGTGAAAATGCCCAGTACACACGATCTGACTTTCCGCCGACAAAACCGAGTTTTTATTTATTTTATTTTTTTGTCGAAGGATGTTGGCTCAAACGGTCACACAAATGTTGGACCAAATTTCCGAACGTGGGAACGCGGTGACATACAAGACGTACGACGAGCCAATAAGCAGGAAGTTCAATAGCCAGTGCGGCTCCTGCTTGATTCCGAGCATGCGTGCCACTTTTGTGCGTCGGACTTGTGTACACGCGATCGGACTTTCCGACAACAGTTTTCTTTGGCGGAAAATTTGAGAACCTGCTCTGCTCGGAAATTCCGACAGCAAATGTTGAATTGAGCGTACACACGGTCGGAACTTTCCGACAACAAGCTCACATCCAACGTTTTCCGTCAAAGTCCGACCGTGTGTCGCATTAGAACCCCTTGTATAATATTTTTTTTTTTTTTTTTTTTATAGCGCTGACACAATCTGTAGTGCTGTACAGAGAACACTCAACCAGATTATTACTATTATTACATGAACAATATTATTACAATTTTATAATACTAATAATATTTTATTATACTACGTTTTAGATCGGACATATCCCCCCCTCAGTTTGGCAGCTGCTCAATCCGGCTACTGAAGGAAAAAAAATCCTTTAAAAATAACTCCCAAGCTGCTCCGGCAGCCGGAATGTGGGAAAATGTTTAACTGCTCAGCAGCCCATTCCAGCAATTTTCGGGGATGAAGAAGTCTCTCTTTTTTTTCCAGGCTGGCTGTGTGGGTGGATTTAGGATTCAGCTGTGTGCAGACTGATACTCTTGCAGGGTCCTCGCCATCTGTCATGGCCGCCCCCTGGGGGGGGGGTAAATCTGCAGTTGCTGCGGATGATGTGCTGTGCATGGAGGGGTGTGGAGGCAGCTGTCACCTACAGGGTGTAGATTGAGGTGTGATCAGCATGCTGGGAATGCCATGTGCGCCATTCCTGGGTGTATCATTAACTGCCCGCTGTGCGCCGCCGGCACCGTAACTGATCTGTGTGTCTGCAAACTGCATGGATTATAAGAGGGTGACCCCCCCCCCCCCCCATACTGCCTGCACAATGGTGGGAAGCTGACCCGATTTCTGTGTCTCTGCGGTGATTGGATTGTAATCTCGATCTCCGTGTCTGTATTCTGGGAGACCTATTTTTCTCTGTCTGGATTACGATAGGATGGTGACCTTGATCTTTGTCTGTTCATTGGGTGATTCCTAATGTGTGTCTGCACACTGCCAGCATTGTGATTGGGCAGACCCAGGTTGCAGGGGGGGGGGGGGGGTTGATGGGTAATGAAGCAGGCTGTTGATGTTCGGTGAAGCATGGAGACGTCTGGAATGTGTCGACCTCCCTAATTGACTCATTAATGTGCCGCCGTTCCCAGAGCTACGGACCCAAAATCCACGCCGTGGTATCTGCTGCCCATCTCTGCCATTCCGGGGTGTGCGTTGTATAATCCCGGGGCCCCCTCCGGTGATTAGTGTTTTGCTGTACTGTACAGTTCCAGGGCCCCCCCCCCCCCCCGGTATACAGTGTTTTCCTGTACTGTACAGTTCCAGGGCCCCCCCCGGTATACAGTGTTTTTCTGTACTGTACAGTTCCCGGGGCCCCCTCCGGTATACAGTATTTTCCTGTACTGTACAGTTCCCGGGGCCCCCTCCAGTATATACAGTATTTTTCTGTACAGTTCCAGGGCCCCCCGGTATACAGTATTTTCCTGTATTGTACAGTTCCCGGGGCCCCCTCCGGTATATACAATGTTTTTCTGTACTGTACAGTTCCCGGGGCCCCCTCCGGTATACAGTATTTTTCTGTACAGTTCCAGCCTCCAGCAAACCCCCCCTGGTATACAGTGTTTTTTTTTCTGTACTGTACAGTTCCAGGCCCCCCCCCCCCCCCCCCTGTACACACGATCGGACTTTCCGCCAACAAAACCTTGGATTTGTTTTTCCCGAAGGTTGTTGGCTCCAACTTGTCTTGCATACACACGGTCACACAAATGTTGGCCCAAAATTACGAACGGGGTGACGTACGACGAGCCAATAAGAAGTTCCAGGGCCCCCCCGGTATACAGTGTTTTTCTGTACTGTACAGTTCCAGTTTTTTCTGTATTCTTTCGGATCCCCTGGTGTCATTGTTTTCTGTACTATACATCTTTGTGACCCCCTCATACAGGGTCCCCTTTTCTGTACACTCCCAGGACCCTACGGTTGCTATACAATGGTGAACCTTGGCACCCCAGATGTTTTGGAACTACGTTTCCCCCCATGATACTCAACTACACTGCAGAGTGCATGAGCATCATGGGAAATGTAGCTCCAAAACCTCTGGGGTGCCAAGGTTCACCATCATTGTTATACAGCAGGGATATGCAACTAGCGGACCTCCCGGCTGTTGCAATACTACAAATCCCATCATGCCTCTGCCTCTGGGTGTCATGCTTGTGGCTGTCAGTCTTGCTATGCCTCATGGGACTTGTAGTTCTGCAGCAGCTGGAGGTCCGCTAATTGCATATCCCTGCTATACAGCGTTCAGCCGGCCATTGATGGATCCAAACTCGGGCCAGTTCAGCAGCAACCAGCCAAATTTTGATCCATTTCTGCTTTACGAAAGCCAGTCCAGCAATCGACTTCTGTCAAATGGGAGTGTTTGATCAGAAGAAGACGCACACGTCTATCTGCAGCCTTCTTTGTACTGTACAGTTGTGGGGCACCCTATTTTTCTTTTGTCCCCCCCCCCCCCCCCCCCCCACACCCACCCATACCATAATCTATCGAGTTTTACGGTCTTGTTGCTCCCCCCTCCTCCCACTAATGCTCCCCTTAAGGAGCATTCTTCATCTTAAGTAAACATAAAACCAAAAACTATTGAATACAGTGCCTTGAAAAAGTATTCACACCCCTTGCAATTTTTCTAATCCTTTTTTTTTTTGTTATGGCGGGTAAATGAAGTGGGAGGGGGACCCAAGGAGCCACCAGGGTTGGGTATCTAGGATCACCTAGCATCGATTTCCTGGTAGCCACTAGAAAAGTTGGTGCCCAAGATGCATCCTGGTAGCCACTAGAAAAGTTGGTGCCCAAGATGTATCAACTATGGATTCCTATCAGAATCATATCGGAATCGCACAATATATTGAAGATGACAAATGCCAAATTTTAACAATTTAAATGTTACCAGACTGGTTAGAGCCACACTTGGTGACTGAGCTCCTAAAACTATATATATTTAGCTCTTGGAAGTGCCTGTTTGAAGAGTGTCCTATATTTTTTTTTTTTTCCATGCTATAAGTAGACGCAATCGGATCTCGCATTTCTCTCATTAAAGATGTAATTGAATCATGGAAAAAGCAGCAATGAAATAGAGACCCACCCTGGTAGCTCCGTCTTCCCATTAACTTCCTCCTCCTCTTTGCAGCCGGGGAGAAGGTTAATGGAAGACGGAGCTACCAGGGTGGGTCTCTATTTGATTGCTGCCCTTTCTATGCTTTAATTACATCTTTAATGAGAGTAATGTGAGATCTGATGGCCGCCTCCTTTCTTATAGCATGGAAAAAATAATTACTACTACACAGGTACTTGTAGAATACGAGTGCTTACTAGAGCCATGTATACATATTTGGGAGCTGAGTCACTAAGTGTCTCTAACCAATCTGGTAGTCGTTGTTTAATTTGGCGTTTCCCATTTTTTTTTTTTTTTTTAGATATTATGTGATTCCTGATATGAATTCACGGTTGATGCATCTTTAGCTTAAAAAAGCCTATGCTAGATGCCCACCCTAGTAGTTCCGGGGGGGGGGGGGGGGTCCCACGCCTACTTCATTTTACCCATTGGGGCTGCAGACACGGAGGCTTGCAGCTTTTGATTGAAAAACTTCAGCATATGATGTTCTAAATTCACTTTTTTTTTATTTTTTTTTTATTTTAATATTCTTCCTGGAGAACTGGAATTGTCCACAAAACACGCTAAGATACATTTGATGCACATCTTTAAATGAGTATTTTTTACACAAGCATAACAATGTCCTTATTACTATAGGAGATGCTGTTAAGAGACCTTGAATTCTTGGCAATTCCTGCTGTGATTGGCCACTGTAACCACATGGTAGTGGCAGCAGGCTGGTACAGTGATCTGTAATGGCTGGACACGGTGGGTGACAGATTGCTCTGTAGTGAGGCGCGATATCATACAACGTCCTCCCAGAACAGTGCTGCCGCCCGGCCGTCATTTTAAAATAGGCCAGGCGTGAAGAGCGAATGAGAATTATGTGTGTGTGTGTGTGTATATATATATAGATATATAGATATATAGATATATAGAGAGAGAGAGAGAGTATATAATTACTGCTGATGACAGTATGTAAAACATTTTTGTTAAATTGTGGCAAAAAATGACTACTTCAAAAAACCCGACATGCCTCTTAATAGATACCTTGGACTGTCTACTTTCAAAATGGGGGTCATTTGGGGGATTTTTTGTGCTGTCCTGGCATTTTTAGGTCTCAAGAAATTAGAGGTACATCAGTATTGATCGTTTTTTTTTTTTTTTTTTTTCAGATGTGTGTGAGAGAGATCCTTGTTTCTTTTACAAGGGATGTTTAGAATTCTTGTAATAGGAATAAAAAAAAAAAAAAAAATTAAAGGGACGGTTAATTAAAGGTTGTAAAAATATACCTCGCATCCTTCTGAAGACAGTGTAAAACCCTTTATTTCCTTTTTATTGTATGAATACCCTGTAAAACTCTTTAAATAAACAATTTAAAAAAAAAAAAAAAAAAAAAGGTTGTAAAAAAAAAAAAAAAATTGCAAGCGCCCCCGTCCTTCTCTGCTCATGGGCAGAAGCCAATGCATATGTAAACGGTATTCGCACCACACATGAGGTATCGCCATGAACGTTGGTGAGAGCAATATTTCTAGCACTAAGACCTCCTCTGTAACTCTAAACAGGTAACCTGTAAAGGCGTTTAAATTGTCTCCTATGGAGATTAAGTACCGTAGTTTGTCGCCATTCCACGAGCGTGTGCTATTTTAAAGCATGACATTGCTGGGCATCTATTTACTCAGCGTAACATCTTACACATTATACAAAAAAATTGGCATACATTTTTTTATTTTTTTTTCATGAAAATTTTTTTTTCCCAATATTGTGTTTGCACAAACACTGTGCAAATAACTTGTGTGATATATATATATATATATATATAGATATATATATATATATATATATATATATATATATATATATATATATACACACATTTTTGCTTTGTTATAAAAAAAAAATTAAAAAAATGTAGAATGTTTGGGGGGTTATAAGTAATTTTCTAGCAAAAAGCCTGATTTTAACTTTTAAACAAAGTGCTAGAAATAGCCTGGTTGGCAAGTGGTTAAAGCGTCTCCACCTCCACAGTAATAATACGCTGAGGTGAAAGTTAACCACTTCCCGACCGCCCCCTGTATATATACGTCGGCAGAATGGCACGTACAGGCAGAATCACGTACCTGTACGTGCCATTCTTCAGGCGCGTGGGGGGTCCGATCGGACCCCCCCGGCCGGCGGGGACGGTCGGGATCGCTTCAGGAGCGATCCGGGATGAGGGGACGGCCAGTGGTTTCTGGCCACCCCCTCGCGATCGCTCCTGGCCAATCAGATGCTTCCTCTGTCTGTGTCAATCAAAACACAGGCAGAGGAAGTGATGTCACGCTCGGTGCGCCGGTCTATGTGACCGGAACGCCGAGCTGTCAACATGTACAGGTTAGTGCACCAACAGTACACTGACACCAGTACACATAGGCACACAAAACACCCCCCTGTCACCCCCAGATCACCCCCCAGATCACCCCCTCCCCCCCCCAGTCACAGTGTCACTAATTGCAGTGATCATTTTTTTACTGATCACTGCATTTAGTGTCAGTGTGACTGTAATAACTGTCAGTGCAGTTAGTTTTAGGTCCAAGGTAGCCCCCTACCCCCCCCCCCCCTAATAAAGGTTTAACCCCTTGATTGCCCCCCAGGTAACCCCTTCACCCCCTTTTGCCAGTGTCACTAAGCGATCGTTTTTCTGATCGCTGTATTAGTGTCACTGCTGTCGCTAGGTAACCATTTTTTTTTTTTTTTAGGTAACCGCCATGTTTATATAGGTTCATAAATAGGTTTATAGGTCAGGTACCCCCATATTACAACCTAAATAAAGGTTTTAAACCCCCTGATTGCCCCTAGAGTTAACCCTTTCACCAGTGATCACTGTATAACTGTCACTGGTGACGCTGGTTAGCCAGTTAGTTATTTCGTTATTTAGGTTCCCCGTCAGGTTTTTATATAGCGTCAGGTACCCCCATATATTACCTAATAAAGGTTTAACCCCCTGATTGCCCCTAGTTAACCCTTTCACCCCCTTTTGCCAGTGTCACTAAGCGATCGTTTTTCTGATCGCTGCATTAGTGTCGCTAGGTAACCAGTTTTTTTTTGTATTACTGTTACGGGTGACGCTGGTTAGTTAGCTTGTTTTTTATACTGTCAGGGCACCCGCCATTTATTACCCAATAACGGTTTAACCCCCTGATCGCCCGGCGGGTGATATCAATTAGGTTTTAGGGTCAAATAAGGTCTGCGTCGCCCCAGGTTAGTGCCAGTACCGCAAACACCCACGCACAAAGCATACACCTCCCTTAGTGGCACAGTATCTGAACAGATCAATATCTGATCTGATCAGATCTATACTAGCGTCCCAGCAGTTTAGGGTTCCAAAAAAAACCGCATTGTTAGCGGGATCAGCCCAGATACCTGCTAGCACCTGCGTTTTCCCCCTCCGCCCAGCCCAGCCCACCCAAGTGCAGTATCGATCGATCACTGTCACTTACAAAACACTAAGCACACATAACTGCAGCGTTCGCAGAGTCAGGCCTGATCCCTGCGATCGCTAACATTTTTTTTGTGGTAGCGTTTTGATTCAGTCGCTTCAGTCAGGAGCTTTTTTACCTGTGAATCTCAAAAAAAAAAAAAAAATTAGTTGTCGTTTTATTGTTCTCTCTCTCACTCTATTCTCTCTCTATTGTTGCTCTTTTTTTACTCCATTCTATTCTGCAATGTTTTATTATGTTTTATCATGCTTGCTTTTCAGGTATGTAATTTTGTTTACTGTGTTTCAGTGTTAAGCATTTTTTTGTTTTCAGGTGCGCCATTCAGTTGCAACGCGGATTTATTTATCTTGACAGCAACAGCGTTTGCTCCCACGATACATAAAGCCGCGACTCCAACGCTGTAGGAGGTGATTTCACCACCACAGTTAAAAAAAAGAGCATATATGCCGAAGCATGGGGGCAGCAGGGGGGGGGGGGCCGGAGCGATTGGCTCCTAATGCCACGTACATACGGTCGAAATTCCGACCGTGTGTACACGGCATAACTTTTGCGGGAGGATGCCCCCATGCATCGGCATATATAAATGGTGCATGTATGCCCATCATTAGAAGTGGGTGGATGAAGGGAGGTATTCTAATGGTGGGCATACCCACCAATCAATCTCTTTTTTTCGTTCAGCCAAGAGGCTGCATGAAAAAAAAAAGATTACAATATATGTCCAGTATGTTGCTGGACTTTGAATGGTTATACCAGAATGATGCCTGCAGGTTTAGGTATCATCTTGGTATCATTCTTTTCAGCCAGTGATCGGCTTTCATGTAAAAGCAATTCTAGCGGGTAATTAGCCTCTAGACTGCTTTTACAAGCAGTGGGAGGGAAATGTCCCCCCTCCCGGATATAAACCGCGCCATTGGGAAATTGGGAAAGCATTTTATCACACCAATCTTGGTGTGGTCAGATGCTTTGAGGGCAGAGGAAAGATCTAGGGTCTAATAGACCCCAATTTTTTCAAAAAAAGAGTACCTGTCACTGCCTATTGCTATCATAGGGGATATTTACATTCCCTGAGATAACAATAAAAATCATAACAAAGAAAAAAAATGGAAGGAACAGTTTAAAAAATAAAATAAAAAAAGCTAAATAAATAAAAAAAAAAAAAAAAAAAAAAAAAAAAAAAGCACCCCTGCCCCCCCTTCTCTTGCGCAAAGGCGTACACAAGCGTTGGTCTGGCGTCATATGTAAACAGCAATTGCACCATGCATGTGAGGTATCACCGCGAAGGTCAGATCGAGGGCAGTAATTTTTAGCAGTAGACCTCCTCCGTGAATCTAATGTGGTATCATGTAAAGGCTTTTAAAAATGTATGTAGTTTGTCGCCACTGCGTGTTTGTGCGCAATTTTAAAGCATGTCGTGTTTGGTATCCATGTACTCGGCCTAAGATCATATTTTTTATTTCATCAAAAATTTGAGCAATATAGTGTGTTTTAGTGCATTAAAATAAAAAAAAGTGTAATTTTTCCACAAAAAATGCGTTTGAAAAATCGCTGCGCAAATACTGTGTGGAAAAAAAAATGCAACACCCACCATTTTAATCTGTAGGGCCTTTGCTTTAACATTATATATAGTGTTTGGGGGTTCAACGTAATTTTTCTTGCAAAAAAAAAATATGTTTTCATGTAAACAAAAAGTGTCAGAAAGGGCTTTGTCTACAAGTGGTTAGAAGAGTGGGTGACGTGTGACATAGGCTTCTAAATGTTGTGCATAAAATGCCAGGACAGTTCAATCCCCCCCCCAAATGACCCCATTTTGGAAAGTAGACACCCCAAGCTATTTGATGAGAGCAATGTTGAGCCCATTAAATTTTTTTTTTTTTTGTCCCAAGAGATTGAATAATGAAAAAAAAAAAAAAAATATATATATTTTTTTTTACAAAAAGTTGTCACTAAATGATATATTGCTCAAACATGCCATGGGCATATGTGGAAATACACCCCAAAATACATTCTGTTGCTTCTCCTGAGTACGGGGATACCACATGTGTGGGACTTTTTGGGAGCCTAGCTGCGTACGGAACCCCAAAAACCAATCACCGCCTTCAGGCTTTCTAAGGGTGTAATTTTTTTATTTCACTTCTCACTGCCAATCACAGTTTCGGAGGCCATGGAATGCCCAGATGGCATAAAACCCCCCAAAATGACCCCATTTTGGAAAGTAGACACCCCAAGCTATTTGCTGAGAGGTATGGTGAGTATTTTGCAGATCTCACTTTTTGTCACAAAGTTTTGAAAATTGAAAAAAAGAAAAAAAAAAATTTTTTTTCTTTACTTTCTTCATTTTCAAAAACAAATGAGAGCTGTAAAATACTCACCATGCCTCTCAACAAATAGCTTGGGGTGTCTACTTTCCAAAATGGGGTCATTTGGGGGGGGGGGGGTTTTGTGCTATTTTGGCATTTTATGGCCTTCAAAACTGTGATAGGTAGTGAGGAGTGAAATCAAAAATTTGCACCCTTAGAAATCCTGAAGGCGGTGCTTGGGTTTCGGGGCCCCGTACGCGGCTAGGCTCCCAAAAAGTCCCCACACATGTGGTATCCCCATACTCAGGAGAAGCAGCAAAAATGTATTTTGGGGTGCAATTCCACATATAACTATGGCATGTGTGAGCAATATATCATTTAGTAACAACTTTTTGAAAAAAAAAAAAATCTTTTTTATTTTTGTCTTTATTCAATCACTTGGGACTAAAAAAAAAATATTCAATGGGCTCAACATGCCTCTCAGCAAATAGCTTGGGGTGTCTACTTTCCAAAATGGGGTCATTTGGGGGGGGTTTTGTACTTCTCTGCCATTTTAGCACCTCAAGAAATGAAATAGGCAGTCATAAATTAAAAGCGGTGTAAATTCCAGAAAATGTACTCTAGTTTGTAGACGCTATAACTTTTGCGCAAACCAATAAATATACGCTTATTGGCATTTTTTTTACTAAAGACATGTGGCTGAATACATTTTGGCCCAAAATGTTTGACTAAAATTGAGTTTATTAGATTTTTTTTATAACAAAAAGTAGAAAATCTCTTTTTTTTTTTTTCAAAATTTCGCTCTTTTTCCGTTTATATCGCAAAAAATAAAAATCAGAGGCAATCAAATACCATCAAAAGAAAGCTCTATTTGTGGGAAGAAAAGGACACAAATTTCGTTTGGTTACAAAATTGCATGACCGCGCAATTACCAGTTAAAGTAGTGCAGTGCGAAATTGAAAAAAGACCTCTGGTCCTTTGGCTGCCAAATGGTCCGGGCTGAAGTGGTTAAAAATTGTACATGCGTGGTGTTTTCCCAAATACCAGGAATAAATAGTTGTTGCAGCTGATTTTCTTCCAGTGCAGAATCTTTCTGTTTTCTTATAATGGAATGTCGGACGCTTTGCAATCATCCATCAGACTCTGATGTAACGTACAATTGTAGGAAGATGTCCGAAGAGGAGGCATCTGATCTGATCTCATTTCTCCGCGCACGCACACAGGGGTCGTAGAGCCGCTCGTGTGACCCTATGCTGTAGGGGGGAAAACATTGTATTTTTATAGCGTGGGGTACAGCAATGTAATGGGGAATAGTGGAAGGAAGGATCAGTTCTGCTCTCCTGTGATGTGTTTGGATCCTGTATTATAATCAGTTTTCCATCTTTTGTCTCTGCAGCACGATGGGCGCCCATACTGCCACAAGCCGTGCTATGCTGTCCTGTTCGGCCCGAAAGGTAAACATTGCATACTGAGGGGTATCGGGGGTTGGGCGAGGAATCGGATGAGGGGTATTTGGGGGATCAGGCTGTAGGTTATTGGGGTGAGGGATAGATCAGATGGGTGGCATGTTGAGGGGTGTGTGAGTGGGGGGGGGGGGTGGTTTCAGTATGAGGGGGCACACCAAAAGGTGTTGGTTTGGGGAGGGGTTAAATGGGGTCAGGCTGGGGTTTTTTAGGGAGGGAACAGATGGGTGGCATGCTGAGGGGTGTTAGGGGGTGTGTGAGTGTGGGGGGGGGGGGGGGTTGGTATGAGGTGGCACACTGAAGGGTGTTGGTTTGGGGGAGGGGTTAAATGGGGTCAGGCTGGGAGGTTTTAGGGAGGGAACAGATGGGTGCCATGCTGAGGGGCATTGGGGGAGGTTCAAATGGGGGGGGGGGCATGCTGATGGGTGTTGGCTTGGGCAGCAATCAGATGGGGGGGTGGCGAGGAAGGCGTTCTAAGGATATTGGGGTGGAGGAGGGGGTTCGATAGGAAGCTTTCTGAGGGATATTTGGTTTAGGGGAGAATTCAGATGGAGGAGCACATGGTGAGGGTAGTCGGGTTGGCATAGGTATCTGATTTTGGGGGGGGGGGGGAGAGGTATAGGAGGGAAAGGTTCGGTTGTGGGGCATCTGTTTGGCAGAGGGATCTGGTGGAGGGCACGCTGAGGGGCTTTTTGGGTAGTTAAGTGTTCGGATGGGCAACATGCTGAGGGTTATCAGGATGGATGAAAGGGCATTGGGGGTGCGTGTGTGTGTGTGGGGGGGGGGGGTGAGGAGACCTGGATGGTGCTGTAGTCTCTTCCAGTGTTATGCTGCAGAAGTGAATTATATAAGCAAGTTGACAACGGAACTTTTTGAGCTCCTCTGTAGGACAGAAGATCGAGTCGTGTGAAGCATCTTATCGTTGTGCTGCGGATGGCAGTCACACCCTGGGTGGTGTTCTCTGTCTGCCATGTTCTTATCTCATCCCCCCCCCAGTATGTGTTGCCAGCAGATTGGACTTTTGGGTAATTTTTCTCCTATCAGGTGATTCTCCTGTGACCAGCAGCTTTCGTAAAAAGCGGGCACAGGCCTGACCCAGTCCAGGACGGAGTCTTCACCATTGCCATCTTCTGCCTCTGGGTGGTGCTAACTGATGCCCTCTGAGGAGAGTGTAACAGACCCTGGAAAGCTTTTTTTATTTATTTATTTTTTTTTTAATTGCAGGCAGTGAAGTCCATTTACTTAAATCCATAATAAACTTTCAGTTTAAATGAGCCGCAGGTACATCAAAACAAGGCGTGAAACAGTGTTACTAAACCCACAACAGTAAAATCAGTCTGTATATGCAGAATAGGATGCTTGTTATGCTCTGTGGAACTTAAGGGGCTCTTTGATCCTGTATGGACAGATCCCCCCCCCCCCCCCCCCCCTTCTGCAGGGTCACCCTTGGCAAGCCAAATAAGACACAGTGAGGGTAGTACTGCTGCACATGCTCAGTTTGGTCTCTATTGCTGGAGAGAACATTTGCTTGTTTAAACTGAGCTTTTCAGGTCACATGATATTGACATCACACCCTTGGGCATGTATACAGATCCTCAATGACAGCCCAGTCCCTCCCTCCTCCATGCCCAGTAACTAAAAAAAAAAACAGTGGGTGGGATATCGCATCTTGATTGGATGATCCGCCTCCCATAACAGTGTGAGGACACAGGCTGTAGTGGAAATCTCCTCCTACCTGAACACTCAGTGCTCAGGTAGACCCTGCAGTTTATCACGTGGCCGTGGTATATAGATCAGCCAAAAAGGTATATAGTAGCTGTATTTGGTAAATTCTTTCTTTCTTTCTTTCTTTCTTTCTTTCTTTCTTTCTTTCTTTCTTTCTTTCTTTTCTCCTTTCTTTCTCCCTTCTTTCTTTCTTTCTTTTCTTTCTTTCTCCCTTCTTTCTTTCTTTCTTTCTTTCTTTCTTTCTTTCTTTCTTTCTTTCTTTCTCCCTTCTTTCTTTCTTTCTCCTTCATTCTTTCTTTCTTTCTTTCTCAACCTCTCTTTCTTTCTTTCTTTCTTTCTTTCTTTCTCCCTTCTTTCTTTCTTTCTCCCTTCTTTCTTTCTTTCTCCCTTCTTTCTTTCTTTCTCCCTTCTTTCTTTCTTTCTCCCTTCTTTCTTTCTTTCTCCCTTCTTTCTTTCTTTCTCCCTTCTTTCTTTCTTTCTCGCCTTCTTTCTTTCTTTCTCCCTTCTTTCTTTTCTTTCTCCCTTCTTTCTTTCTCCCTTCTTCCTCTGTGAGAGTAAGTGGTGGTCTCTCTGCAGAGGTCCGACACACCAGCCAGAGCTCTTCAATCAGCTGGCAACCTGAGCTTTGCCGTCTGTTTTTATGCACCTGGAATGTATTTAGCTGATTTTTATATATTTAGATCTGAAAGCTTAGTTGAAAGACTTCACCACTTTTATTACATTTCAGATTACAAATGTGGCAATGTGTCTGCCGAGGGAAGTAAAATATCCTGGGGTGGGGTGGGTGAGATGACACGGTACAGCAAAGGGGCTGATTTGGGTGACAAGGATGACACCAGACTGAGCCGTGGTTTACCTTTTTTTTTTTTTTTTTTTTATTTTAATTTTTTTGTATTAATATTCTGTTATTTACTACCAGTATTCATATTTTATGTTTGGAATCCTTTGTTCTTTCTTCCACCCAGAAAATGGTGTTGGGAAGTCCTATTGGAAAGGGAAGACGCCCGCCTCATTGCTCTGCATATCGGGTCATGGCCTGTGTGGTTGGGGGCTTCTATTAATAGTGCCATGAATGGAGCACATCCTCTGACTCCACGTTCACTGACACCACAGCTGGGACTGATCCGCACTTCCTGTGTACATCCCAATCCCGCTGCATTACACCTCTGACGGTTCCACAGATGGCAGAGCATGCGTCTGCCGTATCTCCCATCTAAAGGGAACTCCAGCCAAAACTTTTAGGACCGAAGAGTGGGGAAGGGTCTGTGTCCCCACTGGGAGATTTTCCCTTGCTTCCTGTCCTGGTTACACACTGTATATCGGGCGAATGCAGACAGCAAGTAAAACCTGAAAGAGGCTCCAACCCTAACAAACCCCATCCAAAAAAGAAAGTGTCTAACTGCAAATATACTTTAAGGAATCAGTACAAAAAAAAACTTTAGAACGGACTTGGAAAATCTTGACACATCTGTTTTGGAAAGTGACCTCTATATACATTTTTGGTGCCCTATTGCTCTGTGTTGTAAACCTCTTTAGCTGGAAATGGCCGAATGACAAGCGCCATTTGGTACTGAAACTCGGTGCTGTTACTGAACAGGAAGTTTTGTGAAATATCTCCTCCCACTTTAGCGTTTCCATAGTTACTTCCCATTGACTCAGACTCGTTTTGATAATCTGGAGAGTATTGTGGACGGCTCTGAGTCCCCTGCTACGGGAGTGCCGGCGAGGGAGTGGAGCTTGTCCCAGCTCCTGTAGTCACTAGAGAAAGGAAGGAGGGAATCCCCTGTGCCGCATGTCCAGGGGTAGTGTAATGGTGGAAGAGACAGCTTTAGCCAGGGCTTTCGCCAGGCCATGCCCCCAATGTGTTTCGCTCTGCATCCCCCCCCCCCCCCCCGAGGCTTCTGTGGTCGTCTTCTTCCCAATGGTGTCTTCTCTTGTCTTCTTCCCATTGGGTGTCTTATCCTCCCCGTCTTCGTCCTGTGACCCCTGGAAGATCAGTGTGCCACTCGGGCTCGTTTTTCATAATCTGAAGAGTAATGTGGACAGTTCTGATTCCTCTGCTACGGGAGTGCCGGCGAGGGAGTAGAGCTTTTCCCAGCTCCTGTAGTCACTAGAGAAAGGAAGATCCCCTGTGCCGTATTTCCAGGGGTAGTGTAATGGTGGAAGAGACAGCCTTAGCCTGGGCTTTCGCCAGGCCACGGCCCCAATGTGTTTCGCTCCCCGTCCCCCTGGGGCTTCTCTGGTCTTCCCATTTGGTGCCTCCTCCCCTTTGGGTGTCTTCTCCTCCCCGTCTTCATCCTGTGACCCATGGAAGACTAGTGTGCCACTCTGGCTCGTTTTGATAATCTGGAGATTAATGTGGACGTTTTTGAGTCCCCTGCTATGGGAGGCCATGTCCCCAACATGTTTTGCTCTGCCTGCCCCCCGGGAGCTTCTCTTGTCTTCTTCCCATTGGTGTCTTCTCCCTCGTCGTCTTCCCATTGGTGTCTTCTCCCTCGTCGTCTTCCCATTGGTGTCTTCCCATTGGTGTCGTCTTCCCATTGGTGTCTTCTCCCTCGTCGTCTTCCCATTGGTGTCTTCTCCCTCGTCGTCTTCCCATTGGTGTCTTCTCCCTCGTCGTCTTCCCATTGGTGTCTTCTCCCTCGTCGTCTTCCCATTGGTGTCTTCTCCCTCGTCGTCTTCCCATTGGTGTCTTCTCCCTCGTCGTCTTCCCATTGGTGTCTTCTCCCTCGTCGTCTTCCCATTGGTGTCTTCTCCCTCGTCGTCTTCCCATTGGTGTCTTCTCCCTCGTCGTCTTCCCATTGGTGTCTTCTCCCTCGTCGTCTTCCCATTGGTGTCTTCTCCCTCGTCGTCTTCCCATTGGTGTCTTCTCCCTCGTCGTCTTCCCATTGGTGTCTTCTCCCTCGTCGTCTTCCCATTGGTGTCTTCTCCCTCGTCGTCTTCCCATTGGTGTCTTCACCCTCGTTGTTTTCCCATTGGTGTCTTCTCCCTCGTCGTCTTCCCATTGGTGTCTTCACCCTCGTCGTCTTCCCATTGGTGTCTTCTCCCTCGTCGTCTTCCCATTGGTGTCTTCTCCCTCGTCGTCTTCCCATTGGTGTCTTCTCCCTCGTCGTCATCCCATTGGTGTCTTCTCCCTCGTCGTCTTCCCATTGGTGTCTTCTCCCTCGTCGTCTTCCCATTGGTGTCTTCTCCCTCGTCGTCTTCCCATTGGTGTCTTCTCCCTCGTCGTTTTCCCATTGGTGTCTTCTCCCTCGTCGTTTTCCCATTGGTGTCTTCTCCCTCGTCGTCTTCCCATTGGTGTCTTCTCCCTCGTCGTCTTCCCATTGGTGTCTTCTCCCTCGTCGTCTTCCCATTGGTGTCTTCTCCCTCGTCGTCTTCCCATTGGTGTCTTCTCCCTCGTCGTCTTCCCATTGGTGTCTTCTCCCTCGTCGTCTTCCCATTGGTGTCTTCTCCCTCGTCGTCTTCCCATTGGTGTCTTCTCCCTCGTCGTCTTCCCATTGGTGTCTTCTCCCTCGTCGTCTTCATCCTGTGACCCATGGAAGATCAGTGTGCCACTCGGGTTGTTTTCATAATCTGGAGAGTAATGTGGACGTTTCTGAGTCCCCTGCTACGGGAGTGCCGGCGAGGGAGTGGAGCTTGTCCCAGCTCCTGTAGTCATTTGAGAAAGGAAGGAGGGGGAATCCCCTGTGCCGCATGTCCAGGGGTAGTGTAATGGTTGAAGAGACAACCTTAGCCTTGGCTCTCACCAGGCAGCATCCCCAACGTGTCTCTCCCCCCCCCCCCCCCCCCCCCCTCCGGAGCTTAGTCATGGTTCTCGTCTTCGTCCCATTGGTGTATTGGTTGTATGCCTTCTCCTGTCCTTTGTGTTCTTCCAATAAATGTCCTATCTGTATGTCTCCTCTAGGTGTGAACATTGGTGGAGTTGGGTCCTATATCTACGATACGACGACTCGAGCCTCGGAGGACCAGGGTCCCGTGACCCCTGTGGTCAGTTCTACAAACAATGCGCCCAAGCCAGCTACTCGAGGTGCGTACCCAGCATGGGGGACTCTATAGCAGAATGTCTTGTGTTCTGGATCCCTAATTCTATTTTTTTTTTTTTTTTTATATCATTATTGTTTTGTACAGTTGTGGCCCCAACACGGACATTTGCTGGGGAGACAGCCTTATGCCCAGGCTGTGGAAAGGCTGTCTACTTTGGTGAGTAGTTATCTCTTTTTATATTCTGCAATTTCTGTGCTAAACAACTATTCGGAAATCTGAGCTGTGCTCTGTCTTCCTACAGCGGAAAAGGTGACGTCACTAGGCAGAAGCTGGCACCGCCCCTGCCTCCGATGCCAGCGCTGCAACAAGACATTGACTTCAGGGGGACATGCAGAGGTGAGTGCAGACATATGACAGCTGTGGGACTTGGAAGTGTGAGGCGGGATATGATGCTGGTGTTACTTCGTGGAAGTGGGTGAGAAGGTGTGATTTTATTTTTTGGGTGGGGTTTGAAGAGTGGCACTCAAGTGGTGTCAGACAGATGATGCCATGTTGGAACGTCCCACTTTGTCCTTTTTCAAAGCTGTTTCCTATAGAAAATGGTAACGTAATGGGTCTTATAGCCTGAATTTTTGGAAAGCTGGAAGCTCGTAGTTAGATACTTTTTGCTTCTTAATGCAGCATGAGATGTGATGGCAAGAGGGGAGAGGTGGGATGCATGGCACTGGCAGGGTGGGACACGTTAAGAGACGTGATGGCGGGGAGGGACACGCCAAGGTGGACGGGGTGGGACAAGCCAAGGCAGGCGAGGAGGGACACATGACGTGGGAGAAGAGGTTGGGGTTAGTACATGCTAAGGCAGGAGATGGGATGGCGAGGGTGGCATAAGAGGAGACGTTTATAAGGTTGACATGCTAGTGACTGCTACTCTAACTCATGACTCTGCTTTTTCACCAGCATGATGGCCTGCCGTACTGTCACGTGCCCTGCTACGGGCATCTCTTTGGACCAAAAGGTTAGTGCTGGGGTACTAAAGCTCTTTCCTCACTCGTTAGGGGTTCATTGAAGCAGAGGCTGCCTACCTGTTCTGGGCCTTCCTGTTGGTTGGGGGGGGGGGGGGGGGGTTTCTTCTTTCTTTTTTTTTCTTTCTTTCTTTCTTTCTTTCTTTCTTTCTTTCTTTCTTTCTTTTCTTTCTTTCTTTCTTTCTTTCTTTCTTTCTTTCTCATATTTATATAAATATTACTATATTATAAATTTTATTATCTGATAAAAATGGTGCTGTTTTGCTCTGTCTTTGCTTCCAGTATGTTCTGTGTGTTGTAGTCGGTGTATGTAGTGCTTCTATACTTCTGAGGGCAGCACATGGAGCCTGGCACAGCCTGCCTTCTGTCTCTGCATTATGGTAGCTTTGTGCATTCCTTCATCATGATTAATTTCCTGACCATGGTATGAGATTACACATCTGTAGCGGATGAATCCTCCCCGGCAGATCTATGCATACTGAGCCGCCCGGGAACATGATTTCTTCTAATGCCGCTTACACACGGTCTGAATTCTCGTCGGAAAAAGCTCTGATGGTTTTCCCGTCGGAATTTCGCTCAAACTGTCTTGCCTACACACGGTCACACCAAATTCCGACGGTCAATAACACCACGCCTTAAAAAACGTTCGACTGCACTATAAAAGGGAAGTTTAATGCTTCTGAGTATGCGTCGAATTATTTCCGAGCATGCGTCGGAATTTTGTGTGTCGGAATTGCATACACACGATCGGAAAATCCGATTTAGAAAGGTTTTCCGTCGGAAAAATTAAGAACAGGTTCTCAATCTAAAGTCCGTCGGAAATTCCGACAGAAAAAGACCGATGGGCATACACACGGTCGGAAAATCCGATGAAAAGCTCCCATCGGACTGTTTCCATCGGAAATTCCGAACGTGTGTACGCGGCATAAGAATGCAATAAATGCAGAAGGCTCTGTAGGGAGGGCGCACATCGTCCCCAGGTACCGTGTGTGTGTGTGTGTGTGTGTGTGTGTGTGTGTGTGTGTGTGTCTATGTATGTATTCTGATCTCTCAGGACCGATACTGGAACCTGGAAATACGGACTGAACTGGATATTCCCGCAACCACAGACTGTTGTGTCTGTTCAGTGAGCCGTATAACTTTGTTTAATTCAGGATAATTTCCTCATCTAATCCTTCGATTTCACAAATCTAAATAACTTGTTGAACAAGAACAGAGGGCTGCACTCCAATGACATCGAGCCTTTTCATAAATTGTTATTCTTCTGGACAAAGGTGGACGGGCGCCTCGCCTGGTGACCGCCCCATGTTTACTGGGTTCACCCTAATGCAGGTTTAATCGTAGATTCTCCCAGGTGGGGGGTCTGGTGTCACTGGAGGGTGTCATCGGAGTGCGGCTGTACATCCTGGAGTCTTCGCGGGGAGCGCGGGCGAGTTCCATTCTACTGGTCCTGGGCACATACAGGGGTGACCCCTATTTGGTTTCTAAATAAATCATGGTTAAAATGGTAAATGTATCTTGTCAATCATTAGATTATTTATTTATTTTTTTACCTGGTGACCTGGCCAGTAACGCCTCCCCTGTATTGGAGTGCCTCCACTTTGGATAGAGGAGCACAGGGGGCACCTTTTGGACAGCAGCATTGTTAATCTTGGGGAAGGAAAGTGTTGGCTGCATTAGCAGATTTAGATACACTAACACACTGAAGCTGAACTCCAGCTAAAACTTGTAAGCAATTACAGCAAATAGTTATTCTTTATCGTACATCACAGAGCAGGCTATAATCATTACCATCTAGGTTTTAAGCCACCTAGAGGTGAATGGACACTCGCAGTCCAATCAGAAAGGAAGCCTTCGACTACATAACCCCTACCACACACAAAGTCCCTCAGTTTTTTCCGCTAACATCTTGAAGGTGATGGTCACTGAAGTCTGTTTTCTGGATCCATTATGGAAGATAAAATGGATGGTACCCGGTCCCCACTAGGACATGGTTAAAAAGGTTCGATGGGGATTGTCTGTAATGCAACCTTTCCATGCTTGAACCTGCGTTTATCGGTACCCTGTGCAGTTAGGCACTGACCGAGATTGTTTTCTGGCAGGGTGCTGAACAGTACCCTGTAACCTATCCTCCTCGGTATCGGATCACCATCTGGTTCCATTCTCCTCCTCGGGATCAGAACACATTATGGTTCCATTCTCCTCCTCGGTATCGGGTCACCATCTGGTTCCATTCTCCTCCTCGGTATCGGGTCACCATCTGGTTCCATTCTCCTCCTCGGTATCGGGTCACCATCTGGTTCCATTCTCCTCCTCGGTATCGGGTCACCATCTGGTTCCATTCTCCTCCTCGGTATCGGGTCACCATCTGGTTCCATTCTCCTCCTCGGTATCGGGTCACCATCTGGTTCCATTCTCCTCCTCGGTATCGGGTCACCATCTGACTCCATTCTCCTCCTTGGTATCGGAACACCATCTGGTTCCATTCTCCTTGGTATCGGATCACCATATGGTTCCATTCTCCTCCTCTGTATCAGAACACCATATGACTTCTGACTCCATTCTCCTCCTCGGTATCGGAAGTCATATGGTGTTCTGATACAGAGGAGGAGAATGGAACCATATGGTGATCCGATACCGAGGAGGAGAATGGAGTCAGATGGTGTTCATTCTCCTCGGTATCGGAACACCATCTGACTTCATTCTCCTCCCTTGGTATTGGAATACCATCTGACTCCGTTCTCCTCCTCGGTATCGGATCACCATATGGTTCCATTCTCCTTGGTATCGGATCACCATATGGTTCCATTCTCCTCCTTGGTATCGGATCACCATCTGACTCCATTCTCCTCCTCGGTATCGGATCACCATCTGGTTCCATTCTCCTCCTTGGTATCGGATCACCATCTGACTCCATTCTCCTTCTTGGTATCGGAACACCATCTGGTTCCATTCTCCTCCTTGGTATCGGAACACCATCTGGTTCCATTCTCCTCCTTGGTATCGGAACACCATCTGGTTCCATTCTCCTCCTTGGTATCGGAACACCATCTGGTTCCATTCTCCTCCTTGGTATCGGAACACCATCTGGTTCCATTCTCCTCCTTGGTATCGGAACACCATCTGGTTCCATTCTCCTCCTTGGTATCGGAACACCATCTGGTTCCATTCTCCTCCTTGGTATCGGAACACCATATGGTTCCATTCTCCTCCTCGGTATCATAGCCCGAGTGTTGTCTTATCTTCTTCCAGCACATTGTACAGCCATTTCCTCTCCAATCCCTGCTTCACATCTGCTTTTTTTTTTTTTTTTTTTTGTTTTGAAGAACACTTTGTGCTGGAATGTAGAGGAGCGCACAGTGCAGCACCCATCCACCTCATACACACCCTGCCCCTGCTTTGACCCTCATGTCTCACACAGCAGCCCCCACTGATTCAGAACATTGAATATTTTCCCACGTTCTAAAACCTGCACATAAGGCTGTTGGAGAGACACCCCACCCCAAATCCATGTGTATCGCTTCTGGGAGATTATAAAGACGGGTACAGCAATGTGCTGGCTCTGCCCTGTCCCCTCCATACACACACACCGGGACACGTGGAGGACGGGTGGAGCTCGGCACTATTTTCAGACTCGGCTCTCAATGCGGCTTTTCTGTTTGTCAGGAAATGAAACATTTTTTCCAGCTGGCATAATTTCCTCTGTCACAGCCGGGCTGTACACTGCTACTGCTTGTGTCTACATCACAGCCGGGCTGTGCCACTACTGCCTGTGTCTGCATCACAGCCGGGCTGTACACTGCTACTGCTTGTGTCTACATCACAGCCGGGCTGTGCCACTACTGCCTGTGTCTACATCACAGCTGGGCTGTACACTGCTACTGCCTGTGTCTACATCACAGCTGGGCTGTACACTGCTACTGCCTGTGTCTGCATCACAGCCGGGCTGTACACTGCTACTGCTTGTGTCTACATCACAGCCGGGCTGTACACTGCTACTGCCTGTGTCTGCATCACAGCCGGGCTGTACACTGCTACTGCCTGTGTCTACATCACAGCCAGGCTGTACACTGCTACTGCTTGTGTCTGCATCACAGCCGGGCTGTGCCACTACTGCCTGTGTCTGCATCACAGCCGGGCTGTACACTGCTACTGCCTATGACTGTAGAATGGCCTCGGTGTATGTGCTGCTACTGTCTGTACCGGCATTACCCCCCAGAAGGGTGATTGCATCCACTGTGTGACTTGTTTCCCTATGGGTGAATGTGTC